>VXBI01005961.1:495317-788481 GCA_013397375.1 Toxostoma redivivum | reverse complement strand
CCACACACACCCACACACACCCACACACACATCCACACACACCCACACACACCCACACACACCCACACACATCCACACACACCCACACACACCCACACACATCCACACACATCCACACTCCCAAACTCTCCCGTGGCTGTGGGCAGCGCCGCAAAGCTGCCCTCAGCAGAGGGGTCTGTGGGCTATGGCCTCCCCTCCCCGAACACAGCTGGGGAGGAATTTCAGCACAGCTGCTGGCTTTGGCTTTCTCGTGGATCCATTCTTTTCCCTCAGCCTTGTTTACTTCTCCCTACACCTGAGGTAATTGGACGGTAGTGTCACCTTCATCTTTTCTCAAGTACCCTTAACTCAGCCCGAGGTTCCCCTCAGGAGGCCTGTTCAGGGAGGGGTGGCCTTCGGTGGTCACAGTTTCTTTACATAATTCTGCCATAATGGGCCAAAAGTCCTTCATTACAATGTTTAAGCCATTAACATTTCAGTCTCGCAGGGGGCACTGTCCTGGTTTGGGTCGGGCTTTGTAACTCGTTAATTTCCCAGCTGGGGAGCAGCGAGGTGGGCAGAGCCACTGGGGCTGTGTCACTCCCGGGACAGGGACAGCCCTTCCAGCCCCCAGGAGACCAGAGGGACAGGAAATGTCAGCAAGCGCTCTGGAAAGCAAGCCTTCCTCTGTGTCTAATGCACAAGGTAAAAAGAGGCTGCTGATCTTGTTTAAACAACCTTTGAAGGCTTGAGTAAAATGCTTACCCTCCCTCTTAGGACGAGTGAAATGCATATAGGGTTGCTTGAAGCAAGGGAAGCAAATGCCCCAGGGGCTTTATGAAATGCCTCAAACTGAATTCAAAAACATGAAAGAGAGGAAAGGGCCATTGCTACACTGAGATGCCAGAAAAGTTGGGTGTGCTAAAGCTTGAATGTTAGGTGAGTAGATTCACAAAATCAAGAAGAGCAGAGGATGGGCTCAAACACAGTTTTTTGCCCGGATCTACAAACAAAACTGAGAAATGGAGAAGCCAAAAGCAGTTGTTTGGGATCAAAAAGGAAAAAGAACTGGGAAGTTGAGATTTGATTTTTAAACTAACATGTGTCTCCCCACTTCCCCCCCTAGGTTTACTGTTAAATAAAAGCCAGACTCTGAACTTTGGGCAAGAAGGCTTATTAACTGAGCTGGTAGTGTGCTAACAACAAGTCAGAATGTAATTATGAGAAGTAATTGCAGAAAAATTAATGGAAAGGTATCTTGAATATTCTCTTCATGCAGATTGTCCTTTATGTGTAGTCCAGGAAAAATAATTTTATTCCCCAAATTTAAAACCCTTCTGCATTTTTTAAGTTTCTCAAACTTCCTTGAGTTTGTTTTTTTAAGTGAAATTTTTATGTCAGAACTATAACTTGAATAATTCTGGCTAAGCTTAAACATTTATTAGCTTGTCATTTCTATATCTGAATCTGTCTTTGACTTTCTGAGAGCCTGGGTAAGTGGAGCACTTTTATCCCTTGCATGTCAGCACATGACCTACACATGTATAACAAAGATAATAACTTTGGCCATTACTTATTTTTTGTGAGTACCTTTCTTTTCTGGCCTGTTGACAGATATTCAGAAGAAAATTGTATGAAGTATGAATGAACAGTTTCCAACTTTTACCACATGGAAAGACTGCTGTACAAGTATTACAAATGCAAATTGAAAATTGCCTGCTCAGTTAGTGCCACGATAAACATGCCCTAGCACTTTAAGAGACTAAAGCTCCCATTGTAGCTCTCTCGACTGTCCTCCTCATTCTCCAGCTGAGTTTGTCAAGATAACAACAGATGTGAAGAGATTGGAAGAGCCACCACCACTGCAGCATTACACTAAAAGCCAGTGGGAGCACCTCAACAGTGACATATTTCTGGAACTGCTTGTATGATTGATAGTTTCTCATCACCTCCTTGTGTTTTTGGCTGCCCTCGGCCTGGCCAGCAAGATTTAACACAGAGGAAATAAGGAGAACCTTCTTTTATTTCTACCAGAAAATGGGATTATAAAAAGATCCTGCATCTTGCAGAGAACTCAAGTCAAAATAAAGCTGAGAATCTGGCTATCAAATCCCTAATATTAACATTACAACTGAGCAAAGAAAAAGTTTTCCACTGCCTACACAAAACTGGATTAGATTGATTGGTCTCTATCCCTCACAAGATTATTCAAAGAATTGTGGCTCATGCCTGGTTAACTATGTCTTTCCAGCTCTGACTATCACTGTACTGAAGGGATTTTCAGCATATTGAGACCTGTTTGAAGATGACTTTGTGGTCCTTTCAGTGCTCTCACAGTCTCATTGTCCACCTCACTAGGGAGATCCATGTGCTTATCAGAGAATTACCAAGTTCCAAACCCCTGCCATGAGCAGAGACACGCTTCCCATGCTTTGCACTCTGCTGCTTTAGTTCCAAACACTCAACAGTTTTGCAAAGAAGAGAGCTCACGCTGAGTAGACAGCATTACCAATAAAGGCAGTAGAGGAGGACAGCAATGTGCTGGATGTGTGGAGCACAGCACCAGGAGCTAGTTCAGATGTGGACACAGTTTCTCTGTACAGGAGATACTTTCAAGAGGCAGATGTAAAGTCAGAAAGAATATGAAGCAGCTGCTCTCTTATGCTAAAGCACAACAGATGAAGGATGAGTGCACAGTTAAGTGCTGCATTGCAAGGTATGTCAGCAAATTTTCCCATCTATATTACAATGAACTTAAAATAGTTTGACCTGATTTTCACTGATAGCTGAATCTGTATCTTTCTCAGAATACTATATTTTCACGTAGATGTACCATAATTAGTAATTCTTGTGTTTTGTAATGGGCGGAACTTGTGACTAAAAGCAAAATCTGTCTTAAAAGATTCACAAGAACTTTTCTTTGCTATTTTCTCTTTATGTTACTTTAAACCATATCTTAGATTAACACAGATTATTAATTTATTTTTATTTTACTATCAAGCAGCTTTCTGAAGAGCAAAGCAGGATCATATATTTCCATCTGGGTTTTTAAAGAGCTCTTTCTAATAGTCCAAGATAAATCAATTCTTATCCACAGAATAGAGATGGATTTAAATTAATTCTGCAGTCCTCAAATTCTAGATGCATCTGCCAACTCCATGGTGATCCCTGCGTTTTTCTGGGGAGTCAGAAAAGTAGCTCCTCTTGTCAAGAATAAGTATTTTGGAATTGTTTAACAAACAAATCCTGTATAATGAATCCTGTAATTTCACTGCCCTTCAGTCAAATTATGACAGCTCAGAATAGAGTGCACTTGCCAGGCTGGCCTCTACATTTAAAGTATAATTAAATTAATTAGTTATTTTTTTGCTCCTGCACTAAATAAACAAATGACAGAGACATCTCAGGAGGTTGAACAACCCATTGGTCTTGATTCCATTCACACAGAAACTGAACAGAAGCCACAAAGTGTCTGTCCCAATGAGCCAGGCAGCTTCTGAGACATGCCACCTTCTCCTGAAGAAAGTCAGGAAAGGCCATTTGAGTGTCATGTTCATTAGACACTCCCTTCTGCATCTTCTATTATTTGACATGACAAAAAAGTCCGATTTTTTCTGTTTTGTTGTGAGTCTGAGATCAATTATGAGCATTCAGGGCTTTTCCTTTTGTCATCTGGTGTGTGAGCAAATGTTGTTAGGGATTTGACCACCATGAGCCTCACTTATTTGATGCATTTCATCTATTTGTGGGTTGTCTCTATGTAATACATTTGCCAGCAGCTCAGGCTCTGTGTCTTCTTGCAATTTAATATCCTTTTTCCTCCCTGTCTCTCTGGCTGCTGGCAGCTTCTCCAGTCAGTCACTTTTTAGAAATCCCACAGCAGAGCTCCTCAGGGTAAGTACTTCTGCTGTTCAAACCACTTCCTCTCTCTCACAGCATCCATTACTTGGTACAGAGAAACATCATCCCACAGACAACACACAAGAAGCAAAAGCAGTATTTCAGCTTGATATTTTTGTGCCTGTACTTGTTCCCTAATTCTTTGTGTTTTCCAGGGGACCATCAATAAGAATAAATACGTCAGCTGTGCTGAGCAGTGCAGTTAAATGCTTGTGTTGGGAAGCTAGCCCTTTGCTGCAAAATGCTATTTGGTACTTATCGTGGTCTCCAGATTTTTCATGCTCTCAGTAACATGCATAATTACATTAAAAGGCAAATCAATGACCTATAACTGAGCTTTCAAAAATTATAAGTTATCATATTTGACTGCTTCCAGGAGTTTGAGTTACCTGAGCAGTGATAAACAATAGCTGTTAGATGAGGAATGACCAAGCAGAATTAATTTAAATTAGCTTGCGACACCTTTAATAAACTTCTATAAATAATTGATTTGTGCTATGTAATCTCAGCAGTGAAACACA
Organism: Toxostoma redivivum; assembly: GCA_013397375.1. Taxonomy (NCBI): domain Eukaryota; kingdom Metazoa; phylum Chordata; class Aves; order Passeriformes; family Mimidae; genus Toxostoma; species Toxostoma redivivum. The sequence continues at coordinate 784,081 of VXBI01005961.1, read as the reverse complement.
GCAAGAGATTGTGAATCCACTGCTTAAATAATGATGTTATTGTTATTGCCACCACCAGATGCTTACAAAGGCTGAGCAACAACTCTTTTTGGTTTCAGTGCAGCTGTGGACAGCCAGCTCCTGTAAACAACCAGCTAGCGAGAGCTAAAGCAACTCTGGCTCACTCAGGGAAGAAATGCTGTAGCAAAAGTCAGGTTTTGCCATGGGCAGGAGCAAGGCTGGCCAGCACCAGCCAGGTCACATAACAAAACTCCGGGTGCTACAGGTTGCTGTGCTTTTATGCACTTCAGAGAGGTGGAGGAGGGGGTAATTTGAACTGGAAAGTTTTGACAGAAGTCCGCTGCAGGCAGAATACTTATTGTCCATGAAATGACAAGGGAAAGCATGTAAAGCAACATCGTCTCGTCTCCTATCTTAACACTGAAACACCAGCATTTACTATTGGTATTTTGGCTCTGCCTCCATCATTTTCTTTTGAAGTGTAAGTCCTGGTTTTTGTTTCACCCTTCAACTCATCTATAATGGTCCTAGATATGTGGTGGCTAGTCAGCAGGATTATCTGGTCTAATAGTCTGAGAATGAGATATACCATTTAATATGAGAAGAAGAGAGTACTGGGTCAGTCTCCTAGTCTGGCTTTTCTTCATCTTGAAGGGAACCCCTTGCTCTCAGAGAAATTAAAACAAGACAGTTACATCTTTCTCTGCTTTGACACTTAATGTTATAATCTTGATGGTAGTGGCCTTTGATTTCTGCTATTCACATTTACACTTCAGAACAGTGTGACACAAGGAAGTTCAATATCTGGTTTTTGAGTGCTGTGCTGTCATCCCCTACAGGGTACCTTTCTTGTCTCATCTGTCTCATAACATTTTCCTGAACTTGGAGAAAAGAATGTGATTAAAGTGGTTTGTAAGAAAGCTTTGGGGTTTTTTCATTTTAACTCCTTAGACATTTTCCATCACACAACTGAAGGATTAAATCTGCCTTTGTAACATTTACATTTCCCATGCACATCTGAGGAATGGCACAGAGTCTAAAGTGCCTGTTGGTCATTAGGGAGTAAAGCTTGAGGCCATGAGAAACAGCCCTTAGTATTTCAGCATTAGTCATGGTGTACAGCTAATGATACCAAATTAAAGTTCAGACTACAGCATGGCTTTTCTCAAGTGACATTAAAACCACCTCCTGATTCGCAGTGCAATATGCAATAACTCCTGCTAAATTTCAGCTCTCCCATCTCAACTGCACAACCAGATATAGCAGTTCAGACACAGGTAATTAATGCTGAGGGAGGCTGTGTAAATGGCTGACTTAAAAAATAACTGGTGTCTGGCTGCAAATTTTGGGTATGCAAGGTGAATTGACAAAAACATTAATTTGTTTTATATTTAATCCTACTTCCTGTATACTCTGAATTCCTGCCACTTTCTTCAGATTGTGCAAATAAGGATTGATGTTGTAAGGAATGGGGAACCTCTCTAATCTTTAATCCTGTTTCTTTGTTATGCTGTATATAGCTAGTGGCTTTATCTTTATGGACTCTTTTCAGTAATAGGAGGAATTCATAGTGAAACACTTGCAACAACTAGGTAATATTTTGCAAGAAACTTGTAAGCAATTCCCTGCATTTTTGCCAATGAGCTTTGGTGACAATTTGGAATATGAAATAGGATTGCAAACTATACATATTACATATTACAAAATTACATATGTAATTTTGGTACTAGGGAAGGAACTAAGACTTCTGCTAGCTGTGAAAAGAAATTGACATATCAAACTCATTTCACACGTGACTGACATCTGGAGAATAAATGCATTCAGCACATTTCTGCTGAGCACACTTTAGTGATTTAAAGCTTTAGATTTTTATTCCATAGACATTTGAAAGACAGCATATGGGGTTAAGAGAAAACATGTGAAATCAAGTCTAAAATCATTATTTCAGATATGATATGAAATCATAATTTTAGATGTTTCAGATCCAAAGAACTTGGAATTTTGCAATTTCCTTACTTCAGTTTTTGTTTTCCCTTTAGCTCCTGTGCATCTCTGGAGACTATGCTGTGGCTCAAAGCTGAAGTGCAAAGTGATTAGGAAGATTTGTATTATATTGATTTACCTTCCAGTACTTAAACCAAGGGTTTACACTGCAACATTTAGCTGTTTACCCTTCACTGACACTCACTCCATTAGCAGGCATACGGGTAATAAGAACTGCTGAAAATAAACTCAGTTATTCTAGAATGAGTGCCTGCACTATGGTCTATCAAGTCAAAATGTTACCGGTGTCAGCCCACATCCTTCCTGAGGCTTTTCTAAACATTTGTAAGGTTACTCTGGCTATTTGCCATAGATGGACTCTGAGAAAATGGTTGTTGGGATTCCTGGCACAGATACTTTGCTTCTCTTGCTTCACCATCACTCCCAGCCCAGCAAGAGGGGAAGCCTTATAAAAGAAGTGCAGATGCTCAAGTTTTCTGTTTCTGTGCCATCTATCACCAATGTTCAGCAGTTATAGAAAGTTCTCTGTCTCAATTCCAAACAAGTAACTCTTCTGCTCACCCTCCACTCATCACCAGGTGGCAAGCTAAGGGGCTGTTGTCTTGGGAAAAAAATACACAGATAGATAGACAAGATTAATACATGTACATTGATGGAAGGATTTCTACACTTACTTATCTTGCAACACAAACAAGTCCAGAACTTAAACACTCATTGTAACTAAAATGAAAGAGCCAGCAGACTGTGGTGATTGCTGTTAGGTCCCCTCCACTGTGTGCATGTCTCCAGTACAGGCTCTTGTTTCTCACCAAAGAGCTCAAAAAAAGCCAGCACATCAATCTTACACATGTTAGATGCACTAGCTCTGCTGCTGAGTGAGCACCTGGGAGGTGCTGAAATTTCCCATTGTTGAGGAATATAGAAAAGCATAGGAAAACATAAACTAGGAAAGACTGTGGAGATTTTATGCCCCCCCCACTAATGTTTCTTCTCCCCATCTCTCCTTTTTGCTCTTTCTTTCTTTCTTTCTTTCACAAAAGCTACACCTGTCAGCCTTCAAATCAGCCAGAGTGACACAAGCCATCCAGCTGTGTGGCAGATGGCTAAACTGTGCTTTGTCCTATATACATCCACACAGAATTTGTAAATACCAAACCTGATACAGTAAGTGACTCAGCTGGTCTTATTTGGCAGCTGGATAATTCTGGACTTTTTAATACTGCAAAATTGCCTTGCTTGACTCAAATAGACATCAAAATTCTTAAAAATGGGTCTTGGATTTAAAAGCCATTGAAGCTGCTGTTCATGTAGCAACATGCACTAAAACTCCAGTGTTGTCTCCTTCAGGGATTCTCAAATCCGGAGTGATTTAGTAGATCTAGAGTCCTCCATGTATGATGTTTCCTCATCCTTGCTCATGCACTTGCCCTGGCTTAGTCTCTAGCCATTATTATTCTTTTTAATGCTGTTAGGAAACTACCCCAAGTCCATCAGACATGCAAATAACTCCAAATGTTTTCACTGGACTCCAACTGAACTCAGTGGGGTTTCTGCTCATCCTTCTGTACAGCACTGGCAGTTTCATAGGTTTGGGTAAGAGAAATCATGGGAGAGAACCTGAGCAGGATCTGATTATTCTCCTGTAGTCTGATGCAGGATGCCCTTGGTGTCTTGGGACACTTCTTGGAGTGCAGTACGTCACCTTGTGGAGCATTGTAAACTGGAGAACTACAAATCGAACCACAGCTTTACTGGGAATACAAATGTTCCAATTATGGTAACAATGTTCCTACCTGAACCTGTGCTATTGAAAAGGTGTTTCCCAAAGGGAAACAAAAATAATAGATGCAAATCTGACCTTCTCTATTGTCTATCTTGTACAGCTCTTTCAGTGTTATATCTGTTCTTTGCTGCAGTGATGTCTGAAATTCCCCTGCAGCTGTCCATTTTCACAGGTCTAATTCCTTTCCAGGAGAGATACCAACTATGATGAGGTATTTCCACCTGCATGCTGCTCATGTCAGGTTTAATAACTTGCTGTTATCACTCAGTCCCATCCTGTTACACTTTGAGAGGAGGTGATGTAGGTGAGAATGAAGAGGGGGTTGGTCCATCATTGTGTCTGAGTCCTAGCAAAATACCTGGCTGAGACCATGAGCTCTGGCTGGCTGCTCTAGACTGTCCCAGAGCAGGGAGAGATGATTTCATGCTGACCTGGACTTTCACAGCCCTACAAGAAATCATACTATACCACGTATTTGTTAAAGAGTGTGCTACCATGATAATTTCTGCCTATTTTTCTGCCTGTGGCTCTGGAAAAAGTGAATTTCTGTGGGCCTGTCTGTAAGGCTCTGCATTCTTTGACTGAAGTATGCAGTCTGAAGTATTCAGACTAGAGACTGAGTGAATACAGTATCCTTCTGCTGCTCCAAGCCCTCCTTGGAAGGGAAAACTGGGCCCCTGTAGACTATAAATATCTTTTACTGCTAAGCATCCTCCATCTAGAAACTTCAGCTCAGAAGATGAAACAATATTTCTTCTTTTATGGATGTCATACTCATGAAAACTTGTGCGAGAGCAGTTTTGCTTCTGAGCTACTCCTTTCTTAACTGCAGGCTTGGAACTGGTATCACTTATCACCCCAAACAGCTCTCTGCTCCTTGGGTTTTTTAAGTTTGATGGTATCAATTGAGAAATGATAGCAAAAGACAAACTGCTGACAAACAGCTGACAAACCCAGCTAGTCTGGCCCATGATGTTTGTCTTAGATATGCATCAATTCATCTGGTTTATTTTTAAAAGCTACAGTTTTTTGGGTTTTTTATAATTACTTGTGGATTTGAAAATTCTCTGTCTGGTTTTACTGGACACAAGACTGAAAGGCTAATGTCTTTTAAAGATGAGATTTTTTAGTGTATTTAAAATTTGGGTTGTGGTGAAAACGGGCATATTAAATGGAGCTGATCAGTACATTGCCCTCTGTAACAACACAAAAAAAAAAACAAAACAGAAAAAACAAACAAAAAAACCCCAAACCAAACCAAANAACAAAAAAACCCCAAAAAAACAAAAAACACCCAAAAAAACCCAAAAAAACCCCAAAACCAAAACAACCCAAAAAACCCAGAAAAACCAAAACAAAAAAAACCCCAAAAAACAAAAAACCAAGAAACAACATGCTATGTAGATTTATGGTGAAATTTTCAAAAAGGACAAAGCTGAACGCATCCTCTAAAGTCGAGTCTTTGGATGCCAAAATTCGAAGTAACCAAAGTCACTGGTCACTTCAAAACCTTTGTGGCCATAGAAACAATTATAATGGTCACTTCTTTATACGTCTTTGCTCTAGATCTTGGCTTCAACATTAACTGTGATGAATGAATTTATTCTTTAGGCAAAACAGCATCTAGAATGACAACTGCATTGCTGTGATAGTGGCCACATCTCTTACCAGAGCAGACTGGTAATTGTTTCTCTGTTAATTGTTTCTCTTGTTAATTTTTTTTTTTTGAGCTTCTCAGGTACTTTCCAGCTTGGATCAGCTCTTCTGATTTTGTTCTGCTTTAGTAGCAGCTGAGTGAACAACTTCAATTAAAAAAAAATTGAATAGTGGTTATCTTGCTATGATTGAGAACAGTTAATTTCTTTTCTTGACCTTTATCCATTCTTAAGTGACTTTTAAGGGACTACCAACATGTTCTTCTGTTGGTAGAATGTTCAGTGTGGTATCATCCCAGTTCTGATCCACATAAGCTCTCTTGTACTGATAACTACCTGGTACTGCTGTGTTCTGCCTCTCTCTCTTGCATTCACCACTAGAAACCTCCAATCAAGAATTCATGTGAGTCATTCATCTTTATTTAGACGTTAATTTGACAAGTGTCTATTTTTAAACACACATACACACACACACAAAAAACCACACACATTACATGCATAGATAGATAGATAGATAGATAGATAGATAGACATGTATTTAATGTAAAGAGAACCCATATGTAATTGTGCTGATAAACATTTTGTTTAAAACAAGGTCCCATGCAAATAATAATAATATAAAAAGCTAAATTAAACTCCTGGACTTCTGTCAGCTTCCTGGTATCTTTTCCAGTCTCTTTTATCTGTCCTTCAGATATGGTTGCAGTGCAGATGATGGTATTGCTCTGCTGAATGATCACCTCTTGCTAATATTTAAATTAAGAGCATTTTTCAGAATAAAATGTTAATCTCTCTTTCATCATCTGCTTTCCCTGCACTGATTTCCTGGCAATTGGACATTTTCAAATATAAATGAACACCATTATAAACTAATCAAGCTGTTCTAACTGCAGACAGGAAAATGAGAAGAAAAGGAAAGGACTCTAATATAAAATACTGAAATCTGAAATCATGGAATGGCTAAGGTTGGAAGGGACCTTAAAGATTATCTCGTTCCAGTGCTCCTGCCATGGGACACCAAGGACAGCATCTACTAAACTGGGCTGCTCAAAGCCCCATCCAGCCTGGCCTTGAACACTTCCAGGGATGGGACATCCACAACTTCTTTGGGCAACCTGTTCCAGTGCCTTGCCTTTCTCATAGTGAAGAATTTCTTCCTATTCTAAATGTACCCTCCATCTTAAGGCCATTCTCCCCTTCTCCTGTCACTACATGCCAATGCAAAAGTCTCTCTTCTATTCTCCTTTAGGACCCCTTTTGGTACTGGAAGTCTGCTGTAAGGTCTCCCCGGAGCCTTCTTATCTCCAGGCTGGAAAACAGTATTTCTCTCAGCCTTTCCTCATATAAGAGATGCTCCATCTCTTTAATTATCTTGCTTGTCCTCCTCTAGACTTGCTCCAACTGTTCCATATCCTTCCTATGCAGAAAACCCCAGAGATGGGTGTAGCATTCCAGGTGGGGTCTCACCAGAGCAGTGTGGCAGAATCCTCTTCCTTGCCCTGCTGGCCACACTGCTTTGGATGCAGCCCAGGATTTGGTTGGCTTTTTGGGCTGCAGGCACACAACTTTCATGGGTGCACATCTGGCATACCCTCATGAACATCCTGACCAACTATAAAGCAGGATTTTCTAAGAATGTGGGTATTTAACAAACCTTGAAATGCTGGGAATAGGAGTTACAGAATTGTCCGTTGCAGGCTAAGCATTGTTTCAAAACAAATAGGTTTGGATGGAAATTCATGACTATATTCACAATTCAGGACTGAGAGTCCACAGATTCTCCTGCAGCAGCAAGTAAAGTCCGGAAAACACAAATCTTTTCCAGGGAGAATGAGGCTCCTGTGGCAGAAGGTAGTGGTTTAGATTTCGGATAAAATGGTAGAATCTGAGTTTGGTATTCAGGATCATCTGCATTGTCACTAGATGGCACATTGGTCTAAAGTTTCAGCTCCTAGTTAGAGCAAATGCACAGACAAACAGCAGGTTATAGGTGGGAACCAGCTGTAACTAATTACATAGTTAATTGCTCTGTGTGTGCATGTGTGTACGTACACATGCCAGTGTGTACAAGTCCCAGGTAGGACATACAGGATTAGAGTGGTGGGGAGGCTTTTTCTGAGACTCTTTCCCTGTGCATAATATAGTTACATTAGATACAGATACTTGATGTTTATGTGCAGGTATTCAAGGCAGGGATGGGGAGATAAAAATATCAAGAGGTGTGTTTGACTACCATCTGTATGTTCTTATCTGTTTTGCACTTGAAGCAGGTGAAGGTCAGGCCAGTCTGTACACTTCAGTGCCTCTTTGAAGCAGTTTTTGTCATCTAGGACCTCATATTTAAAAAGAATGTGCAATGTACCTTAGGAACCCTACTCTTAAATGACTAAAAAGCTCTCTGCAGAACAGATAACAAGGATTTTAGTTTGCAGGTAGAGAGAGATAGGCTTCCTCCAGTATCTCAATAAGATGTTCAGATGTTTCAAATGTTATTTTAGATGTCTTTTCCTGAAATTTTGAAAAAGGCAATGAGTCAGAGCCCAGAACACTCTTTTGTGTGTTGTGTATCTATTGTCTTTATTTTAAGCCATGAATAAGTGCCTCATATTCCTAACTACTGCCATTTGCCCCTGCCCTGTCCCTTGTCCTGCCATTCTTTATGAATAAACCATTTGCTGGCTGAGAAACCCATTGCAACTTAGAGAAATGGCTACCTAGCACATGAATTTCTGCAATGCACTGTGCTAGCAACACATTTCAGAGATTGGTTTTCTCATTTTTGGGAATCACCTTCTTTTTCAACAGTTTCCTGTGCATTCACTTTCTTTTCTAAGATTTTTATGCCTTCTTGAAGAAGACACATGCAGCGATTACTTTACATGTTCTCTTTTGCTCGTGACTGTCTTTCTCTTTACCTATTTTTGCTGTTGTTTACCCCATGAGTCTGGTATTTGTGTACTGAGAAAGAGCTTGGTTTGAGGATTTGAAACTGCTAGGAACTTTGATTATCAGAGGTAATGTCAAGTTCTGAATTCTCAAAAGAAGGCAGAGGGCTAACACATATTAAAAATATAGGATTTAGGTCTATCTATGGAGAAGGTGTTGTATTTCTTTTATTAATAGTATAAGCACTCAATTTACCCTAACTTCTCAGCTCACTGGAAAGAGCCAGGCATGTTGAGAAGATTACTAAGGTATAGAAATAGGGCTTTTTCTTGGTAAAGCTGTTCTGTACTGAAGCAGGAAATTCATGGGAGACTCAGCACATCAGGTTCATTTTGAATTCTACTGTGCAGTAAAAACTGATCTTGATCTTAGATGAATTAAGTGGCTTTCCATTCCCCCCCATTACTTTTATCCTCTATGTATTATGTATTTTTGTCCTGAGATGTGGGACTGGGAATTTATAATAGCATATATTAAGTGGAAATTCAGATTCAGATAAAATCCAGGGAAAAAAGATTATTAATTCAACAACTGTTCTTTTTCTTTCACATTACAGTAATTGATTTTGGTAAAAGACCTTTACAGTTAGTGCAGTTTTAAAATTAGAGGTGCTTCTCTGCAGTTGGATTAATTCTTCACCTTAATTCTGAAATATGACTTGATTTCACCAAGTCTGGGATAGTCTTGAATTTTTAACCTTCAAGAATTAGCTAACAGTTCTGCTGTGATCTTTGGGTAGGAATTAAAAGGACTGTCACAGTTCTTGAAGCAGGGAAAAGCTGTAGAGACAGCCACCATTGGTAGTGTCTTTCTACCAGAGATTTTTTAAAGATGGGCTTAATTTTGCTGAAGGTGATTCTCTCATTTTATATACTCATGAGAAAAGGAAAACAGATGGAGGTGACTACATTGTGCAGGTTGTGGTAAACAGGGTCATGTGTCAATATTCCTTTTTTGAATCAGTGGAGAGTTTATCCTTTGTCCTCTGGAAGAGAACCCAAGATGAATCTTGCCTGTCATCTATATCTGAGCGTGGGAAGGAGTCAAGATTTATTGGTTTGTGTTTTACAGTCTGCTTATACATGGGATGAAGAACATGTCTTAGAAAAATGAGTTTTCTTGTTCTGTTTGGTGTGACAAAATTAGCCAGAAGGAAAAGTCATTCATGAGTAGCCTATAGGGAACCCTGAAAACATGGAGATAATCTGTCTTTTTAGGGTTTTCATTTTTCCTATATTCCTCAAAATTGCTCTTAAGCCAGTGGAAGATTTGGTCAAAGAATTCAGGATCACATCTTAGATGTCTTCTAAGAGACATTCTTCTGATCCCTTTTCAAGAATCTGAGAATGGCATACTTACAGTTTTGCTCTAGTTACTTGTTGATAATAGATGTTTTCACTCTGGCGAAATAATAAAAATCTACACCTTTATCAGTAAAGAAAAAATCATAGAAAATAAAGAAAAGACCCAGACAGATGAAAATCATGATGAAGAAAGTGCACTAAAGGCTAAGGGGCTTCTTTTGCTTCTATAGGCAACTTAAAATACAGGCAACTTAAGCCTTTTTTGCAGGTGATAAATAATGTCAGCCAAAATCTTACCCAAAACTATTATTTTGGAATTAGCTATAAAATATATCAATAGTTTCACTCCAGTACCTTTCATTACTGCAAAGTTAATGGAAAAATTATTGATCGTTAGTTCAAGCCATAAAAATTAACTTTGTGCAACAGTAGCATGCATAGTTTAACTCCTCATGAGGAAGCACTTCACTGGTACAGACATTCCTGTTTCAGGTAACACAGCCACAGCAATATCATTCACACACTGTATCATCCTACAGCGTAGGCTTTGTTGACAACATTCCTTATTTAATTTGCAGTCCATGAAATGATGTAACTGGTAGGGACTATTTTATATGAGGAAACATTTGCTATCTCTGTGCTGAAACTGTGACTCAAATGCCTTCAAGAAGGTTCAAACTGGATAAAAAAAGATGGCTTATTCAGATGTCAGACTTGCTTGATGCAACACTTTTCCTCATTCTCTTTGCTATCAGCAACTCACAGCAGCTCTGCGTGGCTTGGGCAGTAGCTTGTAATAAGGTGTTGCTAGAACTCATTTCTAGGCAGCAGCCCAGCTTAGTAAGTTTCCTATCATGTGAGTCTGCTGTGTTTTATTGTGTTTATTCCTTGATAGTAGCATTCATATAAATTGGGAGCTCTGGGAACAAACTTACATTTCTTAAAGATGCTTTTCCAAAATTTTAGTATCAGTCACATCACCTGAAGTATTTTCTTTTGTAACTAAAAAAAAAAAATTGTTTCCAACAAAAATGAATTCAAATATGTTAGCTGAAGTTTAGAGAAGGAGGAAAGTAAAATAGTGGCAAATGCAGGGTTTTAGAAATCATGCATGTTCTTGAGTTGCATCAGCTAGTTTCTCCCTAGTCTGATTCTTGGGGAAACTGTAACTGTGAAATAATGTGAAATGTGTTTTCCTGCTCCCTGATTACTTAGGAAAAAGCCCCATGGCAATATTGTATATCAACATACTTACCCCATTTAAACTGTCATATATGAAATGAGGACTTTGCATCTTGAGTTTATTTTTTGTCTTTGAGGAATGCCCAGCATCTGAGCTGTCATCTATGGAGAAAACACTTCAGCATAGGTTTACCAGCAGACCAGCTACATGTCAACATAAGAAAGAAATCCTCAGAAGGCCAGTTCTAGTTTAACAATAGAGCATACTCATCACTTGATCCTCTTTTGAGCAAAACATCTACTTCATAATATCATATGGATTATGTGACATTTTAGATGACAGTCGATTTAGAAACACAGCTGCTCAGACAAATTTTATCTGATGATGTTTGGCTGCAACATTAATTTTATCTTTACTTTGAGCTGTTTATTACAAGTTGGTCATTAATCACAGATAATGACTGATACCCTGAAGGTTAATGCTTGAATGAATTCTTCTAAAATTTAAAAATATTTCTGTGTTGAAGTATATTTCACTGCTATGCAAAATAGAATTGAACAAATGTTGTGATTCTGATATAAGGGTACCACTGATATATGCCTAATTAACACACTCCAGATGCCAGCACTATTAAAATCCGTCAGTGATCTGCATAATGGGTAATTTGTTATACCAAGCAAAATACCTGGTTTTCAGATAAGCAGATTTTAAAAAACAAAACAGATAAATTTTCATCCCAGAGCATAATGAATACCCCAGAAGAGTCATACTGTCAGTAAGATTCATTCCACTGGGGAAAGTTAGTGTTGTTCTATCATTTACGTCAAGAAATACCTGATTTGTGTTTCAACACTGGAGAGCCTGGCATTAACTCTCTCCTTGCTACCCGAAATCTTCCAAACACTTGTTTTTTAACAAATATCACCACCCATAAAATATTCATGCTTCATAGCAGCAATAATTCATTACTCCTCACCAAATAAATGCAGTTAAACCATCAGCTGAAGGCTTCATGCCCCCAGCAACACTTTAAGAGAAGCTTTATTAGGATGTCGTGCTATATGTGCAGTGTTGTTTGGTGACATCATGGCCATGTTTCAAGCCTCTAACAAGGCAATTCACATCAGGAGAGCACAGTGGAGAGATTGTCAGGCTGCCTCCTGCAGCATCTCTTTACAGACTGTCATGGTGTAGCCCATTTGCAGACTCTGAATGCTCTGGGATGTAACAGTGCTTGTCTTTCTGCTGACAGTACTACAAGCTCCAGAGCTTCTGGAAGAATCTGGCTGGTTACGTGTCACCTATGAAAATATAAAAATACAATGAAAACTAGCTTTCTGATCTATTCTCATACCATAGACTTGAAGAAAAAAAACCACCTGAATTAGCCTAGTATGTCTAAACTCATCACACACAATGAGGAATAAACAAGGAACTTCAAAGATAAGCAAGGGAGCATCTTTAAATAGCTGAAAGTTGGATGAAGTAAACATCTTCTGATTAAATACTGAGGTCATTAATAAAAGAAGGGTCTTGAATTAATCATCCCCTATCTGTCTATGGGATATTAAACAGTTGCAATGCTAAATACAGAGGCAAAGCAACTGAGAATCAACTGTGAGGTGAGGTACTCAACAGTGTGAGACACAGAGCAATATCTGTACTCATTCTGCTCTTCCTCACAGTAGTTTTGTAGTGGTGTAACCCCTTTACGTGGTTCCAAACCAATAAACTAATCTCATAAATGCAAATTAGGGGTCTGATGCTCTTCTTGTACAGATTTGGCCCTGACATTTGACAGGATTGCAGGATGCAGAGATGCCCTGCTTTTCAGTAAAGTGAATTGATTGCAAATGTATTTCAAGGAACTGTGGATAAAATAACATTCACCAAATTAGAAGGGAATTCAAATTCTTTAACACAAGTAGAGCAATGAATATTTACATATCAAAGGGATTAGTGTTCTTCTGTTTAAAAACAAGTTTTTCACTGCATGGATCTTTTTACCCATTCAAGCAAAGGAGGTCAAAGACCTGGGAGCCACTATAGTTACCCCTCTGCAGAATTTATCTGTAAAATTGTATGAGGCGGTTTTTCTCCTCAAAGTCACTTCTCACAGGAGCATCCTGGTTTTCATTTAAAATATGCCAATAATGTAGCAATGATGTTTCAGGCTCTGTACTGAGGCTCTTTCCTCAAGTCTCAAGTACATGCCAGTCTCTTACTTTCACTTCTATACACATTCAGCTTGCAATAAGACTGTCAAGAAGATGAAAGTGGCTGCCTCAAGGACAGACAACCCCAGCCCTTATTATCCCTACAGATTCTTGGTTCTGTGTCTTCTGTCCACTCCGTCCCTCTTCTTACTGGAAGATGGATGCCATTTTAGAAAGCCTTATTCAGCATTAAAGCCCCATATTTTCCTACAGAATACCAGCAAGGACCTGCTGATTTCTGATGTCCAGGTAACACCCATTATAGAAAGCTAAGGATGTGTTCCTATGCAGATAATTGCTCAGAAAGGGATACTTTATCTCTGGTGAACAGATGAAGAGAATATGCCAAGCACCATAATTTTGGCTTCAGTAACAAAACAACAAGTCTTCATAATGCAATCTCACTAAGCTGAGTTTTCATAGGTTTGGGTAACAGTGCCAAATGAACAATCATGAAAGACAAAAGACATTATCCAGAAGTCCAACAAAGCCTCCTATTTGTGCAATTTGAGGATGTGATTGATTGACAGTGCTCCCAGCATCTGATCTTCAGCAGCAATTCCCAACTAGCCTTATGATGCATTAAGGCTGTTGCTACATTTATAAAGTAGTAGTACATTCAGTGGTTGGATTGTGTTTTTTCCAGTTTCTTTTATCATGGGGAGTGACCACCTTGGGGTGGGCAGTGCTGGAAAAACAGTGTTGGGAAAGAGATGCAGAATAATTTAGCCAAAGACACCTGGCAAAACACAAAATTTCCCCTTCTGTTGGATTCAGTACTGACCTACCTGGAAATACTTCTCTCTTTCTACCAAAGATGCCTTCACATTCATGTTTGAATTACAAATTGAAGCTTCTTTAGTGATTGAAGTACTTTTACTTGCCACCAAGATTTCCTTAAGTTACCATGTTCAAGCACATGTTCTCAGTGCTTTAAATGCAAGAAAGAGAAATCCCCTGATCTGCAAAAATTTTATATTGAAATGTGCAGGCACACACAAAAGCTCACCCAGTTTACAGGAACCAATTAAATGGCACACTATGTCCCTAATAAGCAAAGTTGAAGATAAAATTAAATTATATTTTATTTGCTAAATGAATTGACCTTTACCAACACAATCTATGAAATCAATTTAGCATAGTGTAACCCTTGCAGATTGGCAGTCCTTTCACACCAGGAGTTTAAAATAAGCACAACAGGCGTTTCAGTACCCAGTAACATATCATTAAAACATGTCCCAAGGCATTTCACAACCCATAAACAGTACAAGCATTAGCAATTGATTGCTCATTATAACCACCATGTGGCCTAGATATTATCTTACACAGCATCTTAATTTTCCTTGACCCTAGCTCCATATTGGTCATGAGAGGCCCCTTATGTGAACTGGTGAAAAATTCCTTCAGCAGAGAACTTTAGCATGCCAAATATTTCTCTTTAGTTTTTGGAGACATGGTATCTTGGTGTGAACTTGCAGCTCTGTAAAATGTTTGTAGTGTTTGAATTTTGTGTTTCTGAATCAAGTGCCATTTTTCCTTCAGCCTGTCAAAGAGCACCAAATGTTGAAAGTGTATTTGAATTTCTTTGCCGCTTTGTGGTGTGTCAACAGGCTTTTGCTAGCAGCTGGGAAAGAAAAGAGACAAAGTCATAAAACAAAGGTAGTCAAAAGCACCTTCATGATTGTTTCATCACTGACAAAATCAAAGAATATAAATGCCAGATGTTCTGACAATTCTGTGCTGCAACTTGGCAGTGTTCTGCAGTGATGTTCATGTGGTTTCCCAAATCCACAACACAGTACTCCTCTTGATTAACAGGCCTCTTTTTTGTCTGAGCACAAACTACATGCCTCTGACTAATGCTACAGTGGGAAAGCTACTTTATCTCCAAACCATAGTTAATTTTGGGTACATTCCTAAAATAAGAGTTGCCAGTTGGCAATAGTAATGTAACTCTTCATCCCTAGCAATGAAACAGTTGCTTGCCAGTGGTTCCTTAGCCATGCATCTGTAGTGTTCTGGGAAAGCTGTATCTCAGATGACAAGAGAAATTCACATTTGTGTACTGGGGTGCAAAAGGTCATTTTCAGACCCTGTGGCTTTGTCTGTGGCACAAAATCAATCTGGGTTAAGACATGAGATTGAGTAAGGCATCATTTATCCTTCCCACTGCTTAGCTCCTGACATAATTTTGATTTGTGACAATTAGCACTCTCTGAGACAATGCCTAGGAACAGTCCAGGGAAAAGCATGTGCCAGAGGCCATTTTCAACATATTGTGTGAATGAACAACACTGCTTTAGGTTCACTTCCTTTGTCCCTTCATTGTCCTTCATCACTGTCCAGCAAGCTTTATCAGATCTCCTACCTCAGAGAGCAAGAAGAGACATATTTTGTCTCATCCTATAAAAACACCTCTCTGAGGTGTGGCAGCATGGCCTCTGAGAACTGAAAATTGAACTCCTCATGGAAGCCAGAGGTAAATCTTGGTCAACTGCTAGTCAGTGTGAATGTTGCCCAAGTTGCTAGAATTCTGGACCAATGAACCATTCACTGTCTTTATTTACAAGAATAGAAGATAGCCTGCCCATCTACTTTCTTGGAAGAAGCAGCTGCTCTTAGCAAAGTTCTGTCTACAGATGAGTGTGATTCTACTATGCTGCAGTTCTTCAGAGAAAGGGAAGATTGACAGGACAGAGAGTAACTCATAATATTTTTCAGTGGAGTCTTAAGGACCACTCTGTCCATTTTGTTTCTATTTTCTAATATTATAGGTTCTTCTTTTATTTTTCTGACTGATTACTCTCACAAACAGAAGTATTAAGACTGTGCTTATGAAGAATATCACCAAAACACACCTGGTTTTGGCCGAAGAAATATCCTCAGTGTATTAAGCCAAAAAAGCTACATATACACAGTAGACAGTGGACTTAAACAAATTCTGTCCTCGGGATTGTTCAGGAAAAACTATGCATGCTCATTTCTTGGAAAGCACCATTCTGGGTTATTCTGGGAAGGAGATTTTTTTTTCACAGCAGCCTGTTTGGTACTGTATTTTAAATGGTTGACTAAAACAGTGTTTTAGCTATTGCTGAACATTTTTTATGAAGTTCCAAAGTCTTCTCTGTCTCTCACTTTGTGATCCCAATGGAGAAGGCTAAGGGTCAACAAGAGTTTGGGAAGGGACACAGCCCCAGGACATCTAACCCAAACTGATGAAAGGGATATTTTAGACCATGTAGTATTATGCTAAGCAGCAAAATAGAGGGGCGTTTTTCCAAAATAAATGGAAATGTTTCCAAATGTTTCTTAATGACTATCTGGGCGTTGGTGTGCTGGTGGTGAGTGATTGCTTTTGTATCACTTGGGTAGTTTTCCGTTTTAGTATTTTTTGTGTTTGTTTTCTTGTTTTCTTCCCATTTCCTTCACTTACTACATTTTCCTTGTCTCAGTCTTTGGGGTTTTTAATCTCATTTCTGTCTTTTTTGATTGTCTCCCCCAGTCCTCCGGGGGAAGTGAGTGAGTGAGTGACTGGGTGGAGGCTTACAGTCAGCAGGGACCAGCCCACCTTAGACATAACTATCTGTCTGTCTGTCAGTCTGTCCATCTCTTAAAAATCCTTCAGGTTTGAATCCTGACACCAGACAATATCCACAGGCACAGAATGGAACAGATGTTTGTGACTTGGGTACACTACACAAGACAGCAGGGATGAAAGAATAGCAATTTGCCTTCTCTGAGTTTGCAGACCACACACCTGAGTATGCAAATACTTGTTCCTAAAAGTTGTGGCTCTATTTGGTGTTTGGGTTCAGAAATACCTACCTGCAAAAAGAAAACCTAGTCTGTACTAGTGAAAAGAATGCAAGTATAACAAGGTCATTTAGAGAGACACAGGGTAAACTTACCATTCACAGTCTCCAAGAACTAAACTCCCCAGAGAAGAGTCAACAACCTCTGCAGACTCATAAAGCATGATAGCTACAAAAATGCCAGGGAATGGAATTTTGTAACATATCCTGTGGCTGTTTTCCAGGTTGGACAGGTATTATGCTTTGAAAAATTACCCATATCTCAGTAAGGGACAGTCAGAGCTATTCTATACTTACCAATATTGGCTTGTGGAATTGAAAATGATGAATTGCTTAAATTTGGTTCCATTCATTCTTAACCATACTTAATAGTGCTTTTAATCAAAGAGGCTTGTTATAAAAACTGTGTAAATTCAAGACAAAAAATCTTCAGAGAGTAGGAAAATTATTTATTAAAGAAAATTCTGGGCATAGAGCCAAAATCTATTAAGCTGATCAATATCATTTTGGGGGAAGTAACTGGGGTTATAATTTTGTCATCCATACAAATATTGGGAAGGCTGCCATGTTGATGACAGTAGAAAACATGAAAATATATAAGTGCTAGAACTTTCCATATCTCCAGACTGAAGTCAACAAAGTTACTCATACTTCAAAAAATTTATTGGAATTTGACCTAATTCTATAAGACAGTATATACAGCAAAAAAATTTAATTTTTAGAAGTGTCAGGTATTTCAAATTGTACAGTTAAATTATCTTCCCCAGACTGAGGGACTTGTGTTTACCATACAGCCAGCCAATATTTAACAAACCATTTCTACCTCCACATGAGAAGCATTAAATATCACCAAATCATAAAAATATTTAAAAATAAAAAATATTCAACTTTCTTCTATTCCTTGTTTGTTTTTTTCAAAACCATATATCTCATAGAATGGTTAAAGTAAATCATGCTAGAGAAGTACCTTAATTTAGAGTAAAATGATACGGAACTTTTTCCCCAGGTTTCCAGATAAGAGTTATAAATACTGAGTTTCCAAGATGCAAACTTTTTGTAATGCTGATAAGATTTCCCAGTGACTGAATATGCCATGAATGAGTATCTTCCTTTACATGGCCCTATACAAACAGCTAAGAACATGAAGAAAAAGTGAGGATGACAACATGCAGCTGCATGTCACACAAAAAACTGCAAATATACCAAGCCAAACAAAACAAAAAACAGACTTCTATTTTAGCTTTTATTTCCACCACAGATCTGATTCACAGAGAGGGTTTTGAGGGAAGATAGTTTTACCATGTCCAGGCATATGTGTGCTGGCTGTTCCCTGGCATCCCAGGGAGCTGGGAGCTGCAGGGACTTCCTAGGCTGGCAGGGCAGGGCAAGGCATGGCATGGCCAGCCAGAGCCTGTCCCCTGCTCCAGTCAGAGAACAGGGCAGGCTGGGGAGCAGACAGGGCAACATGGCTGGGCCATCAGCTCATGGATGAGGGCAAGACCTGGGTCTGGAGAAGGCAATCAGGGTCAGAGACAAGCTCAGGGTGTTGACAGGGTCAGGATGAGGCCAGGTCAGGAAATCAGTCCATGGGATATAGCCCGAATGAATGGGCTTCATGGCCAGCCACACATGTGGCTTTAGGTGAGGAGGGATGACAAATCCCAATATTCTGATATCAATAGCTGTCATCCTATGGGAAGTGAAAGTACATATCACTTCCACGAGACTGTTTCAAAACAGTGCTTTAGTATCTGTATAGAAAATAAATTAACTCATGGTTAACCTACAAATACAATTGACATGAAGGACTGACATTAATTTGTTGGTCTTTATGAGGTCAGAAGTTGCCTGTGATATACAGCAGTGGTAAGAAGAAATTAGAAATTTACATAAGCTTACATTCTCATATTTATGGTAAGTAAATTTTAAAAGTACTATTCAATAGGAACATTGTCATCTACTTCACTTTGCTTTGAGGTAGATAAGTACAACTTTTAAAAGATGATGGAATCATTTAGGTTGGAAAAGACCTCTAAGATCATTGAGTGAAAATGTAAACCTAACACTGCCAAGTCCACCACTAGACCATGTCCCTACATGCCACATCTATATATCTTTTCAATACCTCTAGAGACGGTGACTCAACCACTTCCCTGATGACATATTAAGTTTGTGAATTTATCACCAGCCTGTCAGACCCAGCCATGCATGATGGATGCTGAAGGAAGCAAATGAAATGACAAAATAGCAAGAATTTGGAGGAACTGTCACAATAGTGTCTGGTTTTGTTAAAGAACGTTAATCAAGAGAAGTGGCAGTTGTGAATTAGAGTTTTTTGTTTACTGATCATGGATTCAAACTTGGATTATCTTTTTTGTGTGGTTACAGTTTCAGGACTCTTGACTGCAAAATAATTTGCATTCAAAGATTTTACTTGACTTTATTAAATGGTGACCAAATTTACATTGAATTTTTGAGATCAGGTGTTGACCTTTTACCTTTCTTTCTGCCTTCACTCATATATAGCCAAAGGCTAAATCAGGAATCTAATTCTTACTGAGACCCTTGATATTAGGTGGATTTAGCTGAACAACTTTAAATCAGTGTGATATTTGCTTCATTTACCTTATTTTATACAGATTTTGGTTAATTGTTTAATCTCTGTGGTTCTTTCTTTTGTTAACTTCAAAGGTATAATGCTGGATTACCATAGCATTGTTAATGGGGCTGTTCACTGTTTTCTGCTCAAAAGAACTCCTTACTGTGCTTGTGTCATATACATTTTGAATGCCTGATGCTTCAAAGAACGTTGCAAAAAACTTAAACTTGCATGGTTCTGCTGAAATACCATTCTTTATTATCTACATCTTCTTTCATATTCGTTATACTAAATAAATTTGCTGTCTAAGGGATCATCTTATTAGCATTCAGCTAATCCTCATGAATATTTTCTGCCCGAAGTCATGACCTGAGCATTACTACAACAATTGAAACAAAAACAGAACAAAAATATAGGTAAGTAGTAGTTTGAGACAAATTCATGAGAAGTTGCTGAAGTTTAAAGCTATGAACAGTTTAGAGACACTAAATGTCAGGACTTTCAATGTATAATCAGGAATATTTTCATTCTGAAGGGGAAAAGAAAGTTGTAATTCAAAGCATACAGTCTGAAATATGTGCATTGAATTAGTAAGATGAGCCAAAGGGGCTCTCTGAGATAACTGGAAAAGCTATCTGCATATATTATGTTTCTGCTGCACAAAGTTCTTTTGCTATGTGAGTCATCAGCCATTGGGAGGTCTTAAGAAGCAGGTTTTTTTAATTGAGAGAATGGGCTGGAGAATTAGAGAAACATAAAACCTAATTAAATGTAGTTGATGCTATACTTAAGCAAGTTCCAGTGTTCAACTAGACTTTACTGGATTGAAAGATACAGTTATCTCAGAGACATGATGACATTTTCACCCCCATGTAAAGCAGAGAGTTCATCTCTTTTTTGGTAGCAGTTGAAAGTCCTCCATTGTAAGCAGCATTTTCCCCATCTTAGTTATCCTTGTGATTTATTTTCTTTCAATCTTCTGTGATTTCCCTCCTACTTTTAGCTATTAGAACTAGACACATGATCCCAGTGGCACTAACATGGATACAAAGAGTAGGAATGTGTTAACCTACACAGCCTTGAGCTCCAGGCTGTTACAGGGATTGTTTCCTTATTGGTCT
Organism: Toxostoma redivivum; assembly: GCA_013397375.1. Lineage (NCBI taxonomy): Eukaryota > Metazoa > Chordata > Aves > Passeriformes > Mimidae > Toxostoma > Toxostoma redivivum. The sequence continues at coordinate 763,458 of VXBI01005961.1, read as the reverse complement.
GGGACAATTTCACAGTGTGCTTATACTGATGTGCTCATACATTGCAGGACAGAGTCTTCTTAAGACGTGTACAATACAGCCTCCTGTATTTTAAGCAGAATGTCCCGTACTCTCTTGCTGAGTGTGGGTGGTTGATTTGATTGCTTACATTTTTTTCCTCACTTATGGACTGTTTGCCCAATAACCTGGTGTGACTTTTGTCAGTAATCTGTCCTATAAATTAGTGTTCAGCTCTCCAATCTCACCTGTATATCTTATCAGTGGTTTTATATGATATTTTTTGTTCAGATTGAGGAATGAAAACCTGAATAAATTATAAATGCTACTGATATATCCTGGCTTAAACATAAAGATTCTATAACTGTAATTTAAATTATGTCAAAGTTGTTTGGGTTTTCTAATTATTATTAAAATGTCACAAAGCAATTTATTATATCTATTTTTTTTAGGGTGGAGTGTGTGTATTCGCATCCCAAAATACAATGCCATCAAACAATTAAGTTAATGAAAATATCACTGCTTGCACCCATAATGCTTAGCTGTTATTACACTATCATATTTAATTCCTCACTTTTCAACTCTTTCCCAGCCATTCTAGTATCTTGGCCAAGACTGATATTTTCTACTTGTTGTTTTTAATATTGTCATAGGAGAAATTTTCTTTTATTATCTAGAATTTTGCCAGTGTTCCAAGAATTACCATGCACCAGCATTAATGATTCAGAGCACTCATAATCAGATCACAAAATCACAGAAGGGCTGAGTTGGAAGGGACCTCTGGATTGTCCAATCCCCCTGCAAAGACACCAGGAGAAGTCTGTCCAGGACAGTGTCCAGACAGCTTTTGAATATCTCCAAGGATAGAGACTCTACCACCTCTCTGGGCAACCTGTGCCAGTGCTCAGTCAACTGCACACTAAAGAAGTGTTTCCTGATGTTCAGGAAAAGACCTCCTATGTTCCAGTTTATGCCCACTGACTCTTGGTCTGTCACTGGAAGCTGCTGAGAAGAGCCTGGAACCATATACTCTATATCCTCCCTTTGTATATTTGTACACATTAATGAGTTTCTTCCTGAATTTTCTCTTCCCAGGATGAACAGTTCCAGCTTTCTCAGCCTTTCCTCATAGGAGATAGTCTCCAGTCTCTTAACCATCTTCATTGCCCTCTGCTTGATTTTCTTCCAGTAGCTTCATACTTCTGTTGTACTGGGAAGCGCAGACCTGGACTCAGCACTGCAGCTGTGGCCTCACCAGTGCAGAGCAAAGGATCACCTCCATCAACCTGCTGGCAGTGCTCCTTCTAAAGTAGCCCAGGATAAGTCTTCTTTGCCACAAGGACATATTGCTGGCTCATGTTCCACTTGGTGTTCACCAGCACTTGCTGGTCTTTTTCTGTAAAGCAACTTCCCTCTACTGACTCTGCTGGAACTCACAGAATTCTCAGCTGGGACATCAATCAGATAAGAGAAAAAAGACCCCCTAACTTTAGTACCTACAGTTGACTATTTTTCTGGGTTACTTACTGATGGAATTAAAATTATTTCTTTGTCATTTAAAATACACTTTTATTTAAGTTTAAGTATCACTAAGGCATATCTCTAAGCACCACATCTATATATCTTTTAAATACCTTTGGGGATAGTGACTCAATCACTTCCTGGGCAGCCTGTTCCAATGCTTGACAACTCTTTCAGTGAAAAAATCTTTCCTAATCTAAAACTTTTTCGGATCTCAAACTCCCCTGACACAACTTGCAGCCATTTACTCTCATCCTGACACTTGTTAACTGAGAGAGGAGATCAACAGCCACCTTGCCACAATCTCCTCTCAGGTAGTTATAGAGAACAGTAAGATCTCCTCTGATTCTCCTTTCCTCTAGATTAAACAACCCCAGCTCCCGCAGCCACTCCTCACAAGACTTGTACTCTAGACCATTTACCAGTTCTCTTATTCTATACGCTTAGTAATCAAAATAGCTAAAAATATGTGGTGTCTGTAAAACATTTGAATCTTTCCTTGATAGACACATCTGAAGAATGTAGCAATGAGAAAGTGCTTCTTTGCTCACTGACATTTTCATTATGAAATGTCACAAGGGTCATTTGTCGATTGGTCCTAAGCAACATCTACATGCTTCCAGTAAATGAAAAAGGTGACATGATCTTGAACATCATCAATAAACAAATGCCTCCCTGCTGTTTCCTGTTTTAAGGCATATATATGCACACTGCCTTCATTGGAATGGCTCACTGTTTGAAAATGGACTGTCGTTGTAGGATAAATATTGCAAACACCTTATTGTAAATTCGAGCAAAAGAGAAGTGATAATGGAGCTTTTAGGGATCCATTTAGGAGAAGCTGCAATGTAGGCTGCTATGGTTAAAGATCTACACCCACACTTTAGTAATTTAGGTTTTTTACTTATGAGAGTCCCAGCAAGTGCCTAGAACTCTGAGCAGTGGTGAGTAACACTTCCTGGGAATTCTTGTGGGCTAGGAGTCTTATCTCACCCTGAAGTAATAACCTGACTTCAGTTATTCATGTCTTTGGTACATCTTCTGAAATGTAATGAGATTATAAATGAGCAAGAAACCTAAAGTACTTTGGAAAATTTATCTTTTGCAGCATGATGCACTATTTCTCTTCAGCAATACAGCTCACCACAAACCCTTCAGATCTGTTGTTCATTTCAGACTTTTCTCCAAGCAAAAAACACAAGGTCAGATTCTTATCTTCAAGTGTTTGCTAACTAGAGAACAGGAAATCTGAGACATCGACTAGCAATGACATAAACAAGACTAAGTTTACTCCTCTGATGCAATGCAGCTGTCTTCAAAAAGATTAAGCATATTTTTTTGTGCTCTGTGAATAGTGATTTCCCCATCCCTTTTAAAAGAACACTGTAATAAACCAGGCAAGTCTGAGATGAGGAGTAGCTGCTCATAACTAACTGCTGGAGCTGCCATATCTCACCTTCACTGAGTTTTTTAGCTTTCACTCATACCTCTATCAGCCTTACTGGGAACTTTCACTTGTGTGAAAGGACAATTAGGTGCATTGATATTCAAATCTCTTTCAAACCTTGCAACAATTATCAAAGGGAGAATTGTGAGTCTCCACTTAAGAGTAATTGCTGCAACAGATCCAGTTATGTTTTGCAAGGCAGAACTTGTCTTACAAAAATCCTAAACTTGTCCTCTAGCTTCATTTTGGTGTCAATAGCAAGAATCAAAAATATAATATGTTTCTCTACTCAGTGTTACCTTTAACACTGAGATGGTGTCAAATCTGAGCAGTCCATTTTCTTTGTTTTATTGTACTGTCATGTGCAATCTCTTTTGTTGTTTATCTTATTTTTGCTGAACATGCTCATATTTATTCACTGTACCTGAAGACTTTAATTTAAGGCCTGACATTGTCTCGTTTGGGCTGTACAAACACACAGTAAAAACCTTGTCTCTCAAGGACTGCTATCTGACCTCATACAACAGGCCTTATGTTTTTAAGGGAATGAAAGGCACATGGTATGGGTTCTCCGAAGTCATACAGGAAATTTGTGTGAGAGCTTGGAACAGAATTCAGTTTTGCACTGTCCCTGTTTTGTTCTCTATCCATTGCATACACATGCCTCTCAACATAAGCCAAAAACATCCTGGGAACAGGATGTTTGGTTTTTTACCATGATCTCAGTGGATGTTGCTCTGTGTCAAACACATGAATTCCATTTGCCCAAGGCAGAGTATCCATTATTCTTTTTATTTCAACTTAATAGTGGAAATGGACTAAAAATCTCTGGTAGGATATATCTTTTTTAAGTCTCATGCCTAAATTAACTAGAATAATTTTGTTGCTCAGAAAATTTTTATTTTCCATTACCCTGTAGAGTGGTTTTATTCCTTATATGTTCAGTTTTGATACCTTTGTTATCACTTAGATGGAACATGTTTTGACTGGGCACAATTTTTGAAGACAATCTTCTAGATTAATAAACAGTATGGCTTTTATTAGCCTTTCCTGCTATGCACATCTGAATTTTTTTTTGTCAAATACAATATTCTAATAGCTAGACAGACTTATTCTTCATCCTTTCAATTCTGAAATAAAAGAAATGCAATTTAAGTCAGTTATTCTGCTAATGGAAGAATAGTATATATAAACAGATCTAATAAGTTGTTTGTTCCTTTGCAATACACTAAGATATAATACTCAAATTCTTACTGTCTGTTGCTGATAAACCATTTTAATATTCATTACTCACATAACCTGAACCACTGATAGGAACTACATGATCTCTTTATTTCATAATATTTTTTCTTTTGCCATGTACACAGTTAAAGTGTATCTTCGCATTCCTTTGATTAAAAACTCTTAGTGATTATTATATCGAGTATCCTATCAAACAAGGCAAAGTTCTAAGCAAATATCGCATCTCATTTCAGTAGATTAACTTCAGCTGCTTGTTCTCATAAATGAAAAAAAGTACAGATATTTGTAGAATCAAAGTCTCTGCATTAATCTTCTGGAAAACCCTTATTGAGAGAAACAGACTTGTATTCATTCCAAGTTTATACCAGATTTTTTTAACCTGATGTCAGGAGCACAATCGTATCTTTTGCTTTTAAGTGTCTGCATTAGCAACATGGAACTTGCCATAATAATTGCAAGTATTTCATTGCTAAGAGTGGAAAGCCTGTTTTCCTCAGTTAAATTCTAATCTATCAGGCTTTCCCTGACTTTAGTATTGCAGTCATTTTTCCATATTGGTCTCTTAAACAGTACAGAAACTACTCAAACATTGTCTTCAATATGACTATAAAGTGCACAAACCAAAGCCTGAGTATAGTGTTTATAGTATCTAGGCCACAGGTTTCAGAGCTCCTATTGATGGACAAGAAATAGACATGCAGGCAGTCATTAATTTTTGGGTTTTTTTCCCCCTCAGTTCTTTCAGTGTTTTGATTAATTTGACTTCTTATGTAAAAAGCACAGATCATAAATCTGGAAAATATTTGAGTATGGTAGCTGTTTTAGCATACAATTCAAACCTATTGAGTTCAGTCGTTCTGCTAGAATTTAAAAGCAAACTCTGATGTCAGGTGTAGTCTCTGGCATAATCTTGTTTACTTGCAGAAAGTCATGTTTCTCTATGCACAGTGTGAAACTGCTTTATTTTAAAATCGACATATCGCTTGTATCCTACCCTCTACAACTTGTGTCTGTGCTCTCAATTAGTCACCCTTGCAGTTGTTGCTTCTGGCTTTCTCCTTCAAGCTGCATAGGCTGCAATCTGACCCAGAACCCTTGCAAAGGCAATCGGTACACCCATGACTGACATAGGAGGTTCTTTCTTGCACTGGTTATGCAGCCAAATGTACTTGGGCTGTAGCTCCCGAGGGTTAATATAAGCCATACTGTTTATGAATCTAGAAGACTGTCTTCAAAAATTGTGCTTGGTCAAAACATATTCTATTAAAGTGATAATGAAGATGTCAAAACTAAATTTGTTATTCTTACTAGAGAATGGAACTGGATTGCTCCAGCTGAGCCAGAAAGTAAGGCATGTAATTCACTTTGGATCCCAAACCTTACCTATCCTCCTTCCCAGTCTTGCTAGAATTTTACAAGATAACTCACAAACACCACCCTGTTTGATCAATTCTCCATGGTGCATTTCATTGAAAATCTACTAATATTTTTGAGAAATACCACTACCAGTACTGTTAGTAAAGAAAGATGTGCACTGGCTTATTTAAAGAGTAGGAGGGAGTATTTTGTGCATGTCCTCTAACTTCACACTTTTCTTGATGACGGGAAGATATGAGTCCTGGCGTTTGTCCCAACAGCTTACATATGAAAAAGCTGCAGAAAAAAATGCATGAATATTCTTTAAAGAAGGGACAGAAGCTGAGGTATTCCTCCTTTGATCAATTCTTCTAATCCTAAGACCTCACTAGCAAAGCCCTATCCATTGTGCTTTCCAAGCTGTACTTCAATTAATTTTAAAAACCAGAACAGTTTCACTAGTGGGTATTGGTTTTCTCCACTGCAGAAATCCACATAACGTGATAGATGAAGTGCTTTGGAGAAGATTTTCCAGGAAGCCAGAGAAGAATTTCATTCCTGCTGCTAAGCTACTATAAAATCTGAGTGTTATCGCAGTCTTATTTTGTTGCTGTCTTCAGGAGACCCATTTCTGCACAAAAGATCTGGCAGTACTTAAGACTGGAAGTGAGATAATGGCTTCATGCTTACATGCTCAGAGCCACTGTCATATACCTTAGATTTAGGTGTCCCAATAATTTAGAAATAACCCTTTTATGGCCTGAAATTGCAGTCTCTAAGAGTGAAAATCTAAGTTCACCCAGATCTAGTATTCCTGCATGATACTGCCTTGAACTCCTCTGTACAGAGTAGAAATATATCCTAGTTAGATGCTGTAGTATTCAGGATGATAGCATTTCAGTTTGATGACAGCATTTTGTTTTAACCTGAATTCCATCTGTAAGCATGAGCTGAAAAAATAGTCAAAGGGTAAATGTTCTTTGAAATAATGTTGGTTCTCTGGCAGTGGTAATTCTGTGTCTGCAGGTACAGGTATATGGTAGGTTATGTCCAAGGCTGAGGGCTGGGGGTTAGAACAGTGGGCACTGAAGAATTTATGATTATGGCTGAAGATGCTGAAGCCAGCAAGACAATTCCGTCTTGATTTATTCTGAGGATAAGGTTAAGGCTAGTCATTAAATCCTGCAAGATAGATAGGAAAACAATGAGAAATGGTACTGTGATTTCATGGGATAAAAATTTCTGTTCTGAGGTAAGACTTTGCCTAAGACAGGGCAAAATGGAATAAGGTAGAGTAAAGGTTAGGCTAGACAACCTACCGGATCCTCCAGAGCAAAGGTACAAACCGAATCTGAGAACCATGTTTACAGTTGGGTTTTGTATTAAGACTTCAGCTATGGATGGAAGTAGGAGGTAATGAAACTTTAGGTTGATTGACAGATCATGCAAAATTCCCATCAGTAAGATAAGGATTGGCAAAGAATTGGCCAACAGTTTTTCTGTTTTGTTGCAGACTGGATCAGCATATAGGTTTAGCTGTGGCATAGGGTGGATATTCACAACAGTGGGGACCAAAAGGATTGCTCTTCTGGTGGAATCTGAAAAACACCCATGTGCTGCAATGAGGCAGCAGGTTACAGAATAAGTATATAATGGTCCTATCAGTGGGTCTATGAATATATGCATCCATTAAAACTGTGGCCAAAAGGAACCCACTCCTAACAAATTTTGATTCACATCACTGTACTTCTGCAGTCCACCTGTTGTTTCAGAAATATTTAAAAATGCAACAACAGTTTTGCCCTTCACTGCTGGTTACTGAAATTCTAGCTGTTAACCTACCATCCATCTTTGCCTAGTATCCCATATCTTATCCAGAAATATCCATGAAAAGTTGCCCAGCTGGTATCAGCCCTCATCTTTGTTGTCTTTTTTCACCTAATAATAAAACCAAATCTTTATTATCTTTCTATTAATCCCAAGTGCAATCTAAACTTGACTTGAATGGCAGCTCAGAAACAGCAACAAGTTAAATGCCTGTCCAGATTGTCACGTTCATTTGAGCTGTTTTTAGGATGAATGTGTTAGGTATGGTAAGAAGGGATAAAAACTTTGTTTCTTTGGGGCATCCTATGGAATGAAGGCTAGCTATGAACTATTGCTGCCAGCATATGCCCTTGCTAGTACCATTTCTCAGGTTAGCCTTCTGTTGCAGGATCTAAATCCCAAAATTTCCCACTGAGAACTTTTTGGAAACTAGCCTTAATTATTTTGGTAAGAGACAGTCCTGCTATTTCAGGCCTTTCAGGAACCAGAACTAATGCAAGATACTTGATCTGTTATGTTTTGAGTCCTGTAAATCTTATTATTTGCAGTCCTATACCTCATTCTGGATTTGGCCAACATGCAGTGAACTGTAACAGCCTGCAGATAATCAGAAGCTCTTTATTTATGTCACATAATTTTTCTTCCTGCTCTTGAAGGCCAACAAAAAAGACCAACTCCCAATCCTGCTTACTTTTGAATCCTTGCACCACCTCAGATATAACTCAGCAACTTGCAACATTGCCATTGTTACTTATAAAATTCATGGCCAAAGCTACTACTAGCTAGCATCCCAAGCTGTGGATTGCACATTCAGTTTTCCAGCAATTCAATTTACCAGTGTGGGTGATACTACTGTAAAGGTAGGACAGACTGTGTTAGGTTCTGCTGAGAAAAGCCCAGACACAGGAATCAGAAAAAAACTGACTGAAATCTTCCATCATTTATCTAGTATGGGAATCCATAATGCAATGGCAAATTTGGTACTTTTTGGGTCCAAATTCACTGCTTATATAATAGAATTGGAAGAAAACATTTGGCTTAAAATGACTATAATTCTAGAATTTTAACTTTCTCATTTTCTATAACTGACCCTTCTAAAAGGGGAAGCTGCTGCAAAATGAAAAAGCTTCAATGAAGTAGATAGATGTGGGCCAAATATATTTTGAATTTATTGCAAATGAAGAAGTAATAAAAGCTAAAACATGAAAGTACTAAGTGATTCGTGGTAACTCATGTAATTCTCAGAAAATCTACTTACATCCTACACTAAATATTTAAATAAAACCAATATAAAATCTTGATTAATATTACAGAAAATTGATTCAACCTGTTTATTTATATCAGAACAAATCTAATCAATTAAATCCAAGTTACAGGTAATTGGGAATTCACTTTTCTTTTTCTGTTTGTAATTTTTTTCCTTTAGTTTTTTACTGGTCAACTCATCAACTCATTTTCCTAACACCAGACTTGTTGCTGAGACTTACCTCTTGTAATATTTTTCACACATGCTCCAGCTTGACAAACTTGGCCAGACACATTTTATTTGCATTTAAATTAAATTAAAATCAGCAATCATTTTGCTTTTATTTTTATGCTTTACCTATAGTGTGGTTGGTGCAGTTATATATTAAAAAAAAAAAATCCACACATACCAAGTGTAAGTCCAGAACTTGCTGCTGCATAAAGTCTCTTGTTTTACATTAAATACATACAAGACACATTATTTTTCCCTGTAATTGCAAGTAAAGTAGCTTATTTAGGTAAACCTGTATCAGTGAGTACAGTGCAGATCCCTTTTGTGTCAGGAAGAACAGTTAGCCTGTGCAAAATGCATTGGTGGTGGGGTGTTAACTGCACTTGCAACATCAGAATAGAATACAGTACCACCATTTTCATTGCTATTGATGCAGATTGTGTTTATTTTAACTTGGGTATCTAGGTTTCAGAGCTGTGGTCTCTTTTACTTGTTCTCACATGCTTGAACTATGCTGTAGGCCCATCAGATAAAATCCAATGGAAATACTAATTGATTCAAAAATTTCTAATTCCACATATAAAGGGATGGGCTCTGAGCTAACCTTTGCTCTGAATGAAATCTAGGAATTATGATAGAGGATTCCTCGGATTTTTTAGTAATGTGTCTGACATTGTGTACATCCATGGTATGCATGCATCTCTGATCCTGTAAGGCGTTTCCCTCTTTCCCCCATCTCAGAGACAGTTCAACAGCAAGATTTGAAGAAGGACATCAGGGAAAACACATAGATGACTTATACATTGGAAATTGCTAAATAAAACAATGTTAAAATTTTGACCAGCATGTCAACACTATTTAATTATGCATCACTTGTATACAAAAACTAAGGACATGGAAAGAAGCATGTTTCAAACATGAAAGGTGACCTTTTGTGCAGTGGGTATCTGAGCTGTTGAGCTAGAAGTTATTTTGGGTCCAAAGGTCTGTGTGGAGGAATCCTCTATAGGAGGATTGACCAAGACCATTTATTAATGGTTACTACAAAGATATATATAATCCCTGTGCTGAAAGTGTCTGGAGGGTGTAGAAACACTGTTGAGATGTAACATTTTGGTTTGCCTTGTTCTTCTGCTGCTCCTGAGTCCTCTGATCTTGGTCTCTGCTGGAGTTAGTCCTGGGTTTGGTCTAACTTTATGTAGCTATGCTATTCATTCTCAGAACCAACTCAGAAAATGCCTACAAGTAGTACTCATATCTAAGCATATTTTTTTAGCAAGTCAATGGAGTTTTAGAATTAATGATTTTTTAAGTGCATTAAGAAAACATCACAGAAATGGTTATCTAGATCACATACAGGATGGTTCCCCAGGACTGTATTGATGGAATTTCAATTGCTTGCACTTTCTGATGAAAAATCAAGTAAATAGTGAGTCTAGTCTATAGAAAACATGCCTTAACTACCTGAAGTAATTTGAAGGTATCATAAGCTTGTGGCAGATGGTGAGTTAGGGAGAAGAAATGTTCTTATTTATTTTTGTTCACTGGTAGGCTTTTCTGTAGCTCTATCAATTTAGTAACAGTGTGACTCATATGAAAACTAATGAACATAACCTGTCAACAACCTTCTGGGACGAGTGAGTACCATCATTTGATATCTGCAGATCTCTGAGGTACATCTTTACCCTCCATCCCTGGAGCTGCAGGCATGGATTCACAACTAGAAGCATGGATTAATTTTCCTGTTCCCAGAGAGAAAGGGCTTAGGTCATAATATGGGGGTTTTGTGGACCTTGCAGTGAGATTGTCTTCCCTCAGCTGCACATACCTGCAAAAAATTGATCCCAGTTTTGAGGTGATCTGGACTTCTCCTTTAGGCTAACAACCCAGCATAGGAAGTTGTAAGGCAGAGAGCTATAGCCACAGAAATGTTGTTGTTATTATTGGAGATGTTTTCCATCACTCACCATCCCCTTCCTGACTTCTATTCAGTCTTGCTCTCATGGCTCTTTTCCAAAGGAAGCCTATAATTTTAAACCCCCTTACACAGACTTGGAATTAGCTTCAGTCTGTGGGTCACACAGTGGATAGGATATCCTGGCATGGCAGAGTTTTGAGGCATCAAACCATGACATTCCATGTAAAGCTGGATGCAGCTTGGAGGAAGGACCAGAGTTGTCCCCTGTGCCCTGAGAGCTGTGAGCCCCAAGACCCCCTAAATATCCTGCTTAGGGAGGGAATAGTAGCCACTGAAGCAGCTGTTCCAGTGCTCTTCTGGGCTCCTCCTTTGCTTTCCAGCCACTTGTTCCTATTATTTGTTTGGGATGAAAGGACCAGCGAGTGAGGTCCAGGGCCACAAATGACTCTAACATGTCCCTCCAGACTTCTCTACCATGGGACAGGACACGAGGTCAGGCTGCTCCTTCTTCCAAAGCTAGTACACATCAGAGCCATTCTTAGAAGTCTGTTATCTGATAAGCTGAAAATATAGATGATGTGTTAATGCCTGCCTCATCCAGAGGGGAAGTTTTGTGACTGGATATGCAAATTGTGCTTAAGGACAAAAACTTAGTTCAAAGTTGTTTTGGTTTCCTGTGAATTGTGTAGGGAAGGGAAAGTGCATGTAAAAAACATTGACAAGTCTTGATTAAAAAATATAAAAGACTAATTCATTTGGAATAAATTACTTTGGGAAAGCTGAAAATCAGGATATGTTAAATGAATTGCTACCAACTTCATTTAAACCAAATCTTCTCTGTCTAAAATAGCATAAGGGTGACCATACCATATAAAGAAAAACAGTAACCCTGAAGTGAATCTACTGGTTTTGGATATTGGAATATCCAAAGAATATTGGAAGATGCAAGAATTTTCTAATATATGACCTCGCCTGTTATTTAATCCTAAAATATAGAAAGGCATGCCAGCCAATAACATATTTGTGACCTGCAAGTTTCTTTAAAAGCAAAAGCAAACACAGAGCTAATTTAAATAGAATTATTGCCTCCTACATTGTCGTGTCCATACATACAGTATGGACCTGAAGAGAACATTAAAATGACAAAATGCCTGGTACCATTGTGTATCATTATGCATTGTCATGTTCCATTGAGTATTAAAATATTTTTGGTATATTTTTGTACAAAGTACAAAACCAAACAACTAAATAAAAGTTTAGAAACAAAGTGTTTGGTAAGTTTCGACATAATTGATAGGAAAACATGGACTTCAGCCTGAGTGCTTCAAGCATTTGCCCTGTGGCATGGTGGAAAAAGAAAATAATGTAGGTTTATACTAAACATGAATTATTATATAGAGAGTTATGGTTCACTGAGTGTACAAAAGCCGTTTTTTAAATTTTTTTTTTTCTGGTACAAAATCATGACTGATGTAAAAAAAAATAAGGAAGCATTCATTGAAGGGCCACTTTTCATTTACCTGAAAGAAAAAAAGGGGAAAGAACAATGTGAACAGAGACAGATGAAGATAGATAGGCAGTACAAGTAACCGTTGTCCAACAAAATATATTTAAATATATTGGTAAATTAAGCTGGCTAAAAAATGGAAGAAAATTTTTTCTTCAAGAATTTACAAGTCAAACTTTTTTTTTATGTAAGTTCATGCTCATGTTTGTTACAGAAAGAGGACCTGAATGTTAAAGAAATGTAATTACAATAATTATCCCCAACACCTCCTTTAAAACTTTTTATGGTTTATTACTTCAGAAGTTGGGCTGGTTTTATGTTACTGTTCTCTTAAATTTTTTTCTCCTTGTTTAGCTAAAAAATAAACTATATTGGTGTTTGGTAGTAACAGGTCAAGAACTGAAAGGGAATAGATTTTTATTTATCTAATGACCCTTCAGGTATATCACTTCATTAAGTGCAAGGCACTGTAAGGAATTTTTTCTTCTCATTTATACTATACTTTTATGTTAATATACAAGGGGGTCTTTTTATTGTTTGCAAGAGGCACGCTCCATGGGCCTGGATGGAAGGGTGTGACTCCCTGACTCCACGTATCGACTTTTTTTAATTCTAGTGGCAATAAAAATGCAGAAAAGAAAAAGGAGGTAATTGAATGGTGCATTCTTTGTGCTTAATCTGAGAAGGAATCCGTATCTGTGATAGACAGAAGGTGTGGCTTTCAGCAGTCTAAGCATACAGAAGGTGTTCTGGTGTTGCAGATGGGGCACAGTGCCAGATTACTGGAAGGATATCATCTGAGTATCAGATACTTGGAGACCACATGCTCCACCAAATGCAAATAAATTTACCTGTCATGATTCATTATTTTGATGCTGAAAGTAATGTCAGCTTTATCTGCTTTTCTATTCTCTTTCCTCTCTAATTTTTCTTCTTTTGCTGCTTCACCTATTTCTGCCGTCTATTTTCTGTCCTATTTTCTGTCTTTTTTTCTTTGCATGCCTGGTGTTACACATCACCTTGTGCTCAGCATGTGAGGAATGAGTATGAGTTCTGTCCAGCATTAACACTCTTCCTTACTTTAGCTTGGTTAATCTTTGCTATTTGTCACATTTCATCCAGATTCCCTTACATTAACTGGGGGTTTTATTAACTATTGGAGCAACTGTTCTCCCTGTAATGTTCTAAACGAAATTCCATTTCCTGGTTCCCAAGAAGTCTTCTATTGTATGTGGACTTCAAGACTGAAACAATTTGTAATATTTATGCCTTGTTAAGACATAGTGTAGGAGGAATATAAGTGGGATGTTGTATGTTTTTATGGAGGTTTACTCCAAGCATAAATCGGTGGTCTAAGGAGTAACAGAAGGGAGAATGGGAGAAAAATACAGAAGCAGCAGACCAAAGGGGAAAAGACAGAAAACAAAAATAACTGGGAAATTATTAGTAAGATTTTTTTGTCTAAGGAGAAAATGAGAGAAGTAATTTCCTCTGCTTTGTATGTTCAACATTTAGGTGTCTAACTTGATCCTCTGTAAATAAGCTTGATGCTCAGAGAGTTAGACAGTCTCTTAACATCTAATCCTTTTAAAGTGTTTGCATTTGGGTGGCCAAGTAACTCAGAGAAGAAAATAAACGAGTTATTTGAAAACACTAGAATTTTTATTTTGAAACTGAGGAAAGCAGTACTAGTAGTCCATGCTAATGAACAATACTGGCCATGCATGTAATTTTTCTCCAACTTAATCCATGATGTAACAGGTCCATTAAAAAATGGAGTCACAGGTTTAAGCCAGGCTTGGGTTATTGCCATTGCTTCTAGTCAAACCATATGGATAGAGATAGGCACTCTAATGAATTGAGCATTAATACATTCTTTGTGCTAGAGGAAAGAAACATTGCTACCTTAGGCTTATAACAAGTATTAATTATTTCTGTCTCATTCATATCCTCTACAACCTTCTCCTCCAACACCTACAGTAATGCCAGGCTGTACCAATGCTCCCTATTGCCGTTTGTGTGCGCATTTGTTCACTAGGTAAAAAAGAACAAAATTTGTCAAAATTTGATTATGTGCCTAAAAGCCAAGTCATATCATACAGGCACCAAGAAAAAGCTTTCTGCTGCCAAGGAGATGAAAAAAAAAAAGCTAATTTATCCATATCTTTCATTCAGAAAAGTGCTTTCTCATCAGTTACTTTTTCTTCAATCAATTAACAAGTTGTCTAGTTTCTCAGAACTTCCTTCTGAATACCTTGCCCTTCCATTGAAAATTTAGCCCACAGATTAAAAAGTTACGTGCAAAGGAAAAGCAACCAAGAAAATCTCATTTAATAAATGAGTAGACTAAAAGTAGATTCAGCACCATATTTCAGGGAAAAAAAGTAGATTTCTTTTTAAAAACTGACATCAGTAAGTTAGCCCTTAGTTAAAGCAGTGTCTCATAAAATCCATGTGTACATAAAGACCCATCAAAAATAAATAATTTGAAAACACCTCTATGATTCCCAGGACACCTGAACTTGTATAAAGAAGAATTCTAAAGAGTAAGAAGTGATACTATGTTCTGCTGCTGAAAAGAGTCAGTAAATAAATAAAATGCAAACGCATTATCAAAAATTTAGTTTGCTTCCTAAGAATATAAACATACCCAAAGAAAAAAATCCATTGATGATCTCAACACAAAACATGGTAAGACTATCCTCTTTTTTTATGTTGATCTTTCATACATTCTTTTAAAGTTTCTTTTTTCTTCTTTTATTGAGAAGAGGATATGCAGTATTGATGTGTATGTTAACATTTTCATTACAGGTTTCATGAAAATAACACCACATCATATTAATTTGTGACAGTATTGACAGTATCTGCACATGTCTGGTACCAAACTGCCTTTAAAGAAATCAATCACATAACCAGCCTTGTTATTACTTGTGCTGCCTGAGATGAGATGCTGGGCATAAGGCTTAGTGCTTTTCCTGTTTGGCTTTGCTCTCCTTTTACTCCCAGTCATGCAAGTATGGTTTCAAGTGAAATGAAAAAAGAGCTCTTTGGTTTCTTACACATTTTTTTTTAAAGAGCTTAATAAGATTCTAATGAGGTGTTAATAAAGTGCATTTTAAATAATCCTCTATGAGAAGTATGGTATAATTCTCAGAGAGCTAAGAGATGCACATTGCTTATCAATAAGCAGTTTCAACTGAGTCATTAAGCCTTCGAATTTGTGCCAATTTTTCTAATGGAATATTTAAAAATAGCAGTTCAGTAAGACTTCTCTTCAGCACAGAGAATCCCCAGGCTGTCTCATGCTTTCAAGTGTATTTCTCCCCACCCTGCTTTTATGGCATAGTAAAAAAAGGTGTCTCACTGCTGAGATCATTTTCAGGATCAGCAACATAATTTAGGCTGCTGTGAGATTGCTTATGTTCCACTGGGAACAAAAGCAGCATGAACCTATTTGAGACAGAGTAGTTATGAATACTTTCCTTTTGCAATATCTTTGCTTCTGCCTGGTGCTCATGGGGCAAAGGAATGAAACACTGTGTCTGCCAGCTTTATCGAGCCACAATCCTGTTTTATTTCCATGTTTCTACTGCAAAGGTAAATCTAATTTGGGGAACACATGGAAGAAAAAATTAGAGAGGTCAGAAAAAGAGGTCATTGATAGTTTTCTTGCTTCCTTGAGATTCAACTCTGACTGGATCCATTTTCTTAAATGCAATTAGATAGCAATATAAAAATTACATGACTGACATGATACAAGTCTGAAATGTGCATTCCCCTAATTAAAAAAGAAAAAAACGGTTAATTGCACTTCTAGAAAATTAGACATTTTGAACATTTTGTGCAGAATATAATAGGTTAGGAAGTACATGAAAGAGTGAAGCCTCTAATTGTACAACAATATAGCCCACTAATAAATCAAAGCCTTTCTCAAGAGCAGTTCATTATTAATGCCATTTGCTTACAGACGAAAATGAAAAATAGTTGAAAATCAATTAGTACATTGATTTTTCACCATTAAAAAAAATCTGGAAAGTAGGGATATTGAATGAGATCACCGTTTAAAGAATCATTTGATTATGCTTGCTTCTCAAGAGTTTTATAATGTAGCTTGGGCCCTCCTTCCCTGGCTCACTGAGTGACAGATTTTATCTCTTTTCACTGTAGAGAACCTCTATAGGTGAAACTCTTCAGCGTGTTCTATGTTGGGTTTTAAGCATGTGAATCTGTGATACAAAGATGTCTCCCAAACTAAATATGTGTTTTCAGTACTTTCAGTACTTCAGTTAATTTGTATCCTAAATATTTATCCCTTCTTGAGAATGTATTTTAAGTATAGTTGCTGAGTATTTGGTACAGGAAGACTGAGATGTCTGAGTTCTCCCCCTGCCTCTCTTGCTCATGACAATTTTAGTTCTGCAGTGAGAAGTCTTCATGTAGATGTGTTGAATTCAAGGTAGTCTAATAGCTATCACAAGCCTCAAAAAGTTTTGTGTGGTATGAAAGAGAATGATATTAATCAGATATCAAATGAAAAAATGAGTCATATTGGATTAGTTTACTAGAAGACTAATCTAATTTAGATATGTAGGCCTCAGATATCCTGGAATTTCTTAAGTTTCTGAATACTTTTCCTAGTTCAGCAATGTAAAAGTCAGGAGTGAGAGACATAATGGCTAAATTAGAAGAGGAAGGAGGGATCTTATATTTACAAAAAGTGTATTTGTGTTCATCTCTACTGAGGGTACACTGTTGGCCCAGTTGAGTGCTTATATTATCCAAACTAGATAAGCAACTTTAGACAGGAAACTTGCATAATTGCTCAGATCCATGATTTTGTATCTCTATTAACAAGTGTAACCATAGAAATACTCAAACTAATATCCAAACATATAGACCCTGCCTTATTAAGCTCTTTCACCATGTATTTTTATTAGAACTGAAAAAAATCTACCTATCCTATACTCTCTGATAGGCATGTCAATAGGCATGCTAATGTTGGACATCTCTACAAACTCTCATCAGTTCTTGAGCAAAACCTTTATTTGAAATGGTTTATTCATTATTTTTGCCCAGTGTATGTATTCTAGGGTAGTTTTGTTTATTTGTTGGCAGTGAAAGCTGACATGAATATACAATTTCTAATGGAATCTAAGTTTTCTTATCTGTAACAGAAATACAAAACTCTCAACAAGTTATGAAGCATCACAGGGTGTTTTGTAAAGGTAATTTTATATTTATGTGTAAGCCTAAATGCTGGAGTTCAGTGAAGTCCATCCATATATTCTTTTAAGAAGAAATTAACTCCTCTCTCCATATTAGTAAAACTTAATACTGAAAATTGGTATTAACATTTCTGTGGCATGCTAAATCTAAACAATTCAAACTATTTATAGCTGGGAAACTCTCATACTGAGCTGTGATTTACCTCTAATTATAGTAAATACTACTAGATACTAATATAATTATTACCATAAAAAAGCAAACATCTTTTGAAAACCAGAGCCATTCTATGCTTAATAACGCATAGGTCACGGAGCAGTCAAACTGCTTGCATTCATATTTCTTAGGTTTGGTATTGTTTCTGGGGTTGTTTTTTCTTTTTATGGTACTAGGAAAAAAAAGTTAGAATCTTTGCTTAGGAAAAAAATTATTTTTCATGCTATATGCTTTTTTAAAACATCCTGAAAATTTTTATCCCCCAAAACGAGGAAAAGAATAAAAACAGCTTTTGGCCACAAATATCTATAAGAAATTGCATGTGAGATCTGGTAGCAGATTGCAAGCAAAGCAGCAGGAGAGAGCAGGATATGTGAAACAAAGGGCTCTGTCTCAGAGGAATGCTTTGTGCATCACTGAGGTTTGGGAGTGGCACTCCAGAAGCTTTAATGTCAGAGCATGCACAAATGGTACATGGCACATTAAAGGGAAGGTGAATTGTATTGCAGCCATCCTGAATCTGAAGAATATAATACTGTTTGTTTTAAATTTACGAAATTGAGCCACAGTTGGTCTGAACATGAAATATATGGCTAAATGGGAGTTTCATCCATAAACTAAGGAGGAGGGATAAAAGAGGCACAGTGCAGCTGTAGTGTTTCAAGCAGGTCTCGTAATACAGGAGCAAGTGCTGTACTGGGCAGGGCTTGAGAGTGAAACAAGTACCTGTCCCTGCTGGTAATTTCCTGCTTAGACTACATTCAGTGCAAAGTAGCTGAGAGATTACAGATGGCAAATGATGTAGTTTATGTACAATAAGATAGGCACAACACTGTTGTATCTATAGATAGGAGAAGCCTGATTTATGCAATGTGCCAATGCAGCATTAGTGTGTTTGGAGAGCATTTCTCAGCATGACACAGCAGCCAAACAGCTGTGCAAGAGCAGTGCAGCTTAATAGGTGGGATTTTTTAGGCGACCAACTGGAAGTGATGACGCTGCAGGTTATTCTGATAGAAAAATGGCATACCCTGTGGAAGTACGGCTGTGTGTAATGTGGAGTCCTTGGTCATGTTCTCGGGGTAAAAAGATTATTCTGAAAGGAGCTATTTCCTCATTCTATAACTGCTGAGAGATTGGTAATGTACTATTGTCTGCTGCAGCTCTTAATGCCTGAGCTGGTGCAAACACTAAACAATACCCAAAAGGCTGCAGTATGCCACAGATAAATTCAAGATGTCAGGGAATATTTAACTAGTTTTATAACTTGTTTGATTTTTCTTGTACCCAGTATGATTGTGCTTCTTAGCATTAAATATTCAAAGGTGTGTAGATGTCATTTACTTCTCTTTCTCTGTCTTAATTTCCTCCCTCAATTTTGGGCAAGACTTGCAATAGGACGCACTTGCTTGAACAAATGTGAAAGTTGTAATTCAACCTTATTAACTTTTCCCAAATGACTACTTTTACCATGTCAGTCAGACATAGTGAACTGATTAGGATGTTTTGAGATTCAGAATTCACACAGTTGTCCTCTACCTTGTTGATGTGTTGTTGCACTTCTAGACACCAGCTGCAGGATTAGATCTGTTATCCTCTAAACAGGAAGCCAGAGTTGCTACAGCAGCTGGTACATGAAGAAGTGACAATCTGAACAGTGCACTATCTTTTGCAAAAGAAGTAGAGAGAAATTTCCTTGGATTTTGTTACAGACTACCTAAAATAATTTGGGGAATTATTTTCCTTTGTGAGGTTTTAATCCTGTTCCACTAGGTTTTTTCAAGCTTTACAATCATGCTTGGCATATCTGATTATATCCTTTATTCTATAAACAAAAAGGGTGCTCAGGATCACCAGTTAAACTTAGAATAATTATTTGAGAAGCTGTATCTCAACTGACTTTATTTGCTTCTAACATATACTATAATGCCTTATCCAAATTTGTAAGTAAAAGGTACGGTGCAGTGTTTAATCACCACTACAGTTACATGCAGAGCTTGCATTGTTAAGTGTTTTCTCATTGCCCCAGGGATATCTGGAAATGGAAAGACATGATATTGAACATACTGTCTTCTCTTTGTTTCTATTTTATTTTTGAAAGGACTTTGGCGATGTGATAGCTAGAGCTTCACTACTTTGAGCAAAATGGTCATTTAAAAAGGTGGTGTATGTAAAATCAATTTAGTGAGACTGCAGAAGAAAGAAAGGTCAGCTGCTTGGGAATGCAAGTGAATTTGCAGTCACAGATGAAATCTATTCTAAACATTGAAGAAAGATGCATGTTCTAATAATAGATTTTTCTCTTCTCAGTTCAAATCATTCATTTACTTTTTCACTTACCAATTGGGAAGTGACTGAAGGTATAATCTACAGGTTTTTGAATGGTATTTGGTAATTGGAAATAATATTTTTAAAATAGTAAATAATATATGTCAATTATCCCTTAAGGTGCTCTGCAGTAATATAAGCACTCTTGACAGTTTTAAAAGCAGGAGATCTGATTTATGTTTTCCTCAAATGATACCATGACCTTGTATCCCCAGAAATCTCCTTTGAGGGCAGATTCCTTTCTAATAGGATAGATGAGTATTAAAAGAACTGAAATCTGCCATTCCACCTCTCTTTAACACCCTAGAATGTTGCATGTAGGCATGACAGAGAGGCAGCCACACAACTTCTCCATACAACTTGTAAGTGCTTCTGCTGAACCTATCCCCATGCTGTGTTACTAAGCATCACTTTCCATACTGAATGTATAACAGCTAATATATTATTTCTGGTGAGTAACTTGCATTTTAAAAGCAAATTGGCAGAGAAATGAGAGAAAAATCCTTATTACCTGTATGCTGTAATAATTCAGTAGCTTTGCACACTTCTGGCTTTAATACAGAGGTGGTTGTTACTTTGGAAGATTATCTTTTCCTGTCAGTAGAAAAAGGCAGTACATTCATATTCTGGTGAATTTAGGGTGTTTGATGGTTTTCTGTACCAGAACTCCTGGTTGGTGTTCAGGAACTACTCAGATAATTGGGCAACTTGAAAAGATTTTGTCCTTTATCTTGTAGGAGATGTAAGTTGAGTTTCTAGCAATTATGTCATATGCAAGTATTGCTGTGAAGTAGAAGCAGACCTGTAGACTGAAAGAGTTGATGTTGAGGTCTTGATATTCAGAATGTCTTTCAGGGGTTTGTTCAGGCTAACTCTGCTCTAGTCCTGCCCAATGACATATCTTCAATTTCAGACCGGTATTTGTAAGTCTCTGTTTCAGTAGGTTTAGGAAACATTCACATTTAATTGAAAAAACATTCCTTTCCTGATTTCTATATACAAAATTCCATTCAGACATACTAGAATTATTTTTTAAACATGTGATCATTTTTTAAAATAGTTTTGCATCATTGTTCTAAATGTTTCCTACTATTGGGACTATTTATCCTCTAAAAAAGAAAAGTAGAAAAATGCTGTATTGTAATGCCTATATTGGTGATTATATGTCAAAATAGTTATCAAGTCTGCTGTTGACTTTTCTAATAACTTTCTAATTTCCTGCTGAGTGTAAATGCACTTATTGCCACTTCTCACCATTTCAATGTTTCATCAACCATTACAGAAAGTCATGGCTGTAGTGAAAGCGAATCACTTGTCTTGGATGGTGAAAAATACAAGGAGATACTTGCAAGCTGCTGTCATTAGGACAAATTCATGCTAATATTGTACAAGTACTTTTTGTGTATGTGGTAGAGTGAGGGAAACAATTTGCAAATGTGATGAAATCATTCTTTTGAATATTGCACATCTGTATCAGTGTCCCCAAGAGCACAGCTTGATATCTTGACAAGGTTGGTCTTTGCTGCCAAGATAGTCCTACACCATCTCTATCATTCCTGCCTGCTCTTCCAATTTCTTTATTACTTATAATGGCTCTTGCTTGATCTTTTGATGAGTTAGTTCATGCAGCCAACATCATCCTGAAACAACTGATTATTTTTCTGGGTGTTCATATTGTTAAAACAATTTAGCTGTAGCATTAAGCTAAACTTAAGTCTCCAATTTTGCTTCTGGATGCATACAACCTGAAGTGCTTCAGCTATGTAGCTATCTTCTAGCATTTATTTTTGTGTGATGAGTGGATTTTAAACACGCTGAAATACTGTTTGCTTCCTCAGCCATTTCAGAATTTATTATTTGTGCATTAGGTCATAACATTCTCACTTTCCTTCATTTTTTAAACTCTGTGCTGGTTCTGGCTGGGTAGACTTAATTTTCTTCACAGTGGCTAGTATGGGGATATGTTTTGGATTTGTGCTGAAAACAGGACTGATAATATAGACATGTTGTTTTTATTGTTGAGCAGGTCTTAACCTCTGTGGTTCCTTGCAAAACTATTTTAAATCCAATGTACAGCCATTTTGTACAGAATGTAGAAGAAAAGAATGTGGAAAAAGAACAAAATATAGTTTGAGCTGGGAAATTCAGAGTTCTGTTTCAGAGCTCTGCTCTGAAACTCTGGAATTGCTTTATGTGAAGAGATTTTTAATCAAAATCAGATTTCTCTTGATGTTTTCCCTTGTGGATTTACTCTTCATTTCCACCTGGCAGATCCCTTGCAGCCCTGACTGATAGAGCTGAATTCTGAGCTATAATCCAGATGGGATATCTGGTTTTTCTTCTCACCCTGCTGCCTTTCTCTCAGCTGTGCTATCTGGGGCATTTCTTCAGACAATTCCAACTTCAGAATGGAGTTTTGCTCAAACACAAGGACAACATAAAATGGCAATTCCATCAAATGATTGACCCACTCCATACAGCTTCCATATATAAGGAGGCTCTTTTCTCACCAGTTTTAGTGTTCTGTGAGGGAAATATTTATACTGTTTAGCTCTAACATTCTAACTTACTAATATAATCTTTCAAGATACTTAGCTCTTTCCATTGCATTTTATCAAAAATTTAGGCTCCTGCAGACCAGTTGTCTTACATGTATCTTAGGTACATACTTCAAGAAAACAAAGGTAAGAATATGTATGAGCTCCTGTGCCTCCTTTTGCCCACATCTGCTGGCCTACTCTGGTAATTGAAAGTTTTTGATGCGGTTTGTATATTATCATCTTTAGATGTCAAATTATATTTCTGTATTTCAGAATACATATCTAGATTGAATTATTGTCAGAGATTTCTTAAAAGTGTCTGAGGATTATGTCAAAACACTAGTTAATTGTGGGGCTTTGATATGCAGAGTGCATTAGTTTCCTTGTGCAGATTAGGGCTTCTTTATTTTTCCAGTATTGCTTCTACATGTCCTTGAAATAGACTTTTCCTGCAATGAGTCCAGGTGTTTCTTAAAACAATTTATACCTTTTCTCACTCAGGCTGGCTTTCAGTCTGAAACTGGATTTCATTGTTCCCTATATCACAGAGTGTTGGCATATATTATTTAATATATTGCTTTTTTTTCTCATGTCTGTCAGTATCTCACACATATATCTCAGTGCATAATAAAGCAATGAGAATGAAAAGAGAAAATTGCCTTGATACAGAAGTGGAACACAGGAGACCTCAGAAATAATAAGAAGTTATTCAGTTCAATTCCTTTTATGAAATTAAACTCATATTTTTTTTACCTATTTCAATCAAATCCTCAGATGGCTATTTATTAAGCAGTTTATTAGTATTTCCATGAATACCACATGAATATGTTTGAGTGCAAAATATCAGAAATCAAAATTATCTTTGGGGCAAAGTAAAAACCATTTAATGGACAGAAAAGCTTTGCTGAAGTAAATTGTTGTTGACATCATGTCTTCCTTGCTGCATGAGTCAAATTGATTCAGAAAGTGAATTTATAAGGAATTTCTTTAACAATAGAATAGGACCACATTTCCTGAAGTCATATGTAGGTTTTGAAGAAAAACAGTAATTGTAATCATGAAGAAACAGGAGCTTAGAAACATACTGTACAATCGTCCCCTTGCTATAGAGAGGCCACTAAACACCAGTCCAAATTGAAATTAGTTAAATAGACTCAAATTATAAATATTTGCTTTTAATTTAAAAATTTTTAATGCAACAATCTTATGTGCAGGAAATAGGGTGGCAATGCTCCACACTGCTTCTACTACATCTGCAAATAAAATTTGAGTGAACAAATTCAGTATCACCAAACAGCTGCAAGCCAATCACATTTTATTAGCCAAAACTGTTACTGGTAGTTCCAGCTTTTTTTTCTATTGTCTGGTGAAAAACAAAGTAAGCCTATTTTAATTCATAATTAATAATTTTCATTACTTTCTTTTTTCCTGTTTTAAACATCTAAGGCATTTTTCAGTTCTATGTAATCTATGTATCTGTGTTGTTTCCATGATTTGTGGCTGAACTAAAATTTGAAAGGATCTTTATACAAGGATGACACCTTCAAACTGATTTCATAGTTGGCATTGCTTTTGAGATTTTCCTGACGTTGCTTTTAACTAGGAAGCCTCTCCTGAATACAAGCTTGTCTCAATTTATTCTTAAGGGATAAAAGAATAGTGATGGGGTACAACCTTTGAGGGTGTCATAGACCTTATGAGGTTTTTGCAGAAGTATTAGATTTTACAGTATATTTGTCCTAGGAAGTGTTGGGTAAACTTACAGTCCTGCAGCTCATTAAAGAATGGATTCAGTCCAGTGACAAACTGATAAAAATTCTCATAAAATGTGCTGCACCTCAGTTAAAGTGGAGTTTTGTTGTGATTGTTAAAGTGAAATCAAATGCTGGTTCTGGACATAATATGTACAAACAGGATGTGCTGTAAAGAGCCTGAAATCTCAGCCAGCTTCTTCTTCCAAGCTGCCACGCACTGATTTTTATTCTTAAAAAGCCATGTGTGTTATTAAAATAATGGGCTTTTGGAGGAGCTTGGCTTAGAAACAGGCACAGAAGAAGCACCTGCAAGTTTTGAGTCAGTGAACAGATGCTGCTGTATTCTTGAGCTTGTATTTGAAACCAGAATCCTGTTCTGCCATTCTACCCCATTCTAGTCTTGGAATTTTCCTGCTGGTGGTGCATACAATAGCACTGGATTTTCAATATTGCAGTGTCTTCTGGATGATAAAGTAATTCAAGGCATTGGTAAAATAGCCTCGAATATTTACTGTGCTGAAAGGTGCTGCTGAAATTGCAAAAACAATTTATGTTAGGAAAAAAGATTTTGAATTCTGTCAAATCCCCCTTTTACTCCAAATGCCTGAAAATATTTTTAAGTAGCTATTTTCACTTAAACAAAATTTGAAAAGTAAAGATGTGCAGAATACAGCCAAATTCAGAATGTCATAATTCTGAGATGTAGTGGAATTTTTTGTGTTACTCTTAAGTGTAGGGTAGGTCTTAAACGTCTTTTGTTAGAACCTTCTTTGATAGTTGTAGCTGGTGCAATCTGGAGGAAAGAGGACACTAAGAGAAAGGGCAGTTTTGCCTTTGGCTCTGAATCATTGT
Source organism: Toxostoma redivivum (assembly GCA_013397375.1). Lineage (NCBI taxonomy): Eukaryota > Metazoa > Chordata > Aves > Passeriformes > Mimidae > Toxostoma > Toxostoma redivivum. The sequence continues at coordinate 738,253 of VXBI01005961.1, read as the reverse complement.
GAACTCAAAAACCTCTTTGTCCCCATTTTTTTCCAGCAATTAACAAGGTTGGTAGTACTATTTATCTAGTCTGTAAGTACTCCTTGAGGACTCGTTGAGTAGTGGTGCACTATATCTGTACTACAGATGTGTCTGTGTGTGTTTACAGAGTCACAATGGTATGCAAAAATCCTGTGAAGGAAGTGATGGGGGCAGCCTGGAACTTGCTCCCAGAAAAGCTTGGATGTAATTGGAGAGACTTTGCCCTGCATTCTGGTAGGCAGCGAAAAGAAAGCTGAGCATTGGCAGAGGGTAGAAATCATGAAAGCTGTTGTGGGCAGGATTCTTTTCACAGATTAGAGAAGACTAGTCTGGTAAAGTTTAATGACAGTTTGTTGGAAGGCAACAAGCGGAGCACACCACACAGCAAGGAAGTATTCTTCTATAAGAGAACAAGTAATAAGAGAACGTGTCTTGTTCCAGTAAGTTTTTATTTGAGTTCTCCTCTTTGGCCCTTTGGCAAAATATTTTATTATCACAGCCCATCTCATGCAAGTGCTGAGCATTCTGGGATTTCTGAATAAAAGCTAGTGTCAGTGTATTAGAGTGATGTTGGTGATGATGTTACTTCAATTTCAAAAAATCGATATTTCACATGAACTTGGGTCAAGTCAGTATATATGATAGCCTGAGGAAAGGCATCAGTAGGGAAGGAAACATTTTCTGAGCATGCTTCAGTAATTTTCCTTTCTTTCACCTGTGCTATAATTTGACAACACAGAGTTGAAGTGTCATTTAATACGGAATCATGACTGTAGATTTATCATAGTACTTGAGGGATGATCAGTTATGTAGCTGTCCAGTATTAGTCATCCATTTGAGATAAAGCCCTAAAATAAATTAAAGGACTGCAGCAGCTGTGTTACCAGAACATGAGACAGGAATACATACCATATCTTCTTTTAAGAAACAAAAGCTGTGATAGGACTCCTTCCTCCTCGACTCAAATCCCTCCAGTACCTGTTTGGCAAAGCAGGGAATGGTGGGGGGGATCCTGTCTTGAAGGAGCTATCAACTGCTTAGGATAAAAGGCACAGTGGACATTAACAGAATAGGTAAAATGAGCAGCCTTTTGTTACTGTGACTTTGTGAATGGGAGGATGGGGAGAGTTGAGGTGGATGAGGAACTAAAGTGAGGATTGTTGGGTTACAAATGTAATGGATATACTGTCAAGAAAGCAAGTACAGGCTGGATCAGTGAAACCTAAAGGCAGCCATATCCAGTTTGAGCATCCTGCTTCAGGCTGGTTCTGTAGGATCCCTGATTGACTTGTTTTTCACTTGAACAGTTTCTTTAACTTCCTAAAATGTATTACAGTTTGATTCAGCTTATTGAGGTTATGGAGGTAGCCTTTGTTTACAGTTATTTAAGCCTGCAGATTTTAAAGCTGATGGCAAAGAGTTATAGATATTTCTGCTCCTCTCAAAGGGAAAGAAAGATACTGTCACATGGATTCTTCACTACATTAGTTACTCATACCATTGCACATTTCCACACATGCTTCCAAGTTTGTAGAGAAGTTTTTCTGCACAACTGAGAGAGCTTACTTTCAACATGCATAAAAATGTAATAGGACACGTTCTTTTGTACTTCTATAAACAAAAAGAAGGGCTATTTTAATGGTAGCTTCAACAGTTCAGCTCATTAAGTATTAAATCTACTGTTTTTATTCTCAGCTTTATTTAATTTTAATATACTACTTGTAGTGATTACTTTGCAATAGGTAATACAGTTGAACAGCTGAAATCTGTAGTAGAAATTTTTATCTTTACAAGATGTTACAGATGTTGTATGCATGCAGTTTCAAACTGAGAAATGAAAACATTTCTGCTTTTCAGTTGAAATTACAAAAAAAAAAGAAAAACTTTTATTATTAGTGTTGGATTCTCTGAAAATTAGAGAACAATCACAGAATACCCTGAGTTGGAAGGGACCCATAAGGATCCTCCAAGTCCAATTCCTGACCCTGCACAAGATACCCCAAGAGTCATACCCTGTGCCTGAATGTTGCCAAACACTTCTTGAAATCTGCTAGTTTGGTGCTGTGACCACTTCCCTAGGGAGCCTGCTCCAGTGCCCAGCCACTCTCTCAATGAAGAATCTTCTCCTGATATCCAAGCTAAACCTCCCTGACTCAGCTCCATGTCTTTCCCTCGGGTCCTGTCACTAGTCACCAGAGAGAAAAGCTCAGTGCCTGCTGCTCCTCTTCCTCTCACAAGGAGGTTNTTCAGTTGAAATTACAAAAAAAAAGAAAAACTTTTATTATTAGTGTTGGATTCTCTGAAAATTAGAGAACAATCACAGAATACCCTGAGTTGGAAGGGACCCATAAGGATCCTCCAAGTCCAATTCCTGACCCTGCACAAGATACCCCAAGAGTCATACCCTGTGCCTGAATGTTGCCAAACACTTCTTGAAATCTGCTAGTTTGGTGCTGTGACCACTTCCCTAGGGAGCCTGCTCCAGTGCCCAGCCACTCTCTCAATGAAGAATCTTCTCCTGATATCCAAGCTAAACCTCCCTGACTCAGCTCCATGTCTTTCCCTCGGGTCCTGTCACTAGTCACCAGAGAGAAAAGCTCAGTGCCTGCTGCTCCTCTTCCTCTCACAAGGAGGTTGTAGAAAGAGTCATACCCTGTGCCTGAATGTTGCCAAACACTTCTTGAAATCTGCTAGTTTGGTGCTGTGACCACTTCCCTAGGGAGCCTGCTCCAGTGCCCAGCCACTCTCTCAATGAAGAATCTTCTCCTGATATCCAAGCTAAACCTCCCTGACTCAGCTCCATGTCTTTCCCTCGGGTCCTGTCACTAGTCACCAGAGAGAAAAGCTCAGTGCCTGCTGCTCCTCTTCCTCTCACAAGGAGGTTGTAGACTGTGATGAGGGTTCCCCTCAGTCTCCTTCAGGCTGAACAGACCCAGTGCCCTCAGCTGCCCCTCGTATGGCTGTCCATGAATATTTGGCTTCATCACATTGCTGAGACAGTGGACACTGCGTCTACAACTGTGTGCTTTGATGCTGTTACCTAGCATAGAGTGCAGATTTGAGAGAAGGTTTTAAAGATTGCATTTAATGGTTGAACACAGGGTTCCTGTGGATACCAGCCTCTTTTATTCTCCACTTGGAAAACTTCCAAGTGTTTAAAATTCCAATAATTGTAAAGGCTTTTTATTCTTGTGGTAGATATCTTCTTGTAGTTATGATGTAACGATATACTTTAGCTGTAATTTTTTATATTCACCTAATCAAAACCAAAACAGTTTCAGGCCATAGATTATGTCTTGGGAACCTGGAGTTCCCATGTTAACATGTTAAACTTTGTATCCTTCTAGCTTCAAAGAAAGGATTAACAGTACTGGGGAATTTCAGATTTGGAAATATAAACTAAAACTTGGCAGTTTACATGGCAGACTTGGTCCTTGTCATGAGACAGCCCTGTAGACTGCTGTACAATCTCAGTTTCCCTTCAGGGCCTTGGAAGAGTTGTTTTCCTCCTGTTTCTTTGGAGTGTCTCTGCACAGGACCTCACCAGACCTTTGTTTTTACTGTCAGTTTCCATTGCACAAATATTCCTTGCTCACTGCAGGAGATTTACAGACTATATCAGCAGTCAATTGTCAAGTATGCTGATATTTGAGAATTCTGAAAGAATGGCATACAGAATAGTTTGAAAGCTGTGAAGAATTTAAACTATCTCTGCCTATTTCAATTTTCAGTGTTGGATAGTTACAAATAGTTCAGGTAACCTTGTTTTTGGGGGTTGTTTTTAGTCAGAGATCAGCACTATTCATTTGCCTCAAGAGGGTATAGAATGCAGAGCGGGAAAAAAAAATCAAAATCCTGAAACAACAGAGCCTTCACCTTCAGAAGAATATGGCTATGTGGAATTTTACCAGCTGGTTTTGCAGCTGGCTATGAATTGCAGGCTGTTTGTTTGCTTCCAGCACAATGTCTCCAGCCAGTGAACAGAAACAGCAATCTTCTCTGGGGATTTTATATCCAAAACAGATTCAGAGTACTTGTTCAATGATGACTGAAAGCACAGATTTGTTTGCTGTCATCTGAGATGCATGAAGAGTATAGGACTACTTCTGCACTGAGTATTCTTTGCACGTCTTGCTACCCTAATCTATTTTTTAGAAAAATAGTTATATAGAGTCATTGTTTTCCCTCTGAGAATTACTCTTTCAGTGCTGCCCTTCTCTTAGTCCTTGGAAAATGTCTCCTGTTCAGCAGCAGATTTCTACATGGTAAGCTGATTGCGGTCCCTACAAAACATATTCAAGAGTCTTGGACATGCTTGAAGTAGCTGAAAAGCAATTATTCATTAAGATAATATAAGTTACCATACTCAGAAAAAGTAGAAAATGTGAAACCTGCTGTGTATCAATATGTCACCGAGAACAGAAAGAATGCACTTACTAAGGAATACCAAGTGCATTTATTAAGGAATATTGTAGCAATAGGAGAACTTTCCAGCAGGGAAGCGGGAGGAGGAAATGCTGCTGTTCTGTCAAGTAATTCCACATGTAGGCAGGCTTCTGCTATGTGAACACTCAACTTAGCAATGCAATTGTAAGACAGTCACTGTAAAAGAAACATATATGAAGAAAAAAACCCAAATCAACCACCAGCCAAAACCCCAAGCATTGATAGTAGATTCAACAACAGCAAGAAAACTGAAAAGACCATCAGGCAAGTATGATGTAGCCCTTAGCTTAGTGAGCAGCAGCTTTAATGTGTCAGGATATAATCTTTTTTCAGGTCCAATGACTCCCTGGTTTCATTTCCTCATCTGTTTACTTGCAGAGCAAAATTGGTGCTGCTAACTTCTTTGACTGCATTCACCTAAAACTGTATCACTTTGCAGGCACATTTTAAAGGGTTTCAAGCACATTGCTTAACCTGTTTTGGAAATGAGATGAGATACTGCAGCTATCATTCTGTGCAGTCATACAGACTAGTCTTGTTTTACCACTTGTTTCATCCATCTGTTTGCAGGTCACAAATGTGACCTCTCTTCTGTGTTAGAGCTGTTAGAGTATGCTTGGCTTCAGCTGACATTCAAAAATTAACAAAAGGAAGCTACTTGATTTTAAAAAGCATGTTTTTTCTATTGTTTCTTGCATAAAAAGAAAATATTTAAAATTGCAGTGGGAAACACACAGCATCCTATTATTTTTAGCAGTGATTCAGGACCAGAGCCTGTAATTAGGTGGCTCATTCTTGCTGATTTCCCACCTCCTTGACTTCATTGGATGTAGGAAGTTAGTCTGTAGGAAGAAAAGATATTCAGAAGTACAAGAACTCTTACTTTAAATAAGCTAGTAATACCCTGCCTCATATTTTAGAAATGTTTGTTAAAGTTATTTCTTGTATCTTCCTGCTTCTAAATATCTACTAGAAAAAATCAAATGGAAGAGAAATATCTCCTCTAGAAAAATAACATATTAACCCCTAGAAGTTTTGACAAGTGTTAGTCTAAGCAGGGATGGATTGCTCATTTTCAGCAGCATAATAAACAGTAACTGGCTCAGAGTTTTTTCAAAGCAGAATATAACTAATTGCCTTAATAACTGTTTTTCCCTTTCTGAGTTGTCAGAGACACTATTTACCACTTCAGTATAGACCGTGAGCCCATCAATGAACTTATTTGCTTCTTTGTTTCAGGATCCAAAGACATGATTGTATGATCAAGTGGATTGCTTATATACCAAAAAGATTGTACAGCTTTCTCAATATTACCTTGGTTTGAATAACTAACGAGGAAAAAAATTCCAAACCCAAGAAAGATTTGTTGATCTGTTTTACATGAGAGGCTGGGAGGAAGCTGCCTGCTCATCACCATTCAGAGTCACTATTACATACATATAAATCTACCTTTTGATCTGTAGAAGGATTGATCATTTGACTGTATGGATTATCAACCAAGTTTATAGTCAGTTCTTGTACACTGTTCATGCCAATACTTACAATATCTTTTTGAAAATAACATTCTGCATTCTTAAACATTTAATGAAAAAGTTAGTACTTGAGGAAGTTGGCTTATTGCAGTTTTTCTTTCTAAAACTTAGCTCTCTGAAACCTACAAGTAAGGAGGCTAATAAAAAAGAATTTTACTTTATTTATTTATTTTTTTCCAGTGGAGAATGCTGTTCCTTGGGTGTCGAAACTGAGAAAAACTTATTTTCTGTAGGTCACTGGACAGGGAGAACCCAGTGGCCTCCTATTAAAAGCCCCTGTATCTCATGACTAATCCTCTTAGCCATTCTGCCTGAGTTTATCTCCTGACAGCAGCCAGAATAGAAAATAGCTGGAGATCAGAACAGGTAATATTAATAGCAACAGAAGCATATGTGTTCTTGCTACAGGTAAAGAAAAGCTTCTATGGAAAAAGAGTTGACTAATTATTAGGTTTTTCTATGAATACCTGGAGGTAAAATCAAATTCCTTTAGTCCTGATTAAGATAGATTTAGTGCAAGATGTGACAGAAATACAGAGTGCTGTGCCTAGAAGTGCTTAGGTTGACATAGGAATCTAGGATTTGGAACACCACCAGTTAGTGATGGGAAGCTATGTATGTATCTTGGGTTACACTCCTAATTCTCTTTAAGTGTGTTAACTAAACAAGTAATGGAATAATAGTGTTCCATGGCAAGCTGCCATCCATATCTGCCTTAACTGTATTATATAATTAAATGAAATCTTACAGTAAATATTTCCATTCTGGGTAGCTGCCCATAAGTCAGAAACAGTTTTTTAAAAGGAGCATTTTAGTTAATTAGCCTTCTCTAAGTGAATCTGCTATCTCATGACTCCTGACTAATAAAATTTATGAGTAATGGAATGCATAAAATAATTATTATAATGATTGTTTCTTTCAATAAATGTATAAATATGGGGCAATTAAGGGAAAAATTTAAATGGATCATTATATTAAAATTAACTGTAATCCAGGGATGCAGTTGTTATTAATCTTTCACTATATGAGTAGGAGGGCATACATTTTCCCTTTAATTTAATGATGAGAATGAAATTCATTGGAAGGTTTTCCAAAGGAGTTTTATATTGATGTAGGGCTATCTGTGCCTAGGTTCACAAAGCTGAATGACATGTTATGTGAATGCTCATGCCACACAGGGGATACAAAAATGCAGGTATCAAAGCAGTGAAAGTCTAGTTAGGATTCGAAGAAATTAAGTAAATAGAACCTTAAGTCACTCCATTTAACTGAGGTAATATTCTCTGAAGTGAACTTGGGTAAGACTAGAAAAGACAGCCCACAGCAACTCTTGATGCTGTAAAGGGAACTTTATGTTTTATGAACCTTCAGACACAGTAAGTAGAAAAATAACTAAAGCATGTAGCTAACCTACTAACCCAAGATAAGGTCTCACACTGAAAAATTTGGTATCATTTAAAATCCCTTGCATTCCTTCTTAGAACTGTGGAGGTTTTGTTGTTGTTTTTTTTTTTCCACAAAGAATCTCAGCTGAGTCTCAGCTGCAGAACTATATCCCCAGAGCTTAAAGTTACCATAAGCCAGTACTTCAAGCAGAGTTATTTTATTACAACCTGGGGTAACAAGTGAACTACATAGCTGGTCCAGTGAAAAACTGGTGAGTTAGAAAGCCACACATGAGCATATTTATTCAATAATTAGGAAGAAAACGGAGCATCAATTATTCTTAAAATCAAAATGCCTGAAACGCGCACTAAAGACAGTGTCACCTATCTTGCATTTGTTGTTTACTTTTTAAGGTGCTCTACCCACAGATCAAAACCAGAAATAGAGAGCATTCAGCTAGTGTGCCCTTGCTGCCTTTGTGCTAAAAGCCCACCTGATAACAATCTGAGTGCTTTTAGTGAAGCCATAGGGAAAATGCTGAGAAAGATCTGTTATATTTGCAACTATCCATTGCTGAAAGCTAATGAAAGACATGCTGCTGTAGCTCTATGGCACCTCAGTGTCTAGGAACAGCAGTACCAAAGAGCTGTGCCTAAGGCAGAATATCCCAGTATGAGAGGTTTGGTTCTGCTTCCCATTCACTATTATTTTGCTGTCTTTCACTGTAAGAGATTCTGCAATTCAGATCTGTAAGTAATTTAATACCCTTACTCAGTGAAGAGAAAAAATGATTTTGCTGTATCTGCAGGATGTGTTCTGCAAAAAGATATAAATACTACTGTAGCAGTCATTACCCTAAGGAAGTAGCAAAAATAGAGTATATATACTAGTTTATCTTGTAAGACCATTTAAAAATTAATTTAAAAGGCTTGTGCAGTGAAGCTCTGCTCCTTCCTTTGGGAGACTTGCACTGTCTAAGAGGGCTGAACATTAGAAATCTGTTTCTGACATGAATGCTTAAATATTCTTTATCTTATTTAATCCTTTTACTCCTAGACACATTTTTCTTTGTACCACACTGATGATTTTCCTCTTTCATATAATCTTTAAAATAATTTTTATAAATAGTCATTATGCTTGATTTTAACTATTCATTTAATGTAAACATTCTTGTTTTTTTAGTATTTTGTCATATCTAGGCTTCAGATTAGCAGTCATTTCAGCTGTATGTTGCTGAATTCCTTCTATTAAACTGAGTCATGTTCTTTTCTTTCCCTGCCTTCTCTGTTTTTCTATCTGCAGTTGCAAGAGATCCATAATAACAAAAAAAAAAGAGACTTCTTATTGAGACTGGTTTCAGTATAAGATCAGAGTGTCTCATAAATTCTTGCCTGCTTGTGTCTAATTTGTTGTCAGCTTTGTCTGAAGTCTCCTGCTGTTTTACCTGTTTAATTCTTGCTGCATGGGTTTTTCCCCTCCCCTTTCAGTGTCAGAGTCTCAAATTATTTTCCTTGTAGTTGTGCTTGTGAACATTTCCCTACAGTATTGTATTTTAAGAGTGCACATGAAGTGGCAGTCTATGGCTTACAGAATGGGGATTCTATTTATAGCTCTCCCACTGGCCTGCTGCGTGATTTGAGACCTGTGATCCTATTTACCTCTGGAAAATGAGAGTATGGTCCACCTTTCTCCTGGAGTCCTAGATCTCTGTTGACATTAATTGTTAGGATAAAGAATGAAAACGAAGAGCTCACAGAATCAGAGTTCTATGGAAAATTCAACAGACTAAAACCAAGAGGTTAAAAAAGCAAGACTGAAAAAGTTGCAAACTCATATTTTTCTTATATTACTGTAAGACCTGATTTGAACTAATGAAACATTTTTAATTATGCTAGATTTTCTGATCATTTTTCTAACTATTTAATTGCTTTTGTGAGAAAAAAAGTATGATTCCTTTAGCTAATCATATATCTTAATTGTTTTCTCCAGGTGTGTATTAAGCCTGTCCATAGGACTCAATAGAGTATACCTTTGGCTTGGTCTATATCTCTATGGTTCAGGCTTTTTTTTCAGAAAATTATTACATTCTTTATTATAATTATATTCTTTATTAGCTAATATTGTACTAGATAAAAATTCTAAAGCAAGTATAGACAACAGCAGGTAGTAAACCCAGAAAATGCATGGTTTATTTTTCTTTCTCCAGAGCTACTACAAAATGCCACTCTAACTGCTGGAATCTGTTTATGAATACAAGCACCTTTAGCATTACAAAGTTATAGCATTAAAAGTATGACTTTAACACCCCCTCACTTATGTGGCAGAGTCCAGTGTGAAATCAGTGTCATGGTTTAGATTTGCCAATTTAAATATACTAGTTTTCTGTTGTGAGACAGAACCAGGAGCAGAGGCAAAGCAGGCCTAAAACTTAAAAAGGGCAGAAAAAGAAATTTATTAACTTTACAAAGAAGGAAGAAAAACAAATTCAGAATAAGATTTTCAGAACACTCCTTCCCTCCCTCTCCCAATCTTCATAACAACAAAACAAACATACAAAACTACTTCAGTCAGTTTCCAACTTAAATAGTCCTTTTCTCAGTTCACTTCGGAGAGAGAAGTCTCCTCTTGTCAAGCTATAGGGATTTCTCCACAAGGAGGAAGAAAATAAGTCCTCTCGTGGTTTCATTTTTACGATTTTTGCATCTGCCCACCTGGGAAAAAACCTGCAAAGTCGTGAAGCTCCTCCCATCTTCACAGCTTTCCCAAAGCTGTGCTTATGGGCCATGTAAATAAAAAAAAACTCATGGGGTATTACTTCTAAGACTGAACTGTTCCAAAGCAAAGGTTCTCTTCAACTCTTTTCTCTCTGTTCGTGCTTCATTTTCAGAAAAACCGAGATCCCCTTCTTTCCTCAGGGCAAATTCTCAACACAACTTTTAATTACATGATCTATCAAATGGGACATCTCTAACCCCCATGTCTTTTCTCCATGGTTTATAGGAATATTCAGTACATTAGTTCATCCCTACAACGTACAAAAGGATTTTTCAGCCATCTTCACACCATCTTCTCATTCTCCTTCCCTCTCAAAATAACTTAGCTCTTGCTTCACTGACATCAGAGTATCTCTTTCTTCCCTTCTCACTCCTGGGAGGATTGAAAAAAAAAGTCTGCAAATCCTATCTGAGCATTGAAAGAGTTAAGATTTTGCACAGGGAAAAAAACCCCAAAAAAACCAAGGCTACAATGCTGGAGCTTTGCCAGAATCTCAGAAAACCCGGCCATGCTGCAAAAGGAGAGGGGGGTAAAAACGGCTGGGATCTTAAATCAGCCTGAGTCTCCCTGACACCGCCCATGGCCACCTCTCCTCCCTGCCAGCCATGCCAGCTCCCCACACAGGGGGCCTGGCCCTGCCCATGGCCACCTCTCCTCTCTGCCCATGGCCATGCCAGCTCCCCAGACAGGGCCCAGCCCTGCCCAAGGCCACCTCTCCTCCCTGCCAGCCATGCCAGCTCCCCACACAGGGGAGGGGCCCGGCCCTGCTCCCCCTGCCAGGCCCGCAGGCTGCAGTGGGGCGAGGCTGGGCCCTGCCCTGTTACCTGCACCACTGCCAGAAAAATGAAAAGAGAACAAATTCCGGTTACCTCCTCCGAAATGTGTGTTCACAGAGCGAACCAACTCTTTCCAATTGGATTTTCAGGCTGTCAATAACCAAGCCAGCCCTCAATTGGTCTCAATCAACTCACAGAGGAAGTTTTCTCATAGAGGAAAACTTCTGAGTTTGTCCTTCCCATGTCAAACCACCACAATCAGTTACACACACTTTATATGACTGAGCAACATCCCAGCATGATTTTTCTTGTTGTTGTTATTGGTTTTATTTTCCTTCCTTAACCAACTGCCTTGGGAGTCAGAAGAAAGTGCGCACTGATATCACCTGAATCAGAAGCAGGCATAACCACTCAAAATAAAACTTAATTTCTTTAAGCCTTGGGAAGCTAAGGAGCATATTTGCATTCTCTGGGTAAAGGGCTACCACACACAGCCTCATAAAGTGCACACTGGGGCCTGCTATTTATGTTCACATGAATAAGATGGAAAACAGGCAAACAAATACTCTCTTTGTGGTACATTTTTCTCTTAATCGCTGAAATATTTGTTAATTTAACTCTCAATGGAGAAATTAAGACAGCAATCCTAATTTTTTATCTGCTTTGGCTTGGAGGCTCAAAGGAAAAAGAGCAAGTGGCTCTCATAAATATGTGCTTGGGCACATTGCTTTGATTAAATTACCAGTTAGTTCACACAGGTCAAGGCTTGTTTTGATGTATGGGAAGGTCTTGACATTCCACTGGTTATAAGGTTGTGTCAGGGTACATAGACTCTCATTTGGCTGTGTTTTGCTTTGGATTTTCTTTCCTCCTGAGCAATAATTGTTTTAAAATTTTCTACTGCTCACATAAAGATTTAACACTGCTAAAGGACAGCATTTTCAATTTGATCTGGTCATAGTCATATCTTACATATGGTGATGCTTCACATCTCTGAAACAATATTATTTCTGCAGTATGGGTAAGAACTTAGAGACAGAAAATTGCTAACTTTTTCAGCTGTACTTATGTAACCCAATAAATTTTAGAGCACCTCCTGCTCCTCTTTCTATGAGAAAGTGTTCAGTTTTAAGAGTTCAGATGTTTTAAAAATAAGGTCCTTTGTGTTGAGCAAAGTTATACAGAAAATTTGGGATAAAACAGCTTTACAGCTAGTGCAGTAGTCACAAGACCATCCTTTCTTTAAATGTAAGACTGCAAAGGATCTGGGGTATCAATGGAACCTTCCACAGTAGATTATCTCATTATATAATCTCTTTCATAAAATGATTTGTCTTCATTTTGAAACTGGTCACTTATCTCTTCCCTTTCCAAGTTCCTTTCTGATTTCCATAGAACACTCTGGGTAGCAGATGTGTTCTGATCTAGACCTCTCCTTCCTGCGATTATTAGCACCATGCTGCTTTGTGGTCTAGGTCTTAACTAATACCCAAATGAATTTTTTTCTTGTACACTTCATCCTAAAAGTTTTCTTACTGATGTTTGGTCTCTGCGACTATACACAGATAGTACAACAGCTAACCAAATTCCCAAGCTCTTTCTGCCTTTTCTTATAGTGTAGAATTATAATTCCTTTGATTTTAAGTAATGAATTTCCTCTGGGCCACTTTTATTTAGATTTCATCTGCTTTGAATAAGGGTGAACAGAATTTTCCACAGATGTGCTTAAAACCATACTTTACATTGTATACCATTAACACCTTAGATGTTTACTGAAAACACATTGTCAGATACAGCCTGTGTTCACATTAGACATTTTTTCTGTGGCTCAGCTCATGCTGTGGTTGGCTATGACAGCCAAATTTTTCTCCTTCACTGTCATTGCCGACTAACGAGTTCTTCAAGACAGGTGCATTTATTAATCCCTAATAATAGGTTCCTGCATGTATTACATGTTTCCAACTGCAATTGTGCTCCCAGTGCAGTATTTTGATTTATTTAAGAAAGTTTGGGATTTGTTATATATTGATTGCTTAACTGTGATTGTTTATAAACTTGGTTCGTTTCCCAGACATTTTAGATTCCTAAATTGCAAGTTTATGAGCCCAATTATAAAACCCATATTTGGGATTTTCAGAATTCAAACATGTTTTATATAGTTATTCCATGAAGTACAATGCTCCATTTCTGCCTGCTTAAAGAACATTAATGATAAGCACACTATTGGGTCTCCTGGGTTGTATATATTCTTTCAACGTAAATTTTTGGATTTTTGGATTCTGCTCTTTTTTGTTCTTTTTCTGGTGAAGACAATTATATAGGATAAAAATGAGACTGTCAAAACTTTTAGTCTAAATTTCTTTTAAACAATACAATTAGAAGTCTAACAGTAATCTGAACCACTGTGTGCATTCATTTGTTCCTTATTTTATTGCCTTTTTGAATTCAATGTAATAGCTCTATTTTATTCATCCCAAACACTGAATCTAAGATGCTCATCCTGGGAGTAGGTAGGAAAACTGATAGAATAAAACATTTGTCATAATGGAAATCTGGGCTCTATTTCCAACTGTACTAGAACTGACCTTGTCCAACCTCAGTGCCCCAAACACTCATTACCTCATAAATGAAGGGGCTGTGGCTTATCTACCATTTCAGATGAAGTCAGAAGATTTTGCTGAGGGATGAAAACAGAACCCACTAAATATTGGAAGAGATGACAGAGGTCAAACAAACACATACTTCCACCAAATACTAAGGATGCTTTAACATATGTCAGTATGAAAAAAGAAGAAATGACAAAAAGTGTAAAAATTTTCTTGTATCTTTTCCCTTCTGTTCTTGCGAATATATGTTTTAGCAATGGATCCTGATTCATTAGGCACTTATGCACATGATGGAGATGTTCTCTAGGACTAAACACATTCTCAAGTACCTCACCAAACACTGCCTATGTACTTGGTGAATCTTGTTTTCAGGTTTGGCTGGGTTTTTCGTGCCACTTTTGAACACAGGAATGTTTTTGTCCTAGCCAGGGGGACTTAAAAAATAATGGAATTTCATTGCATGACAGCCAGAATCCCCTGAGGATGCAGCAATGCTTCAGGTTCTTACAAATGTCTAAAGAGATCTGAAAGAGCAAAAGTGGTATCAGTGTCACTCTTTAAAAGACAGACTAAACTGATATATCAAGAGGTTACACTTCTCTGTGCTTCAGAATAAGGTAGAAGCAGGCAGAAGAGCCTTTTTAATCATCAGTGCTGTAGGCAATAGACCAGTAGTGTCATTTTACTTTATAATAAAACTGATTTACTGCAAGAATTTTACAGTTAAATTTACAAGTGGAAATAGCAAATTTCTGCCTTTCAATGCTGCCTTCTATCATCTGCAGAATAACTGCTCATTACAGGATGTTCATTTTTATCTTAAGTTTTTGAGGACAGTTAGGCAATAAGAAAAGAGCCCAAGGGAAACTGCTGAACTACCCCTTCCTAGAACATATACACATTCACTAAAAGTGAGTTAGGTTAAAATAAATCTGTGCTGGCAGAACAGAAAAAATTGTCTTTACTTTCTCAATAATTCTGTACAAATAGCCAAGTGAGGATCATGGCATCTTATTTATATGGTATTTGTTCTGACTTACAGTAGCACAGAAATGTTTAGGGTGCAAAGTGTTAGGATTCCATGATGTAACGAATTGTTTATGGATACATAGCAGGGTCATGCTTAATCTTCGAGCAAGCAGCATGTGTGATCATAAAATAACTCACTGAATCTCTTCCTCAAGTTTCCCCAGTTGCTTATTTGCAGAAGAAGAAGACTATTTATTGTGTACCAACTGTTACAGCAGTTACATGTTTATTAGAGTGGGCAGAGGGATTTAGAAAGCTGTAGCCCAATCATATTTTCTGTTAGCACCATCTGGAACTGCATGTGTTCTTCACCACATGGTGCCAGAGAAAAGGTAAGCATCCCTTCTTTGTTAGCATCCTGGCTGTATCCACCCCTTTTCAGTGGAGCTATCTTTAATAGGAGCAAAGAAAGCACAACCCCAGTAATGACAGGATAATGGAAGGCACAGAAAAAAATTTTGATTATGACAGAGAGGCAAGGCGATGATCCATATGACTTATACTCCATTTCTTTTTTACAAACACCACTCTGAAGCTTTTTAACCCGATGCCCCTCAAAGAGACAATTTTCCAGTGTGAAATGCTCTGTTATCTGTCTAAGCATGAAACACTGTGAAACTGTGTTTCTGAAAGGATCCATAAATTCCAAAGGAGCAAATGAGTCTGAGCCCCCCATATATTCTAGTGTCAAAAAGACCTAATACACAGAGGTAGAGAAAATAAGTGGGCATGGCTTTGGTGATAGAAAACTTCATCTGGTTCTCTTTTCCAAATTTGAATATGGATTTAAAAAAAAAATAGTATGTAATACAGGAATAAATCTTCTATGTTCTTAGGATCATAGAAATTGTTTCACAATGGGGAATTTGTAGCTTTGTCTGCTTAGTTTATCGAAAGAAAGAAATTTGCTGAAGTTAGACTGGGCAAGAACTTGTGCAGAGATAAAATAACAGGTGCAGAGGAGGTGGCCCAAAGCCATGTCAAAGCAAATAGCTAGAAGTTAGATTGAACAGGAAATAAATGTACATTTCAGCTAGGTAGATTTATTGGTGGAATATAATTGATCCTTCTTGATCTTAGAATGTATATAGCCCTAAAAGAAGGAAGGAAGCAGAGCTGAAAATTTATTCTGTTTTTACTACTTCTGTATATGTATGACATATGGCATCATGCTCAATATGTAAAGTTGGTGGAAGAAGGAAGAAGAGGGTGTCATTTGCAGTGATGGTGTTTGTCTTCCCAAGTCACCTTCACATGTGATGGGCCTCTGCTCTCCTGGAGGTGGCTGAACACCTGCCTGCCCATGGAAAGTGGTTAATTAATTCCTTGTTTTCCTTTGCTTGTGTGTGTGGCTTTTGCTTTCCCTATTAAACTGTCTTTATCTCCACCCGTGAGATCTCCAGCTTTTACCCTTCCAATTCTCTCCCTGTTCCCCCTGGTGGCAGCAGGAGTGAGTGGCTTCCTGGGGCTTGGTTGGTGTCTGGAGCTGAAACACAGCAATAATATAATTAAATATTGAACCTCTAGGTTTTAAAAAATAAATTATATGGAATGCAGGAAACCACAAACTGAATAATAAGCTTGCCATACAACTGAAGTGTTCTACATCAAGTTATGGAATTGTCTTAGTACTTTCCATCTTAATTAGATGTTTCTGGTATATTTTTTGTACACTGTTTTCACAGGATCATGGATGTCATCTCTATGATGGATCATCTATATAACTTTAGATATGGAATTTATGCCTTTAGCATAGCATATCCTAGATCCAGAAGACTATTTAAATAAAAATCTGAAATGTTACCTATCCAATGACACTCTCTGTGGTCTGTGGCACAGATACTTCAATTCTGAATGCACACCATTTTGGAATTATCAAAAAATATGGTGACAGTAAAGGTCTTTCAGTGGCATAATTGGTGCCCAACAAGGAAATTATTTTTACACCTTCATTAATATTGCATTGAATGCCCTTATTAAAGCAAAAAATTGAAATAGGAAATAGTCCAAACTGGACCACTGAGACTGTTCATTATGACTGCCAAATGACAGACTAATCCTGCTTATTCTGGGTGGTTTATGAAATCTTTTTTGGAGGGATAGAGAAAAAAAGAGTGCAATAATTGTCATCTTTAGCTATGATGGAGAGACTCTTGTCTTTATATGATTAGCTAATGGACTGTCAGATAAACCTAAACTTACAAGAATCAGTTAAAATCAATGTTTAAAAGATATCAGACTGAAGGGTATACCCAGGAAAGCTGTAGGAAAGCTGTCAAGGTGAAAACATTCACTCTTGTACTGAAGCGTTCCTTGACACCAGCACATGTACTGGCATTTTTGATTGATTTTGTTTTATATCGTATGGTGGACTAGGCAGTGTTAGGTTAATGGTTGGACTCAAGAATCTTAAAGGCCTTTTCCAGCCTTAACTCTCTGATTCTATTCTATAAATAAGATTGGGTTTTGTTGTTTTTGATGTATTATAGCTTTTCTCTTTCTTTCCTCTGCTTCAAATAATTAATTAATCAACTTTGTAATTGCTCTTGTACACTTTGGTGTCCAGTTAGGAAAAGGTTAGTGAAACTGAAACAGAATGAACATTATGGACATGCAGCAGCAGTATATCAAAATCTTCTAGATTTTGGATAAAATGGTAAGCAGTGTGGTGGGAAGTAAGCTCTTTGACTATGTATTCCTGGCTGTTCTGTTTTACTGAAATTAATCTAGATTTTACTTTAAAATGTAAAAGGACGCAGAGTCTGTTTCCTTCAGCTCATTGCTTGAATTGTGTCATTTGTAAGTTTCTCAGTAACAGATGTGCAATAGTACTTAGTGTACTACATGTGCTAAGCACATCTTCTCTACTAGTACCTCTAGTTCTGTCAATTACATAAAACTAAGCTATATTTAATTTGCAGTGAGGAATGATCTCAGACATCTTACTGTGTGACTGAGACATATGTTTCAAGTGCATTTTGTTTATAAATATGCTGTGATAATGTGCCATCTACTTGCAAATGGTGATTACTGCTTACACTTTAAGCTATGACAGTCACGGCAACCTGAAGGGAAGAGGTTGCTGAAGGCCGGCTTAAAACAAAAAGTTTGATATATTGTTGCAAAAATTATTTGGGATGGTTTTTGACTAAAGGACACAAGGGTAGAATTAAAAAACATTAATTTCAAGATCATGAGGTGCTCCCTGCCACCCCCATATGGGAAGGAATTTTTCCTAGGAGTTTTTGAGAAGTTTATACACAGCTGAAATAAACTGTTAAACATGAGTATCCAATAGTATACAGACATCCTTTAGTCGTCTCCAACGACAGTTGCTTCCTTTGAAGTATTCTTAGGCAACCTGGTGCAGTCTGGCTGTTAACACGTGACTTTCTGAGGTGCTGATGTTACAAAAATAAGAAATTGGGGTTTTCTTTTTCTTCTTAGGGTATCCTGCTTATGTCACTTTTCAGGTTTGCTATTCAGCTGTCTAAGCTCAGCAATTAACTCTTTTGTCACATACATTATCTGAAACTTACCCAGTGTTTCAGATAAGTAGGGTCAGAGGAAGTATTTTAGAAAAATGAGTTTTTACATACCATTCTGTAGTGTATAATATGTGTGAGAAATTCCCAGAAAACATTTTTCACTTTTTGTGTATGGATAAAATGTACTATTGTACAAACAAATAACTAGACGTGAACCCACTTTTTTTGAAGGCATCCCTCACTAGCAAAAGGCAGTGGCTTGCACAAAGAGTTCTCAGAGCATATTATTCTGCTGCCTGGTGGTAATCAATAGTGCTTTGGTCCAGCTGTGTGGTGTATTCACAGTCTCTAAACTGCATGGCACAGAGGTGTCCTTCTGCACTGGGCAGCCCAGTGGATCTCAGATGTATAGATCTGTTTTATCCCTGTGGGACTTTCACAGACAAGTTTGAAGGTTACATTCATTGAGTTTCGTTATTGCAGGAAAAATTCAAACTGACATAGTAACACTGCCATGCCATTAGAAGATGAAGAAAGAGCTTATGTAGGTGGTAATCAGAACTTTTCATCCCATCTCAGTAATTTCTGTTACTTGAAAGTTTCTGTTGCTGCTATACCAGATGTGGAAATACAGACCTATTGATATTCACATTCTTTCTAAAGGTGAAATATTCAGCCAATTCTCCAGTATTGCTTTATATGAAAACTGTGCAGCAGATATGATTCTGTGTGTCTGGATAGATTGAACTGTGTGACCTGCATATACAAAGAGCAAAATTAGATTGAACAACTGATTGCAGTCAGACAGTCTGATTAGCAGGAACAAAGAACAGCTGTACTGCTTTAACTAACATCAGAACACAGTCAGAGCAAATAATTAAATATACATTTTTCTTGGCTATGCTTACATGGGATTGCCTTTTTATTGAAAAAAACAACTTTTTCTTTTTTTTTTCTTTTTTGAAAGTAATTTTATAATGTAATATGTTATAAATATCATGCTTTCCATTTGTCTTTCAGTCCTCATGTCTTTCAGTCCTTCTGAAATTTTTTGAAAATTTATACCAAATATAACAGTAGTGGATTTTTAAAAGAGACTTAACTTTTTTTAGCATTTTATTAGGATAGGTGGCTGGATAGAGGAAACCAGGAAGTGTATTCATGATAGAAAAACTTATTGACCTGGATTTTATAAGAAAGCCTCTAGCCATAGAGAGAGATTTTTAAATTTTTCTACTACATGGAGAATTTCAGCTGGATCTTGCTTATTTTGTTCTGACCTTTCCTTTTATTCTTCTTTGCTGACTGTATCTGTTACTCTTACTATCTTTGGAATATGTATGTTGCTGTCTCCTCATTTTGCCAGGTGATATGTTATGAAGTTTTATTATTGTCCCTTTAACATTGCTAAATTAACAGCAAACTCCCTTCTCTGGGACTGACTTCTTTCTGTACTGTAGTTTTTATGTGTCTGTACTTTGCCTATTTCATTTTTTTTTTCAATGTGAGTAGATCCTGAATTTATTCTAAGATGTGAAGGACGTATTAGTTCCAAATGTCATACACACATACCTCCTATAAACTTTGTCTCTTGTTTTGCTAAGAGCATAATATCATCTAAGGAGCGATGCTGATGGGACTGATAATCCAGCATCTACTACCCAACATTATTCCTCTTCTATTTGCTGTGGTTAATTCTGCACACTTGCATATTGCTTGCTCAGTCAGGTAAAGTCTCTGCAGTTGATGGTGGTTTTCTGGTTTAAACAAAACTGTTGTAATTAGCACACACATCTGTCAGCAACATTTCCTTTGTTGTTGAAAAAACACTTCATCCTCTAAAGGAATAAAAAGGTTCATTAGAAGCACGGTGCTTTGAAGTAATAATGCTCAATGACACATTTTATTATTAACCATAACATTAAACAAGGGATAGTTGAAGATGCATTTTTCTTGTGAAAATTTATGGCATCCCAAGTACTACTTACACATTTCTTGACCTGATTATTTGGCTGACTTTGACATGGATGATCAGAATTTTTCTTCAATAACATATCTTGCAATCAAGAAGCAAAATCAGCAAAAAGGCTTAATGCTTCCTTTTTTTTTTCTAATTAGGAAACAGAAAAAATAAGATTTGTAAGGAAGGTGTATAAGCAGAATTTGTCCACCTCTTCTGCTCAGCTAGTTTGCCTGCAGTATAAATGAGACACAGAATGGATTCACAGATGTCTGTTATGCAAATTTAATCATAAACCCTCTGATGATCAGTTTGTGTTTTTCAGTATTTGAAAGAGTTTTTTGAAAACTGTATTTTGTAGATTCTTACCTATGGGCTATCCTCTTCCAATATCCTCCCTGATTTTTAACTGAGTATTCACAGATTTCATTTTGAATTCCCCTCTGTATCAATATAATTTGAAGGTGCTTAGCATGATTTGCCATGCTGCAGTTGAGAGATAGGCAGCAATGTAGCAAAACTTTAATACCACAATATCTTCAGTTTCAGCTCTGTTCAAATACAGAATCAAGACTTGCAGATGAGGTACTAAAGATAGCTTTTTATCCCTTTGGATAACCTCCCTAACTGTGCAGATTACATCAGGTGAAATTTAATTTTGGACATCTGAAATGTTTGCATGATCAGGACAACAAATTGCAAGAGAATTTATTTGTAAAAACTAATTGCTTGCTTTCTGTGAGAGAGTAACAATAGAAATTGTCTAAAGGAGTCATGTCTCATTTACCCTCTCAGTTGGATAATTTTTATAATGTCTTCTAAACAGAAGGAATATTCTTCAAACTCTGAGTTGTGTTTCCACTGAAACTCTGACCTTCTTTATTCCCCTAGGAGAGGAACAAGAGAGAAAACTGGAATGCTTTACCTTGAGAATAAGCCTTGTGCCTCTGACATCAATATTCTAAGAATGGACTCATAAGAACAGTAATTTCCCAAAAGGAAAGAAAAACGGGGAGAAATGTATGCAAAATACACAACCTCTGTATTAATTTAAGAGAACATACATGCTACTCTGAAAGCATCTTATGAAACTACTCTGACCTTCCTTCTCTGGGGATGTGGGGAGTAAGAACAGCTATGTTATTGTAATAGTAATTCTCCTCCCAAGATGTGCTTTGTTTCAGTTTCTATTTTCAGTTCTAGAGTATGCCTTGTGGTCTTTGGCAGATCAAGTGGTGATTTCCTAACACTCAGAGAAAAAAAGGTTGATGGTGTGATGTACAAAACCAGTCCTTTTGTTGCATTCAGTTTTGTCATACAAACTCAGCCTGTTCATGCCTGTACTAAAGGTTGAGATGGAATTCACCTTCCTTCCTAGTCATTCTCTTTTCATCTTACTCCTTGCAGCAAACACTCCTTAGCTAAAATATACAAGAATACTTAGTACACACCATTATCCTTCTGTGTGGTACTCCATACTAAAAACATCCAGGAAAAGTATACTCCTGTTGATTCATACAGGCTCCTGCAATGATGAGAGTGAGGAATGATTTTGACTGCAATGTTAACAATTTGTCACTACCATTTATCTGATCATGTTGTTCCTAGTGACACCACCTCTAGGGCAAATAGCTTTACACAGGTCGCTAGAAGTCAATGTAAGAATTCTAAGGGAAGAATATGAACAAGAAAAGAGATATTCCTTGCCATTTCCTGTCTTTCAGCTCCAATTCAGCCTGTTAGAATTGGTCAGCTCCAAATCCTGTTCGAAGCAATGTTTGGTGGGGTTTTTGGCACATAATACTGTGATAATAGGAGGACTTGTTTCTATTAGGGAACTTTCAGTATCATTTGGTTAGAAAATAGGGGGGTTTTTAGTACTCTGAAGTGAAAATTTGGTATTTAACCCCAAAGTACAACAGCAACAAACCCAAACCAACTAAACTACATTATTCTTATTTTTTAATGCAGTTGTGTAAAAGTTGGAGAGTTGGGCACAATGGAACATAAATGTGTGATTGCCATTACAAAGGTCTTACAAGGATCAGCAGACTGAGTTTTTTGGGTTTTTTAAACTTTTCCCCATGCTGAAGTTGTCACCATAATTAGGTGCAGTCAGGTCTTCTGGAAATTCCCTTGCTGTCCAGGTCTATTTTGAATCAAGGCTGTACACTATTTTTTTTTTTTTTTAATTCTTGGACAACTCTTTCATATATTTCTTCTTCTCTTGCTGTTTTTGCTAAGCAAGCCTTTCTCCCTGTGCTGGTTCCAGATTTGCAGGTGTAATGTAACAGATGGAATAAGCCAAAGGCTGGTGCAGCAGAAAATCACTGCCTCATGTTATGGTAGTGAGTAAAAAGGCTTGTGGTTGTCTCTTCTCGTGTGTTTCGTAGTAGCAGGGTTGTAGAAAATGTGCTGTAATCTGTACAGGCTCTTGAGTCAGAGCTCAGGGAGGTTGAGAGGAATCTTCCCACTGATTTCAATAGCTTTGTATGAAGTTAGTCATAATAGAATTTTTTTACAAACATTTAACCTGTCTCACATAATTAAACATATTTTTATTCCTAATTGTTCTTTTTATGTTCACTGTCCTTCAGGATAAGGAATGTATGTTCTCTGTTCCAAGAAATCCTTCTATTACGTTCAACTACTTCGTAGAGTTGTACCAAGCAATGCATCAGCTATAGATAAAATACCATTCACCTTTTAATTTAATTCATTTAATCTTAAACACTAGCAAAATTCCCAGAGGATTTTTTTTTTATGAAGCATTTTTTGTCTCTAATGTTTTTGCTCCAGTATGCATTTTATTTTAAATATTCATCTTGGTCTGAATAAACAGCTCAGAACAGCTCAGTTGCACATAAAGTTAATCACAAAACTTTCTTTAAGTTCCATTGTTAATTCATAGCAGAGTTCAAGCTATCAATTAAAATTATTTTCATGTGTCTGTAGAAGGTTATGAGAAGTTCCATGACTGTCTTTAGTGTACCTATTAATATACCAGTATACAATTAGAGCTCTGCTGAGTCTTGGAGCTGACAGCAGTTAGTCAACATACTTCTTGCATTCTGACACTTTCACCTGCTCTTAGAAAACATACTTATCTAATTATAAAAATACCAATTGTGTGCTGTTGCAGATATGAGCATTAGGGAAGGAGTAGTGCAAGTTACTTATTCCAGTTCTGTAATAATGAGCAGAACGACTGACTTGATTAATCAGTTCACTTGATTTCCTGAATTTGTTGTGTCTTCTGGTCTTTGATTTTGGAGCAAACAGCAAGAAATAATGACAAGTTTTCCTCTAGGTATTGCATTAGGATGTTTTATAGGAGACAAAACAATCCAAATTTATTCAGTGTTCCATGCTTAAAAGAAAGCCATGAAATTTAATAGTCCTGTGCTTTGCCATTTATAGCCAAAGACGGTATATCAGGTTCAAGTATGTTAAGAGCTGCAGCTTTTCCTGACTTTTGACTTTTACTGAATTTGCCAGCTTGTAAAGATTTAGTTGCTTTCCCCAGCTTTCTGAAATGAAAACAGTTATTTAAACTCCCTTATGTTCTTTGCAATTCAGGTCTCATAATAAGATAACAGCAAGTCTGGAATGAGATTCTGCTGCCTCTCCAAAAACCTTGGCCTGAGCCTCTGCTTGTAATAATTTAGAATTGTTCAGAAATGCTATGGAGTCAGAACAATTGCAATAGCACTTCATGTTGCAGTGAAAAACTGCTCAACACATGTATTTTAGATAAGGACTGATGCAGTTTATTGTTTTATTAGACATCTAATTAATGAAAAATCAGTGAACTGCATCTTCAGGATCAGTATTAGTAATGCAATAGATAAACCACAATAATAGATATTTTAAAATATTAGAGTACAGGTACAATTTCCTAAACACCTTTCTATACTGAATCCTGGAAAGTTCTATTCCTGCTCCAACCCCATCATCATGCAGCTTCCCCTATTTACACAAGATGTTGGTATTCTGACTTTCTGTGAACCTCAGCCACTTCCCACTATCTCTTGGCACACACATTGGTGAAAGCACAGCACAGGTCCACTTGTGTACCCCTGGCATGTGGGTCTCTACTCTGTATTGCCTGTCCATTATCTGAGTGCAAGCTGCTCACAATGATTCTGCCACAACCTTAGGGAGAATGTAATTTTCTGACACAAAACCAAATTTTGACTACTGCTTTTTCCATGTGTTGCAAACATTCATACTGTTTTTGTAACTATTTACACTTACACTCTTACCTTGCCAGACATTGTTATCCAGACCATGTTATTGGGGAATTCTGGGACGAGGCCATAGAGATTCACCCACCACTTGCTTTGGAACATGTTGTAGGGATCTAATGTGTTGGCAGCTATAGAAGAACCTGGTGCTCAAGTATTTTTGTCAGAGTCCAATTGTAGGACCATGTACTGAGTTGAGAATAAGGTAATATACCTGTTGGTTGCTAATTTTTTAGTAACTCCGGTTGCACAATTTTGAGCCTGTTCCCACTGGCACATTAAGGCGTCTTTTTGGGCTTATTGCCCTCCTTCATTTTGTACTTAATTTTGCTGATTTTATTGAGTGGTACTTCTGTTCCTGCAAAGCCAGGAATCAGGTTACTGTACTACACAGACGTATTATTTCTAGCAGCATAATATACTTAGGACCATGCTGAGTTGCTTATCCTGCTGCTTACTTGTAGTCAGTGGTAATAGTGTCACATAACAAATCATTAGCATGAAATTCTTGAGATTTTTCTTCCAGATTCCAGCATCACCTGTCAATCACAGGTGTCTGAAAAGTAGATGAATGTTTTCCAGTCCAGTTATTTTTTCAACAGGCTTATCAGGTGTGAAATTTCTTTACTGAAGTGATAATCTCGTTTGCATTTATCTCATTAGTAGTATGTGTGTACAAGCATTCATAGCCATTTCTAGCCCTTGTAGTGCCTAAAGGCACATATTCATATTTTATTTATTTCCTGTGAAGTATGCATGGTATAAAATGTCCGGGTGCATCTCTAAATCCTTCAGCTCCTTTCAATATTCTGGATAATTTTAAATATTTCTTCTGTGCCTTACATAGGCAATGGCATACTCTTCTACATCTTTTGTCCTATTATTTCTTATTTAGGGAAGTTTTATACTTAATGATGTTTACTTCAGGTGGGAAGTTGTTCTTGTTTTTGTTACTTTTTATTTCTATTTTTTAAAAGTTCTTATTTTGATTCTATGTTTTCCATGGAGTTGGCAAGATCCAAAGTGTGCTCTTCGATCACCATGAACCGCAGGCACTCTTCCTAGAAATTATGAAACTCAGTGCATGGTCTAAGATAAGTCACAAGAAGATGATGTAACAACAGGTTTATTGACTTGTCAAAAAAGGATCTTTTCTAGTTCTAGGATAAAGCAGGGTTATCTTATACAGCTTTGTTGGATTATTTTAGAATACACCCTGGCAATTTTCTGTGAATTTGGCACCCAGAGTTCTTACTGTTAAACTGACTCCTTGACCTGTAGCAATAATGTAAACTATAGATTTACATGGCCACCTAGGAATCAGCCCATCACTCTGGAAGATTTTTCTTGTGGAATTTTGATCTAATGACACATTTGTGTTAGGGTTGAACTGTTTCTTTTGGACTTCTCTTTGAATGGAAAGAACAGTCTGAAATTCTCTAGCTGTGCTTAGGGAGAATGAGAGGTTATAACATTATTAGAACTGCCCTCCCTTCATCATAAAATTGCAGAAGAATATGAATAATCTGAACCTCACATGGAATTTGATAAACACCAGGCATTCCTGTTCTAATCAATGAGGCTGATGATACAGGACATGCAGAGTGATACAAAACTGCCTACATCAGATAGATGGCAAATTCCTTTAGAAATTCGAAAGGGACCCTTCATTCACTGACTTTACAATCCATGCTGTTAGGAAGAAGCATGTGATTGGTTCTGTAGAAAAAAGAGTATGACCTATCCATTCAGATGCCATATTTAATAAGAAATAATGGAGACTGAGAATTTAGATCTCAGCCATTCATTAAGTGTAAGCTAAAACTAATTTATAGATATGAATGTAGATATTTAAATACACAGATACATGCAAACATTTTCCCATTCAGTTTTATCAACTAAAGTTTGTCAAAACTGGTAATTATGCAATAACCTAAGATTTGTAAGGAAAGGATATGCTGTGGGGTTTTGTTGTTGCTGTTGTTTGTGGTTTGGAGGTTTTTGTTGGTTGGTTCGTTGGTTAGGTTTTTCCCCTTTAGGTAGCTGCTTTAAGAATCGTTACAAAGCAGAATCCTTAAATGGATGCTTGCAAGAGTAGAACTCTTGGATGTTCAGCTGTGGTGATATTTACTGAGAGGAACAGTCCTGGCCCATTCTTAGTCTTCTCAGTAAGGCTGTTCATGCAGTAAAACTGTCTGTGTTGTTTTATGTTTGTACATAAAAACTGCCAGACAATATAATATTTGTCTGGAAGACTAGAACTATGAATGTGCAGAAAATTTTTATTGCTCTAGGAACATATGCATTTTTGAGTGGGAGTGATAGCTTTCTATCCCTCTAAGCCCCAAATGGATCTCTGCAAGCTCAATTAAACTTCAGCAGAATTATTAAAACCCAGAGATGCTTCCTCTTGACTTTGCTGAGATTTGGTTCAAAGGATAAAATGGACATATATTTCAGTTTTACAGGAATTTCTACTACTGTTTATGTAGGGTAAATTAGGAGTCCAGAAATACCCTTAGTAAACATACATTTGTATACCTGTGTTAATTGCAAAATATTGTTAATAAATATTTACTTAAGGTTGATTTTGCTATGTACTTATGTGAAGTAAATCACAGAGTAGAATAACATTTACTGTGTGGAAAAAAATTTTGCTTGATATATTTTGGAATGGAAAAGAAAACCCAGTTCTCCCTCTTTTTCTCACGTATTTAAGAACTTGTCAATATTGTTGTTCAAAGCAAATTTTTGTTGGCTGATGTTTCGTGTTTGAACTTAATGAGGAGATTAAGCTACTGCGAGGAGAAAAGTTGTGCATATTATCATTAATGTAATTCATGGCATTCTAAAAGTGTTCCATTTATTTACATAGAAAAATGACAGAAAGAAAAACACTTCAATCGTAAGTCTAGCACTGTAATGAGTCTTTTGCCTGAAGGAGTGCTAAGCATTGAAAAGTTAAACTTGAAAGCAACTATATGGACATTAATAGAGAAATCTGCCTGTAAAAGTGAACCAAAGTCAGGCTGACAGAGTGGATAAACAAAGGCAAACTGGATGAACATTATTCTATGCTTCATTCATTAGACAGTTCAATTACAATCTGAAAGATGTATAGAGTAGTTACCACAGTTGTTGTCCCCTGACTTTGGAGATATATGCAAAATGCCTCTTTTGTTGATAAACCTGTGTGGCAGAACCTTTAACATGTTAAGAATTTTGGGTGAAAGTAATTTCACCACCTCCAGAAGAGTGACAGTATACATATGTCTGTACTTTCATTTGGATCTTCGCGTAATTATCCTTTAAGGTCTCTTGGATATAAAATGGAATTTCACTTCTCCAACAAGATTAATGCTCTTAGTCTGTGGAAATATGATTTTTAATGCCTATATGCAAAAGAAAAATTTAATTGCAAATATTCTTCTATCCTCTCCATAGTCCCTGTTTTTGAATGCTCATACTTTTGTCTTAAGTAAGTTATAATTTGTCCAGTAAAGATTATATCTGCTGCATTTTATGCATTTTGCATGAAATTCACTTTAAGATACATCTTGAGCATTCCTGGTGTAGTGTCATCAACTTCTCTCCTTGTCAGGGCAGGCCTCTGCCTCGTTCTCCAGGAACTCAACTTCTGGATGCAACTGATTGATTCAGTCAGGTCTTGCCCAGGTTAGAGGGAATGTTTCTTTAGGAAGGCTGCATTTACAAAAATGCAGCATTAAACTCTTCACATTTCATCCTTGAGCCATAGCCCCATCCCACTGCTTGGCCTGCACTTCAGAAACACCCTAACTCCCTGATCAGAAAAGAACTCTTTTGCCTTGCCTTCTTCTTTCTCTACCCATGACCACATGAGTCCTTGAGCACCAAATAAAAAGTAATTCAATGTTCAGCAGATAACTGCAGTTAGTGAAATTCCCCTTTTTCTTTACTGATAAAGGCAGGTTACATATATGGACTAAATAAATCAAAAAAGAAAATTTGCTTGGAATGCGAGTTGTTTCGGTGTTTTTAATATAGACTGCTTTGTTGTCATGGTAGATCAATAGTCCTATTTTCTGTAAGATCTAAAATTCTGAGAAAGCTACAGTGACTGAAGTCAGAGAGTTGCTTTTAAATACAGAAAATACAGGAGTCTGGTAAAGGTTAAAAGACTTCTATGGTCAATATGGGCATTTAGTATGAGAACTCAGCTCTCAAAGTGAATTAGTCTGAAAAATGATGATGATGAAACAGTCTTCTCATGTAACTATACTATTTTTGCAACAGTCTTAACTCCTGATTCACCAATAACTGTTCCAGAACTAAATACCCAACTAGCTCTTGGCAAATAAGAATGCATTTTCCCTTGGAATTTATCTGAGATGATTTTAACACTGGAGAGTTATAACTGACTATACTATATACATTGAGAATCTTGGTAGCTGGATTAGAGTGATCACTGTCAGCTTGTGAGATAGTTTCTTGAGTGTCTTGTTTCTCATTGGAAAGACCTTATTTTAATTATGAAGTTTCACATTTATTCTCATGAGGTTTCAATGTCTGAAAAAGAGAAATCTGAAAGAAACTTTGTCCGCATCAGTCTATGGAGATGAATGGTGAATTGTAATAAACTGTTTTCTTTTTTTGTTGATTTTTAATTTTTGCTAGGAAGTTTTGATTTTCTTCTGGACCTTTAAAGAAAGACCACTTTAAAGAAAAGTTTGATTTTAATAGTTTCTCTTTTGGCATTATTTCAACTGTTTTTACTGAGACTGAGAGGCAGCCTTTTAAAGAGCTATGGGTTTTGGAGGTACCAACAGACATTTTACAGAACTAATATCTAATAGGACACTTCCAGCTCAAATCATCTACACTGCAATTCCAGTGTTTCATGATTTTCTAAATCAGCTATGATGTATAGAATCTATTCTTATTCTCTGCAGAACTTAATCTGGGCTAGTCAATGTAATGGCAATTCCAAGTTAGCTACCCTAAGTCTGCTAATAATTTCTGTGGGATTTTCAAGGACTGTGAGTGACTGAAATCCTCAGTGAAGTAGTTGCATAATCATTTTATTATGTTTGGAATAATGGGCAGCTATTACAATTGTTAGGTTCATTGCGAAGAACAGATCTCTTCCCTTGAGGCAGGTAGAAAGTTTCATTTTATCTCAGCAGCAGGATTCAGCTTTTCTATCACAGTGTTATGCTAATTTCAGTAGGTAAAAAAAAATTATCTGCAAAGCAGATCTTCAGAACTTCTCTTTGTTTGAGTTCTTCTCTTCTGTCCCTAGTGGACAGTAGTTCCCATAGCTGACCTTTTAAAAACTAGAAGCAATCTATTTTGGTTTTTTAATATTTTTCACAACAAATCTCTAGCTGAATATCTTTGTGCACATTATAAGCAAACAAAACAAAGTGTTCCTTACCTAGCTTAACTTATGATAGCTATTATCAGCTACCCCTCTAAAGTATGGTGTACCTTATACTGCTTTCATAATAGGTGCTCATATTCCATTAATTATGTTTTTCTGTTTCAGGAAAATGTAAGGAATGGAGGTAAGCTTAAATCCCAGACAGGAAGATGTTTATACAAAAAGAAATAGAAAAAACAAATAACTCTTTCTGACTTTGCTGTAACATGTTTCTATCCTAATTCATAATTTCAAATAACAAGTAGGATAGTATTTCAGCTCTCTTAACATCATCATGGGAGGCAAATGTTGACAATAAACACAAAAAATCAGTGATCTGTGATTGCACATTATGTTAATATTTCTCAGGCACTAGAAAAAACACCCATTCTGTGAGATATAGAGGATTTTAACAATAAAATTTTTAAGCCCCTGGAGATGTTTAGCATGAAGATTTCTCCAGTCTGAATACAAGCTTTTTTTTTTTTTTAAACCAGAGATGTATTCTGAATTTTATATTGCAAAATACTTAGCTGTAGTCAGTATAGATTTTTCGCATACACAATTACAGCAGCCAATGTTTCTTTTTCTTTTTTAACATATCAGTTGTGTTTCTGCTCAAGTGTTAGGCTGAACTCTTATAAACTTGGATGAAAAATTTGGATACAAACCAAGACATAGAAGTTAGTGGCACTGATGAATTATTTCTTCCTTTCAGTGTTCAGTAGGCAGATATTAGCAGTCATAAATCCTGAGTACCACTGCAGCACTGATCATGAAATATTTTTCTCACATTCGAGAGAAATGGAAAGAGTCTAGGATTGAGTAAAGTGACTCATTCTGCAAAGAGGAGTAGCCAGGAAGTGAAGAGAAACAAGACCCTAACTTATATTAGAATCCTGGTGTCTTTAATCTTTTCATAAAGCACTTGTATTCTTCAGGTAAACAGTGCAGATGATAAGGCTCAGGTGCCAGAAATGCACAGATGATACTCATTTCTACCATCTTCACTTGGTCAATATTTCAGTGGCTGAGGCATGCACTTAAAAAGATTTGTTTCTTGGTGAAGAATGGTAGGGTGAAGTATTGAAAATTCTGAAGTCACAGCAGTCTTCTTTTTTTGAAGGCACAGAGTAGTTCATATTTTCAGAGAGCTTATGAGTGTCTTCCTGTTCCAAACTCTTACAGAGACAGAATTGTCTGTGGGGTGTTTTGGATTAAGTATGCTTCTTTGTAGGTTGGTCTCTGTTGATTGACAATGGATACATTTACCACTGGAAATTTTTTTCCCTAACTTGTGGATAAGGATTGTGGTGTAAGCCTTTGGCTCTTTGTGCTCTGCTCCTTTTCAGGGGTTCCTGGCTTGAATTCTAGTCCTGAAGCAAGGCCTCTAAGAGCAAATGAACTCTGCTTTTTTTCTGACGACACATTACAACAGTAGCTGTTTCTGTCATCTCTGGCTTCCTATGGAAAAACAATATAAACTCTCTCACTCCTTCTTCAAATTAGTACCTGATTTTGCAATGACAACTTCCAGTGATAATTTATTTCTACCTTTCTACCCTTGACTACCCTGGAAGTTCCCACTGACTGGAAAAGGGGAAACATAACACTTTGATGCCTAAGTGAAGACCAGTGATGAGTGGTGTCCCTCGGGGGCCAGTGCTGGGACCAGCACTGTTTAGCATCTTTGTCAGTGAATGGACAGTGGATCAAGTGCACCCCTCAGCAAGCTGATCAATGACATCCAGCTGTGTAGAGCAGTCAACATGCTTGAAGGAAGGGATGCCATCTATAAGGACTGTCACAGCTTGAAAGGTAGGTCTATATGAACCTCCTGAAGTTCAAAAAGGCCAAGTGCAAGAGTGCAAGGTCCTCACCTTGCACCTCAGTTAGGGCACTCCCAAACACAAATACAGGTTAGGCAGAGAATGGAGTGAGACTAGACCTGGAAAAAAGGACTTGGGGGTGTTGGTGGAGGAGAATCTCAGTGTGACCCAAAAATGTATGCTCACAGCCCAGGAAGTAGACTGCATTTACACAGTTACTATGTTGGCTTTGCCTGCTTGGCTAGAAGTTGTAGATAGTGCCACTACTGTGTGAATGATGCTGAGGATTTTATAGTCAGTAACTGGTATGGAGACCCTTTAAAAAGAGTCCTTCTTGGGTTTTTCTCTTTTTTTTTTGGTCTCAAGTGTTCAAGACCAGGCTGGATGGGGCTTTGAGCAACCTGGTCTAGTGGAAAGTGTCCCTGCCCACATCTGGGGATTTGGAACTAGATGATCTTTAAGGTCCCTTACAACTCAGACCATTCTAAGATTCTATGATTGTATGTCTCTTTTTGCAGCAAAGATAGAAGTGCAGGTGAAAAAATTACCTCTTTGAAAGACAGAATTCAAAAAAGAGCTGGCCTGTGACTAGAATGAAATCCCTTTTGGGAACTGAGATTATGAAACATCTCATTAACTTCTGTCTCAAGTATAAAGATGTTACTTTGATATTGTCTTCTCTAAAGCCAAGAAACAAGTCATATCTCTGGGGATAAAACCTAACATTTCCAACAAAGGATTCTCTTGCAAAGAATTCTCTAGCAAAATGCTACCACAATGCTACAGTATTTAAATTTTCCCTAAAAAAAGGTTTGCTTTGCTGCATGGTACCAGGGCTTGGAATGCACCCTAAAAATGTACATTAAAAGAATTTGTATGAAACAGCATGTCTCTTTCCCTCTCTTTTCTATCTTCTGAATTTCTCCTCCTATCAGTAGATAAGTGTTACATTAATTCAGACCAGATACGATATTCCTTGTTACGCTTTTTTTCTGAACTTACCTATTCCAAGAATTTAATCACTCTCCTTTTTTCACCCCTCTTATCACAGACTCAGTGGAAGTATTGGAAAGGAAATAAAGAAATCAATACTGTAGGCCAAGGCAAGACTGAATTAATTGCTAATGTCTTGCCTTCAAAGGAAGCCAGATAGAAGCTATTTTCCTCATGACAGTGTATTTTGAATTTGGATGTAAACCTTTCCACATCTGTAGGAACAAATACTTGTTCTTGTGAAGTTACTATATTGGCTTCACCTGCTTGGCTAGAAGTGGTAGGCAGTGCACTACTGTGTGAATGATGCTGAGGATTTTATAGTCAGCAACTGTGATATGGAGTCCCTCAAAAAAGAGTCCATTTTGAGGTTTTTCCTTTTTTTCCTTTTTTTTTTGGTCTCAGGTGCTGTTCTAGATATACTCCTAGTTGTCCAATGTGGGTTTTTATGAACACTATTGCAATAGTGTTCCTCTTTGCTGGTAATATTTCCACACAGTTATATTGCCAGTTACCTCCCACATTTCTGGTAGTTTGGTCAAATAAATGGCCAGATAAAGTTTAAAGAGAAAATAAGAACATTTGAGTTGTTACTTTTAACACTCAAGTCCAAGAATTACTTCCAATTTTTTTATATTTGACCAATCTTTTAGCTGTAGGTATTTTTACAAGCTTCCTCAATTTCTCTTTGTTGTGAAATCTGTCCTTTTCTCCACTTTCTCACCATAATTCTTTTCTTATGTTTGTATTACCATGCATGTCCCTTGATTTTTTGTCAAACTTTGTTCAGTCTGATGTTTTTGGCTTATGAAAATTGGAACAATTATGAAATAAGTATTTTTGTAATATTGAAGAATGTTGTCATCTCTACAGATCAGAATAAAATACTGGAAAAAGATGATATAAGATTAACTTCAGTTTATGGATGGCTACAAAGCATTTGAGGGAAAATCCCTCATCTTGAAGATAAGGAATTAAGAATGGAGCTGTGTGGCTTGATTCACTAGAGTCATCAGTGTAAATTGTTAGTGGTCTATTAATTTTCAAAACTGGCATAAACTTAATTAATTTTCTCAATAAGATTGTTTTTCAGTTTGAAATAAGCAGTCAATGAAATTTAAAATCAATATAAATAGAAGAGTTAACTGTACATTTTTGCCATTGTCAACACACAAATTTATCCTGCTTACATAAAGATAATTCAGTATTTTTACTCAAACAGGCTTTTTAGACTTTTCCATTTTATTAGTTGTTATATTAGGATTATGATGGTGTTTCAAATGGGAGATAAACAACTATATCCACATAACAAAATAACTTATGATCAACTAATTAATTGATGGAACTTTTAGGCTATGAAGTGAGTCTATTGAATTTGGCTTGGGTAGGCTACACAACTCATAAAGCTGGATTGTTCTAGATTTCCATGGTTTACATCTGATAAAGTTCAGGCCTAAGGTGAGTCTTAAGGAAGGCTGAATTCAATATTTTTTTAATTATAGTGCTACATGGAACATGCATATAGATTTGAGTATAAAAAAATGTATAAAAATGTATACATGTATACAAAAATTCCCTTTGTGTAAGAGTATATAGTCTGCAGAAAACATGCAAAAAGAAAATATTATTGCTCAATTCTATAAGTGTGAGTGCTGATCTGAACTGATCTGCTCTCTAGTTAAAGTCAATAGCAGAGGTGAGAATGAGCATTTCAGCTCTGGTTTGGTGTAGTTACTACACATGGCCATGATTTTATGTCATTATTCAACAGGAGAAAATACTTCTAGCATTTGAACAACTTTATCTGGAAGATATGAGGCAGACAAACCTTCAACTCATTACTTTATAAAGCTAGAGTATGAACAAATGTTGAGGACTGTAGAAATAACAGGTTCAGGCTGTAGTGTTCAGCCAGGAAAAAAGGTAAAGTCCATCAGGAGTTATGCCATTGGAAAGAGTACTTTATTCTGCTGGGGTTGAGAAATTAGTAGAGGTGGATTAATTCTTGGAGAAATTAAAAAAAATACATTAAATTTTTATCTCCTTTTCATTAGTTATAATGCAATTTCATTGATTTTCTTGGTTTTCATGTTTCAGCTCATTGTCTGATATTTGGTTAATCATTGTTTCTTTAATTAAAATTCTTCTTGGGGAAGGACAATGACAAAATTTTCTGTTTAAAATATGAAAACACTTGCAAATTCAGACAGATAATTAATTATATAGCTTGATTTTAAACTATTACATATTTATGGGAATATGCAGACCACTCTGTATTGCAACCCAAAGTTGAAATTAATTTGAAAAAGCAAATAAATCTGTTGGTTAAAATTGTTTTATTGTGAAGGAATCTTGACATTTTTACTGGCAATATTAGAACATTGCTTTCTATGGCTTAAGCTTTTGCTATTGTATATTTCACAAATAATGAAGAAGCTTTTTCTGGGAATCTTGACCTTTTGGAGAGCTGGAAATCAATGCACTTTTATTTTTTTAATGCACCTGAAAGTCTGATGAGCTTCTGGTACAATACTTCCTTTAGATTACATAGCTGATAAGGGGACTGGCTATACATTTTATTCTAGTACAATGAGGTAGAAGATACAGTATAGATTTTCCTTAGACTTCATCCAGAAATTAGTAAAAAAGGCTTAGGTGACTGTGATAATAATGGAAACAATATTACCATGTTTGCTTTATCTTTCAAAATTGAGAAAATATATTTATTTTTCCAGCAGAATTCAGGTACTTGATTTAACTGCTAAACAGTATGAACTGCAAGCATTTTTGTTCTTTTTTATTGTTCTCTAAATAGAAAAGCACTCCATGTATTACATTTCTGATTTATCTGAGAGGACAATTCTAAATAAGATGTGTGAAAACAAAAATTGACATATGTGACCAATGTAGCCATCTAATTGAGTACTCTGCTGTTCTCAAATACATAATTTTCGTCTTCTACTTCAGCTGATCATCACTGGGGAAAATATTTAGTTTCTCTAGGCACCTCTCAAAATTCAGACTGCAACTGCAGATCATGTGAGATAAAATGTTAGGTGTGTTCTGGGCAGCTCTGAACATATATTCTGCCCTTAATACTGTAAATGTGTTAGGATCAAATTATTTTATTTGGTGTCTAACAGAGATGCTTATCTGTAATGTGCTTTCTGAAGGGAAATAGAAAATAAAGAGTCTTAGTTTACAAGAATCTCTCTATAGGATTTAGAATTCTTATGTTTCTTTTTTTCTTTTTCTTTTTTTTTTTAATTTGTGGAGTAAACCAAATTGATTTGTTGAGAAGCAGCAATGTTAAATAGGGTCCACAGTACAGAAAAATTATACTGTGTTTGATATATTGATCATTTCTGGTCATTTGAGGCATTATATCACAATCTCAGTGATGTTTGTGTCTTGTGGGCAATATTTTATTGCTGGAAGAAGAAATTACATATACACACTAATATTATTGATTGTTCATTGAGCCATAGAAGTTAGGAATAGAAAGTGACCTATTAGATCATGCAGTTTCACTCTCCACAAAGCAAAGGACATCTTTGCAGGTACAACTTGATGACAGCCAGATATATAATCATGGCAAGAGTGCTATGACTCTAGAAAGGCAAATATGCAATCTTAATTAATTTTCCTAAAGCTTGCAACTTTTTTACAAGTTGATGCACTGCACTGATCAATACAACCAATACAAATACATATATGTCAATGATCTCAAGAAGTATTACAAATGTTGAATTTTGCCTTATTTTTGGTATCATATCAAAACATTATTCAATTTCATACTTAACTGATAACCAACTGAAGAAAAATTTATAAATCCTTTATCTAGAACTTGCTTTCCCAGGAAAACCTCAGAGCAGATAAGCATCAATTTTTTTCTGTAAGGTCTGAATCAAAATCTGTCTGCTTTCCCTTAGTAATGAAGTTTATTCTCAGCAATGAGGACTCTAAAAATTATTATTCTGTACTTTTAGCTTAGAACACAACCAGTATTTAGAGCTGGGGAATTGTGTGCTCTTGTTAAATTTTCCCTAAATAAATAAATGCCTCTGAGCAGTAGGCAAAATTAAAATGTTAATGCAAGTCCTGGTAGAAGAGGAGAGATTTGCACTAATACTGTAATGATGTTGGATATTGGTCTTGAAAATACCTGAAAAGTCGCTCCCCACAGTCATTAACAAAATAGGGATTGTAAACAAAAAAACGATTTTACAAATATGAGAATGGGTAGTCCTCTGTCTTTCAGAAAGACCTCTGCTTCCCTGCCCCAAACTGTAGACATAGCAAGCCAGAGAAGAAAGGCTGCATTTGCCCTACTTTCAACAGAGACTAGTTAAGATCAAAATTACTAATTAAAGCGTGCTTAAAGGAGATTGTTATAAAGAGAAAAAACCTCAAAGCCTAAAAGACAGAAGTTTCAAAGTAATCATGCAGTGATGATACATGCAAATAAAAGTGCTTTGTTGTTAATAACTCTGCAAGAATACGTGCATTCCTAAGTGAATTCTGATATAAATAATACATTTTTGGGTCTGAACAGCTAAAGTCATTATTTGTAAGATGAAAATCCTATCATGGTTTCTATTATTTATACTGACTTTTTCTGTTTATTTAGGGCATCATTCAAGAATTTCACTCACTTTTAGTAGTACCTTTATCTGTAAAATAACTTGTTCATATAACTAGGACAGTATACAGCATGTATGGAGTTGACAGAATCATTACCTCATTAAGCATAATGCATAATTACTGCAGCACTTCTTGTGCTATTACTTTATTATTGGATACTAACTAGAAGTAAGTAGGAGATTCACTTATGTTAACAAATAATTATAATCAATTATTTCACTTTATTTTTGTCTGATGCAAAAAAAAATTGTACCTGACTGATTTTTCTTTTTTTTTAATATTAAAAAAAAGTAAATTAAATATGCGCTATATTAAAAATTGCTGCTATGTAAAAAACAATCTAATGAAGCCTATGAGTTCAGCTATGTCTTCTGCTTACTTATTTCTGAAGAAAGCTCCTAGCACAAGAGCAAGGGGTAACATAAGTGGGGTTTTGTGTGAATGATGAACTAGAGGTTCATACTTGGCTGGGGTTTCTTCCCTTAAGCTTAACAAACCGAATTTGAATAGCAGTTTTGAGAGTTCCCCGTGCTCATCTGTCAGCCTAAAACATATTTATCAACTCCATCCGGGAGTTTGCCAGCCTTCTTTCTCCAGCCATTGTTTTTCAACAGTAGCACACTTTTACTAAGAATCTGGGGAAATAATGCAAAATAAATGCTCCAGATTTTACTTGAAAAGTTATTTAGCTGCTTTTCTCTCTCTCACACATACAAACATATATAAATGATACATTAATTTATAGTTAACATTTAAGAGACTGTATTAAATATTTGTTAAATCATTTATGCAAAGGATTTTGAATTCTTATGAAAGCTGAACCATTTCTAATGGGACTTACACATTCTTTACAATGTAAAGTTAAGAGGTTGTCTACTTGTATAGATCTTATTTAAGTTAGTAACTGCAGAAACAATCTAATTTAATTGTTCTCCAGCAGAACTTGAAGGAATTGTCTCTCATGAAAAATCAGTGTGATTTTTCCACTTTACTTTGGTAGAAAATGAACTATGGGTCATTAGGATTTATAGGGTAATCATGCACAAAACCTAAAAAGTAGCAAGATATGAAGTTTGAAGGTACCCACCAACAGCAGTAGTTGGTGTGATATTCCTGAATTTGTACTCAGGAGAGATTATAGTATCTGTTTTGAGATACTGTAGGGGAGAGAGAAAAGGTTACTTAATATTTACTGTCACAATCCTGTTTTCTCAGAAGGTTCTTCCACAATTTTGTTGGAACAATTGGTGGCTTGTACAGCTAGTAGCATGGATCCTTAAATCACCTTGCCCTATTAGTGCAGCTGTTACACAACTGCACTTAAAGATGAAAGGGAATATTCCATATGCAAAAGGTACTTGTCATAGCTCATAAATGTATGCATCTCTTGTTGCAGATCAGAAGGTAAATCTCCAACTCCTAATTTTAGGTGTGTTTTCAAATGAGCCCCATAGGGAGAGAAAGCAGAGAAACAATTCTAGTATGCATATATGAGGTTGCTTAATAGCATATCTGCCCTTGGTAGCTAAATGGGAAATGCACATATCCTTATCTTTATCCATCCTCACCCTTTGAAACCACCTGTTTGAAGAATCAGACACCTAGCATGGACAGGAGCACCTAAATTAGACTTCTGACTCTAGCAAGGTGTTCACAAAACCCCTGTCCAGTGGCTGGGGAACCTTCTAATTAGGAAACATGCACCTGAACCTCCACCAGCAACCTGTAGTTCTGCTCTTGCATGTGCCTAGTGGGACTACCATCCTGGTGAATTGCTCATCAGGAAACTTCTGTGCAATTTTGGCATTAATCCCCCAGAGAGCTGCAGTTTTCAATCTTAATCTTGTTGTTTTAATGCCAGCTTTCAGATGTGTAATTTCCAGTCTAAATAAACAAACATGCAAAACTGAGCTGAGTCATTTGGAGCAGAATCATGTTAACAACTACAATCAGCAGGGCTGAAACCTTTTCAGGCTGACAGCTGCTACTTTAGCTAATGAAGTATTAACAGCAGCAGCTGGGTGTTGTCTTTCATGTAGAGTGGGAAGTGGTATAGGACTGCTTTGTCAGGGTGTCTCACTGGTTGTTGCAGGTCAGAATTAGAAATCTTGGTTTAATGTAATTGATGTACACTGGCTGCACTCCACATATAATTTGTTCAGATGTCATATGCTTTAGCTTCTTTCTTTTCTAATTTTTGAGCCCGAATTTACTATTCCAACCCAAATATTCCATTCCACCTCCTTTGAAAATACAATTTCCATTTCTCAGGCACTACCTGCTTGTGCCAGTCTTTCTGTCTGTAATCATCCTCCCAACATGGCATGTTGGTCTAGATGTAATACATCTAGACCCATCTTTAGGTGTGTTATACAGGTGACAGAGTTCAACTTGAACTCTTTTCTCCAGAGAAAGAGAGAAAAATCTTCAGACGATAATTAACAAAATGTAATAGTTGTAGATCTTTGATTGTGCAAAGAGTCGGCAGCAATTGTATTCCTAGATCTTTGATTGGACAAGTATCTGTGATTAGGAGGGTCAAATTCTTGCTATAAGCCATATTTACTCTATTGCTTTCTTTCCCAGTACACTGTTTTCTCCCTCATGCTTCTTTAATCTGAACGACTCATTGCAAGAAACCTTACATGATAAGCATCCTTTCTGTCTGTTCTGTTCTGTTCTGTTCTACCTGGCCTGAAGTGAACTCTCAAAAGCAAGAAAAATCCTTCTGTGTTTGTATAGGCTTGGTTCCAAACCCAACTGTGTTACAAGAACAAAGCTTCCTAGTTTAGGGAAAAATAGGCCTGTAGAAAACAGTAGTAAGTAAGTTGAATAATGGACTTCACTTCTCTGGGATCAGTGCAAGACAGCAAACCTAATAAATGCAAGCTAGAACTACTAGCAGCAGGCTTTAGATTAAAAACTATGATCAAGACAGCAGTTTTTGGTAGGTAAGGCTTCCAATACAGCACAAATTAAAATACATTGCATATTCAAATTAATAAAACAATGAAAGGAAAATTAACTTTAAAAAATTTAATTGAAAATCTGTGCTAAAATCATCTTAGCACATATTCTGAGCATTATGTAAATCTAGTTGCCTAATTGCCCCATTTTTATGTGACTTAAAACTTGTGGGAGGCCCTATTTAAATACACACATCAATTTTTATTATCTTTGTAAGTGACAAGAGCCTATGCAAAGCCGCAGGAAGTAATAAATACACTATTGTATTACATTTCCCAATATGTATACACATATATCATCCAGGGATAGGACCATGGCAAGCCCTTCATGATTTTACTTCTAGCTACTGTCATAAATATTCTTGTTGGGTGCTAACAGCTGAGAAAGCAGAGCATGATTCATTGCATTTTCCCAGTCACATAGAAATTTCCAAATTACAGCGGATCCAATTAGTATCTTAAAACCTCTGATGTGTTTACTGCAGATACTGTAATCTCTGCACAGCTTTAAACACCAGCTGTGTTCTGTCAGCAGTGAAGCCTGTTGGCTGCAGACTTCAAATGTACAATGATATTTTGAGGTGTAGTAAAATGTTGTGACCATTTTCTGACATTTACTGCTAGTCTGTAGGTCTAAGACTTCAGTGGATGACAAGAAATGCTCTATTATTGTTCCAGTCTTGGAGGAAAATGATTTGCCTTCCTAATCAGTGCTTTCTTGCAAAATACTACAACTGTTTAAACAGGAAATGGCAAAATCAAATCCTAGAAGTCTGAGCTCCTTGGGCAGAACTGTCACTACCATAACGACGTTACCGGCTCTGGGATTTATGACTTCTATTACACAAATCAAAAGGATAAAACTTTT
This sequence comes from Toxostoma redivivum, assembly GCA_013397375.1. Classification (NCBI taxonomy): domain Eukaryota; kingdom Metazoa; phylum Chordata; class Aves; order Passeriformes; family Mimidae; genus Toxostoma; species Toxostoma redivivum. The sequence continues at coordinate 697,286 of VXBI01005961.1, read as the reverse complement.
ATAAATCTGCAAGAAGAATGTTGCACATCTGAAACAAAGATTTATCTGAAAATATGAACCTTGTGTTGGCTTTATGGATCAAACTCCCAATTCCAAAAATTAGGATTGCACATGGAAATCACCCAGCCTCCAGCCACAGAACCTGCCCACAAACAGTAGCAGAAGGACTCTCCTACCTGATGTCAGCTGTTGCTTTGCGACAGGCAGTGCTTTCTTATGTCACGCAGGAAAAACATGCTTACTGAAAATTGGCTGCTGGCTTATGTGGAAAATAAATGCTCTTTAACTTATAGAAGGATGCATAAAACCAGGGATTAGGGGATATAGATGTTCCACCTGATAATTTTTAGACTTCAGCAGTGGTACGTTCTGCATAATTATCTCATGCAAGTCATCTCTGAAGGAAAATCTGCCAAACCCGTGTGTTTAATTAAAACATCTGTAGTTCCAATGCAACACTGCTTCAGGAACTGGAATTTGAAATCAGAGTTTTTGTTTCCCTGTGTTCTGCAGCTGAATAAGAATGAATAGGCTTATACCAACATAAATAAAACTGCACTTATGTGCCTGTAGATGTTGGTCAGTAAAAAAGACAGTAGCTCTTTTAGCTTGAGTACTTAAGACATGGCTGCTGCCTCACTGAGAATGATTTTGTAGCAGCATAGGACAGAAATTTTAAAGTTGAAAAGGACTACATATTTACCTGGATTATTTTTAGTTCTTGGAGATTTCCATGATTTTAATATTGAAGAGAAAGTAGAATTAACATTAAGACTTTTCTTTCTGTTTAGGAGAAATTAGGTTAATCTGTCATGATGAACCAAGCAGAGAATGTGCCTCTCACATTTTAGCAGAGACCAAGAGGTGTGACAGCTAAGAACATTTTTCAAATATTTACAGGCTTCTGTTGACAAGAGAAAATGCTGTCTTCTTTACCAACAGAAGTGGGAGCCGCTTCTTTCCTTAAGAAAAAACTCCATTATCTTCAAGATGGGGATTTTGCCATTGTGTTTATAAAGGACTGAAATCTCATTGGGCAATGTTACCATAATATATGTAGTGAAAAATAGCATAAATTTAGGAATGTATCACAGTATGAAAAATAACAAGAGAAGAATTGCCAACATCTTTACAGATTTATGTTGATGTATTCCTGAAGAATTTAATTGTTAAAATAATACTCCCTTAGAAACTGTAGCAGGCTTACTTGAATATCCACAAGGAATTATATTTTTATTCATAGATTTGTGATGTTAGTTGGCAAAGTAAAAAATAGTTTTTTCACACCAAAAAGATGATGTATTTATATTTAAAGTAAAAAACAAAATTAATTTTAATTAAGAAATTGCTGCTGCATTTTTCTAATTTTATTGAAATGTACATGATGGGAAAAATACACCCAACAAGGCTGATTCTTTCACTGTGTCACTTTTAATCTGAATACCTGCATTAAAATCAATATGGATAAGAATACTTGGCTTCAGGATCCCAGTACACCTTATTGCTTATGTTCATTAAGTAAGAAAGAAATTAGGTAAATGAGGTAACCTTGCAAAAACCTTTGAAATTATGAAAAAAATCTGTCTGATACTCACACTTATTCTCCTTACAGTCATTCAGGTGTTTTTAAAGAAAATGTATATTAATTTCAAACTAAGAAAAAAAGGAAAAACATGAAAACTCTTTATTCATGACTACACTGCTCCCTTAGTGACATTCAGGGATGAAGCTCTGCCTGCAAAGTAGTTATATCTGTCTATAGCTTCCACTTTCCTACTATACAGGTAGAGCAAATAATTCATCCATTCTTTAGATTATCAAGTTTTTCATTAGCATTTTCATTTTTTCCTGTTCTCTGTGATAACATCCTATTTTGTTATGATGCTTTCTCACTATTTCCATTACAAAGGCCTTGTTTTTTATATGCCTCAGTTTTAAATATTTTGCTTGGTTTAGAGAGAAGTGTTATTACCTGTGATCACTTCACCGTCACCATATGTTGCAACAGCTCCGACACTTAAATTTCGGTTTTCTAAGTGGCATGTGAGTTTACTTGTCAAAATCAGAGCTGACACAATTCCACTGAATTACACCTAGTATAAAAGTGGGCCTTTGTTTCATCATTCAATATTAATATAGATAACCTTTAAAAATCTTAATGTATCTTATCACTTTCTTTTGGGTCACAGATATGAGAAACCTAGATTTTTGTACACTTAGCTCAAGATATGTTCATCCTCATTCTCCAGAGACATTGAAATCTGTAACTCCAGTCAAAATCCAAAAGATTTCCGTCCATAAGTCTTAACCTGGTTATTCCACAACTGCAGTGCTGAACATCTTACTATTTTTTGAAAATTTAGATCCTAACGTTTAGGATATTGCTTGTATTGCAAATTTGTTACAAGGAGATAGGCTCATAGTATAAGCAATGTAAGGAATAAGGAGTCAACCTGGAAAAAGCAAACTATATATAACAGAATATATATTTCTAATATAATAGAAACTCTGCTCATGAGGAAGAAATAACTGCTCTCATATCAAATGTGCTCTTGCTCTGTGTCACACTAAACTGACACAGAATACATAATGGAAAAAGCTATCTAGGTCACTTAGGAGATATTTATTTGCCTACAGCTGTAATTTCATTAGAATTCTGAAACCTCCAACTGAAGGTTAGAAAGTTAGTCTATTGTGGCAATTTGTTCTGAAGACAGAAAGAAGACTTTAACTATAATAGTTTACCCTTACTTAGCAGATTGGTTTCTCTCTCAAGAAAGCCTTTGTTTTCATCTTTCAGTTAAAACAAATAAGAGAAGGAAGATGAATGAAATGGCAGGAAAAAAACCCAAATTACTCCTTTGTTGCAGTATTAAGTGGAGGATCCATTAAACTGCAGATATTTTTGGGTAACCATAGCTCCTCAGCCTCCTGATATCATTGAAGCAGAAAATTAAATATCTTAGCTGTATTTTGTTCTCATTCCAGCACCTAGAACTGTATCTGAACATGGAATGTTTTCTTCATAGTTTGTTTTGACAGGTTTCTGTTCTGCTTAACAATCTGAGAAAGAAGGATTTGTATAGATATTCTGGTGCTTACAAACTTCGAAAGAAACTTTCACGACATCTTTGGAAGTTTTAAAAAATATCTTAAAGACCGATGTTACAGGTAACTTCAAAGAGGAAAGCATTAATAAATCCTTAGATATATAGGTAGCTGTTAGCATTAAATATTTGCTCAATTTGATTATGAGAGGGTATGTAGTTTTCACTGCCCTGGTCAGCAGAATTGCCCTGAAATTTCTGCTGGTTGTTTGATTCTCTCGGTGTTTAAACACGCCTAAGACACTAAAATGGAAGGTATTTATATGAAATGTAACAATTTTTAGTAGAGGATATAAAGAAGCTGTATTCTAGACAGGCAAATACACACTGGTGGTCCTTTTATTAGGAAAATCTTTCCATTGCAAAGTCTCAGGTAAATGGTAGAAATGTCTCTTACTTTAAGAGTATAGACAGAAGTACTTTCTGGACATCTTCTACTCTATGATTCTTTCCCTGTGCCTTTCTGGTATTGCAAATCATTGCCAAAGGAGATGTACTTCTCAAAATGATGCGTTTTGCCCTTGGAACCTTTCCACATAAGAACAAGACAGAGTATCTATTTCTTATAGTACTCCTTGGGAAATATTAGTGAAAGTAATAAAATCAAAAGCTCTGTGCCTGTAATACAAGAATCGTTTCAGGTATGTTTCACTGCTTCTTGGATATTATTTAACTGAGAATTACAAACACTGTTTATAACTGGACAGAACATTGACTGTATTGCTGGACAGTATTGCATAACATGAGCACATCCTATAAGATGTGTCTCATTTAAACTGCACTAGATTTTTGCCAACCATAATTTATATTGTGAATGTTCTACTGCCTTGTCAACTCAGAAAAGTTATATCTTCAGTGAAACAGCATGTATTGTAGGGTTATTTGAATGTTACCCTAGCATAAGAAATCCTATTTGCACAGTACTTCCTTGGGTCTAGAGTAGCAACTTGATTCTGTGTTAAAAACCACTTGAAATGAAAATTGTTTTGGATTTGAAAGTAATGTGACTAATTAGTGTTATTAAAAGTCACTGATAATATTTTAACTATCATAATTTATCATTAAGCCTCAAGTTATTTGTCAAGAGGTCCCAAACTGAAATTGGAGCCTCTTCTGTAGCTGTTCTATGTTGTCATAAAATTATTCCTTTTCTCTCTACAAGCACTGGGAATGAGATGACTTTTTGCCTTAGGATTAAATTCACTATACATAAAAAATTATGGCCAGTTAGGTACTACTCAAGTTTTAGATAATTCTACAGTCTATCTGAGGTATGTAGTTCCAGATCTGTGAGCTAAATCTCCCAGCCATACTTTAACTTATAAAGAATGAATTTCTCTTCAGGCAGAGGATTTATATAAGCATGCATTGCACCAAAAGAAAGTTTCTATTAGTATCTGAGAAGTCAAATCTATGGTATAATTTCTGCTTGGATTAAAGGAGGGAGGAAGAAAAGCTTTTGTTTAACTGCACATTGTCAGAAATGGAAAACCTGGTCTTTGCCTTTAGCCCATTTGAGACTTATCTATTCTAATTTGGGATGGTTTAGCCTGTATAAGAGAATGTGATGTTCCAGTAACAGTTATGACACCTCTAGATAATGGTAGGACTATCTTGGACTGGGAGAGCAGCAGAAAGTGAATCAGAGTGGCGTTAGGCTAGTATAAACACATGGTTTGGAAAAAAAAGTGACTAATAAGTGTGTCTTACTAACTGAAAAAAACAGGATGGACAAATGCTGATTCTAGCTTATAGACCAATATCCTCTCTGCACATATAATTTGTCTGGGGAAAGAAGTGCCCTGCAGAGGAGAGTGGTAGCATAGTTAACATGAAATCCTATTTTTTGTGGGGAGTTAAACTAATATCCAGAGCTTTAAGTTCACAGAAAATTCATTCGTGTGATAAGAAAACACTAAGTATTTACTTATGAAAACGTAACTACTTTAAAATGTCCATGATGACATTAGAGGAAATAGGAGAATTTGTCAAAGTGGGATTCTAGGGTGGAAAATGAGATATTGAAGTTAGAGCACATTCTTAGTAGTAGAAAAACTAAACATTAAATAGTCATCAGTACACTTCAGGAGAGTTGGGAACAGCTTTCCAATAATGATTAGTGTAGTGGTAGAAAGCACTCAGTACTTCTAAGTGGTGTGTCATCACCTCATGAAAAACACTGCATGATGTAATTGCTTGGGAAAGCAGACCCTATGAACTTGGCAGTTCCCTCAATCCCCAAGGCCATTTCTACTTTCTTTTAACATTTGATCCTTGCTTTTAAGTGGACATAATTTTTTTATAGAAGGTACCATATGTCACTCTATCATATTGTGGACTAAGCAAAGGCAAAGGGAGTAGAGTTTTAGGTATTGCCTCAACTTGTTTTAGACAATATGAAAATGGTTGATATTTTATTCAGCAGCCATGTCTTTTCATGGTGTCTGTAGGAATAGATGAACAAAGTTTGCTATGATTAAATTTAATTTAATGCTGGGTTATGGTAATTCTGCTTTCCCACATTTGGGGAAACAGAATACATCTTATTAGCTGTGGATGTTGTTGCTATGTAGAGGAATATTTTCAGGCTGTTTCAATGTGAAAAAGCTGATGTTTTAGCTGTAGAAATATTCATTCAGTGGAGAAACCGGGAATTACTGGTGTTATTGATCCAATATGTTACAAGTTTGAATATCTGTGATCAGTTCTGTATTCAGAGTAAACATGAAAAAAAGCTATCGTTTCTAAAGAATCTGGAAATAAGAGAAAAAAACACCAGTATCTTGTAAATTAGTCCTTCAGCTCTCAAAGGAAAAGAAATGGCTCATATCTCCAAAGGCCATATTATTTTGTAAACCTCTATGTATCACCAGGGCTAATGAAAGGATGGATTGGAATTTTCTGTCAGAACAAAGACTGAGTAGGAAGTGACCAGTCAGGTCCTGCAGTATCGCAGAGCCCCTTTGCTATTCTCCTCTTGTTTCAGTCTTCTGTTTTCTTACTCTCTTTAATATTACAGTGCAAAATTGTTTAGCAGTTTGAATAAGAATGAGAATGAAACTGTATAATCACTAGTGTCACATAAACTACAACTCATCCCAGAGGTATTCTTTCTAGAAAGCTGATTTTCCTTCATTTTCAAAATATATACTCAAGCTTCAAATAAAGAATCTGCAGCATTGACAATGAGGAGATACTATAGATTACAATTATGACTATATTAAAAAGAATGTGCTTTCTGTTATATCATACAAAGCTCTAGGAAGCCTTTTGATCAATTTATCCAGTATTGTCTTACCCAGTTTTGTGACAAAAATAGTTTTTTCTTTACTAGTTCATCCAAATTGCAGTGACATTTATCATTTCATTCTGCTCCTCTTTGTGTATTGCAAAGAGATGAAATAATGGAAGAACTTTTGTCTGTCAAATACTCTTCTTCTATTCTCTATTCACAGAAATCACAGTAATGCCAGTGAGATTTACACCTTTGATGGTGGGAAGCAAGATTTTTTAATTCATATTTCAGTATTTAGCAGAGTATGGCTTAGAGGTCCTCATCTGCTTCCAGCTGTGCTAAATGAAGGGAGTGTGACTTGAGGGTGAATTTGCTAAAAACGAAATAGATAACTACTGAAATGTTTTTAGAAACATTCATCTCATAAAAGTTGCATAAAAGTTGAAGCCCTGTCACTGGAGTGTCTGATAAATGTGTCAATAAGCCATCTGTGCTCCCTTCCTAAAGTGAATGCCTCAGTGAGCCCAATTTTGCCTTCTGAAGAAAGCAGTCTGGTCTCCCACTGTTGCCACAAAATCAGCCCTTTTACTGTTGCACCCTTCTCTGATGAGTCCAATAATTCTTACCAGTAGCTCCATCCTCTCCTGCAGTGAGGAGGAGATTATCCAATTCAGTCCATCTTAATGTTTCCCTGGAAGTCTGGAGCTAAGCATACACTAGGTTGCTTTTCCTCAGCATGTATAAAGCATTAATGCTAGATAAGTCACCCATCGAATGTTTGTTCCATGCTCACTTTCATTTAGCTTCCTGATACCTTGAAAAGATAGATAGCACTCATCTGAAACAGGCTGGTAGGTGGAAAGCTTGACATAGTAGCTATTGCCTTTTCATCTTTTGGAGTATTATAGTAGTGGATTATATTATATCAATCATACAGAGTTATGTACAATATACGATGTTTTCTATTTTATGTTTTCAAGTAGAAAACCCAGAAGGTCTGTTTTATAAAGGTCAGTGTACAGTAATATGCATGGTACCTCATGAGAGTAGCTGTTAGCAGTTTGGAGTTTTAATTATCTATGACACCATAGCTTGGAAACATCTATTCTGGAAGCTATTGGTTTTGTCTTAATTGCACAAATTAGTTTTTAAAATTTACATAGATTTCTACAGCCACACTGATTAAACTTTCCATTTGCATGACAAGGTGAGGTACTCCTTCGTAAAATGCATTATATAATATGCAAGCAGCAAAAGGAAGCATCTCTCTGTAGGGTTTTAGTGTTAGATTCTTGAAGTCTTTGTACGTAAAGGTGCATCCTTCTTAGAGGCAAATTATTATAGTGTAAGTTGAACTCTATTAGAAGTCTACGGGATGCTTGTACTCTCACAATGTTATTTTGATGTGGGATACATTCATTAAATTCCAGTGACTTTAGAGAGTGATAATGGGTTTTGTTTCCCCAGTGAACCAACTGGAGAGAAATCATTGTTTTAACATATAGGAGATACTTTACTGGAAAATCTACTGTCTACTTTGCATAGCTTCTTGCACGTTTACTGTCCTTGCACAAACATGAAAGCCCACAAAAGATGATGTGATTTAGGCAAGTGGTTTCTACTGACTAGACTGTTTCTCTAAGCAAAGAGCTGTGTGGATCTGTGCTAGGTCTGTGCAGGAGTGGTGTCAGAGCTATGCACTGTTCCCTGCTCCCAAACAGAGGTATCAAAACTACCCTGGACACAAACAGATGCATCTCAATGGGCTCATTATTCTTGTTTCAGCACCACTGTGGCTCCAGATGAGAGTATAGAGGAGGAGAAGGAAGTGGCAGGAGGAGATCGGAAGCATAGTTGAGGAAATTGGGGCAAAAATCCTGAGGCTTAGATAGACTTAGGAGGGATTGGTAGATTTCAGGGCAGAGGCCAGGGACTAGGCAGACCTGGTTTCACCTGACAATATTTTGAGCTGACGCTCGGCTATCAGAAGGATGAGAACCCCTGTACTAGGAAAGGTAGGAGCATAAAACAATAAATCATGTACAGGCTAACTTTTCCCTGTCAATTTCTCCAGGTATAAAATAATGACAGTAATTGTTAGGGATTCATAGGCACATTGAAAAGTGTGCATCAAATGTTTGTATATTGTATTTTTCCTTAGAATATGTTTTCCAAGAGGAGATTGCTTATTTCTCTATTTTGGGGTGTTTTCTACTAATGTAGAAACAGAACTGAATACTTGTATTTAATTTTTTTAAATAAAATTTGCTGCTAGTTTAGAATCTGGACATCTCAGTTGTCTCATAAAGATGTTTGTCTATAAAACCAGATATGCTGTATCTCAGTGTTTGGAAGGCCTCCCTCTCCTGCACTGCTTAAAGTATTCATTGAGATTTCCTTTAAATTATGCAGTGGGAAGAAACTTGCAGAACACTGATAATTATGAGGAGAATCAGCTATGAAAGGATTGCTCTAAAATGCATACTGCAGAATATATTTCTGTGCATCTGTGTGCACCAGAACCCTCACCTGAGAAAAAACAAATTAATCCATATTTGCACTGAAGAAATTGCTTTCAGACCAAAGTAGTTTGGATTTATCAGGATTCACCCACCTCAACCAAATTCAGAGAACTCTACAAGATCTCTTCCTCTATTCTTGTGTGGTTCTTATGAAGAGAAAACCTGGGTATTGGATAGCCAAAGAAAAGCAAAAACAGTGTGTAATGGGAGCTATAATAAACAGCTGCTATCAGAGCTTCTAAAAACTCCATCCAGTGAGGAGCTCACATTCAGAGTCCAGTCCTCCAGATGTTACTTTTCTGAGACTAACACCTGCATTACTTAAAAGTTCTTTAGGTAATTTTCAAAGTTCAAACACACATTTTTATGCAAGCTAACAGCAGACTGGCAGAAAATACATATAATACAATATGCATGGTAAATTATTGTAGCAGTTCAAGACAGCCCATTAAGCTTTTTTCTATTCCAGTTTTAATGACAATATTTCACAGTGAAGCTAAAATGCTCAAGGATGTATGAAAGAAGGAGCAGCATCAGTGCAGTGGTAAAGGGAGGGCAGAATCACAATCAAGGAAATTTTAACAAAAAGTCCTTGGTCTTGGATAAACTCAGAAAGGATTAGTAGATGACAGAGGAAGGGACCAGGACAAGGGAGACTTGGATTCACTGAATCATGGGACATTGCTGGTTTTTTCAGCCTTTTATCTGAGCTGAAAGAGATAATTGTAATACTTTAGGGGTTTGGTTGTTTTTTTCCTGAATCATTTCTTGCTTCTTCTCACTCTTATTTTTAGCAAAGCTCTTAACCAAGAAGATAAAGCTAATCAACTCACAGAATAAATATGAAATCCTTCTAAGTAAAATCCAAATGGAAGTATGAATTTGATTAATCTTTTTTTCCCCTTGTTAACTAGCTAATACAATATAATATTAAAGAATAAAGGCAGAGCATATAAACAAACAGTGATGAAGAGTGTCATCCTATTCAACAAAGTGTGGTTAATTTGTACAGCTTTAACACCTTTAAAGTTTTCTAAACCAGGTAATATGTTGGCAACAAGGTTTCTTTTGAATTGCCCAGTGGTGTTCACCTATCCACTTCAGGGCTAGCTTAAAGATGCTTTAGTGAGCTTAAGCTTCATGTGTTAATTAGTTGTGGTGCTGCTTCATTTGCAATGAATTGTGCAGTTACTAGCTGTCCTCCTTGTCACTGCTTAGACAAACAGCATGGGATTCTGCAAATGAGAAACAAGAAATATGTGAAAAGAAAAAACAACAATGAAAAAAAATGTTGAGACATATGCAACTTCAGTGTTCAGGTTTTCATGGAGACAAAAAACATCCTTTTGAATGAACATGTATTCCCTGGAGCAAGAGTTGTACTTCTGCAGCTAAGCTTGAACTGGGCTCTGTTTGGAGACCAAGGTTTCCATCTCTTGATTATATGTGAAGAAAATAATGTGTTACTGCTTAAAACTGCTGCAAACTTTACTTTCTCTTTGAATAAGTGATTTATTTTACAAGGAAGGCTGTTCATTAGATTTACATTTCTTTTTAAAGTAGATTCTTGAAGAAACTTAACATATTTTGACAGGGTTTTTATTATTCTAATTGATTTCATTAGAAACATTCAGGCACCTTGAATCTTCTAAATAATTTACATTCAGTGCAGAGTCACTGTCTTCACTGATAGTTCCTGGGTTTTTTCCCCCCTAATTGCTGGTCTATTTTTACTAATATTCCTAACTAAAGGTACGTTATGCAATAAAACAGAATCTTTTTCACAGTTTTCTTTTTCTTTGAAGATCTAGTCTTCCATTTTATTCTTTATCCATTGCAGTACTTCTCCCCTCAGTTAAATACATTACATATGTATCAACTCAACTGAAGTGCTGAGATGCACAAAAAATTCACAACCTGTCTCCCTTTGAGCCATGAGTTGTTATGAGATATGGTGCAAGAAATAATGTTTGCAGTGTGCACTGGTAGATTGGCCAAATTACCATGTATTTTGCATTTGATTTGCTTGCTAAAAATCTATATTTATATTTATTTCTAATAGTTCATATAGAAGGATCTGGAAATGCTTATATTGAGATGATATTTACTGTAGGAAATATAGTGGCTGTTTTGGAGTGCCATTAAATATTGCAAGAAAGCAGAGGAATGGGTGCTGCCACAGAAAAGTGAGATGGAGTTAAGCAGGCAGACAGTAAATGGTCCAGTCAAGGCAATTTTGAAGTACTTGAGAAAAAAGGCCAGACATGATTGAAGTTAAACTTGGACTAGACTGACAGGACATTGGGCATAGAGTTACAGAGTGATGAGACAGAATTAGATTGCATTGAAAATGTGAGACTATCTCAGATCATGCTGGTCTTTACCATGCAGAGTATGGGCATGAAGTGGTGATGTAGAAACCTAAGGTAAAAATTGCATGACAGTCTAATCCCATCATAAGGATGCAGTCCTGAATAACTGTTGCCTCTTGGTGGGAATTAGCTATATAAGGGGAATACCTAGCTGAGAATTTCCTAGTATTATGAGGATTATGAAACGCAGTCTTTAGGAGTTCTGGATAATTTTCATATTTTGAAAATACTAGCTTATGGTACCAGATGCTCCCTCAAATCATGTACTATTGACCATGTTGAAAACTTTGCAGAAGTTCATGGATTAAATACTGATGTTTGGAACTTTGATATAAGTTGATTTCCATTTCTCTTCTCATACAAAAATTTTCTTACTATTCAGAAAGCTTTCATTGACCTTATTTGTTGGTTAGTAAAGATATAAACCTGGTAATTAAGAGTAGGGCTTTTTCATTGTGAAAGATACCAATGGTTTATAGATATTAAGATGTTAGATTGTAATAGTAAATAAAATGGTAATAAGCCTGTTGTAAGTTTTTTGACAATGATATGCATATGCATTTTAATGCATTAGTTGATATGGTTCAGAACTCTTTACATTCTATATCCAGTGCAGACCAAATAGAACATAATGGGCATAACTCAGAGTGCTTTGCTCTGTGTGATGGTTCTTAATGAAGTAACTCCCCATGCTCTAGTAATCTGGTAAAAGGAACAGGTATTAATTAGGCATTACAAATATATTTGTTTTTTCTAAAGATGTTCCTTATAAAACAGTTTGTGCCTGACTCCAGTCTGTTAAAACATAAAGTCACTTACTTTTCTTGTATTGTTCTTTAAATGTCAGAAAGAGGAAGATACATATTTTAGTGTGTACAAGTGAGAAGAGACTAGTTCTGTCTTTTCTCCAGTGGGCCTTTGAGTAGATGAAGAGAGAATTAAAGCCTCTCCCATTTTGAGCTGACAGTTTTCTCAGTATCTTTTCACGAGAACCATTTTATAGAATGCAACTTTTTGTGAAAGAACCAGGGAAATTTTTTTTTTACCTTACCAAGTATCACTTGCAAGACTTTTCTGCCTTTTTCAGATGGTCTTAGGTAAACCAGATGCAATGCCAATCAAATGTCAGAGCAAGGTTTCATGATCACAGTCTCATGCATTTCTAGTTTATGCATAAGCATACTTGTGATTTCTTTAGAAATTTAATTCTTGTGACCTTGTGAAGTTATCTTCATAAAATCCATTATAGTAAACTTCACCTACATCTTAACTGAATCTGATTCTAAACCATGTCACCTTTGAGATAGCTAATAGAATATATCTTTAATCAAGGATTTAATTTTGCTGTATTTAGTTACGGTGAACATGACTATGAGAAAGAGACTTTAAATTGTGTAAGTCATGATGCAGAAGCTCTCTTCCCCATACTTAGACAATAAGAAAGGAAATGGTGGCTGTATTTTTCTTTAAATGGTAGGTTTTCCGTGGAATTCGGGTTAGAAGAACTGGTCATGAGTCTGTGAAATTTCATTACTACAAAAATCTGTAGACTCTCCTCAACTCACAAGCATACAGAGAGAATTATTCTGCATTCTAAAATCTTTGTATTTTGAAATTCACAATAAAGCATAGAATCATAGAATGGTTTGGGTTGGAGGACCTTTAAAGGTTGTGTAGTCCAATTCCCCTGCAATGAGCAGGACTTCTTCAATGAGAGCAGGCTGACGATACAACATGACCTTGAATGTTTCCAGGGATGGGGTATCTACCACCACTCTGGGAAATCTGTTAGTGTTTCAAAACCCTCATGGTAAAAAATTCCTTCCTTATATCTTATCTAAACTGACCCTCTTTTAGTTTTAGTTTTACCCCTGGTCCTATCTTTACAGGCCCTGCTAAAAAATCTGTCCCCATATTTCTTATAAGCCCACTTTACTTATTGAAAGGTGGCAATACGGTTTCCGTGAAGATTTATATATATCCACATACAGAGCAGGGATCAATGGCACCTATTATTCTCTAGCCTCACCAATTTCATGAAGAAGAATACAAGCATCATATCTGAGCTCTTGGGAAACCAAGAAATGTAGTATTAAGAGCTGCTGCTTCTTAGTCAGTAGGAAGTTGTTTGGAATTTTTATTCACATAACGATGTGTTGCCATTGCCTTCTTGCAATCTATGCAAGGTTTTGTGACAGAATGTCTTACCCTGTTATTTCAGGAGTAAGCAAATGACAGATGCACCAACGTGTCAATTGGATGTGTCATGATGAAGTGTCCATCTGTCCATTGTTGGTCTAGTGAATGATGATTTTCTCCCTAAATAATGACTCTTGAAAAATAAAATACTTTAATTCCTCCTGCCTTTTACCTTAAAGGCAAGTATAGAAACCTTTTTGAATATATCCTTCACAGAAGGTCATTTTAAGAACAGTGCTTTTGTTCTGGTAGCTGTTCTTCAAGGGATGAAGAAATTTTCACTTCAGAGATTTGTGGCCTCACAATAACCTCAGGGTGATTCAGGAACTTTAGCAGAGTTTTCTAAATATTTTGCCTTAGAGGAGAATAACAGCAAAGAGATTGTTCTAGAATCAGTTAGTGTTTTAATATGTCTCATTAACTTCATAAATGTTGGTTATGTATTTGTTGTTGCAAAAGTTACAGATACTTAATCCAGTACTTTTTACTTGGCATTTTTCTATGGATTTTGAGATGGCTATTACTAAAAATCAAAGGCATATGGGGAAAATAAAATTTGATATATGCATAATTTTAACTGATCTATTTATTTAGATTGTTTTATGTCTGGAGGGGTTTGATACATTAACATTCTCTTCTCAACTCAAGTCATGAAACAGATATGTACATTTGGATTAAATTCAATTACAACAAGTCATATTTTCTCTGAAGGGCCAGATAAGCTTTTCTAAAGGGATAGTGGCATTATAATGAGAAGTACCAGCATTTGCTGTAGAGCACTTTAATATCCACATCCTTAATAGCATTTTGGTAAGTCAAATTTTTGCAACTTCTTTGTTAGCTAGAGATCTGCTCACATGAAGGAAAACACATTCTAGAAGAAAAATACAAAAAATTCAGGAAGAAAATGTTAGCACAACTTGTTATATTTTGATGCCTAACTGAAGACAACAAAGTCCTCCTTTGGGACTTGAACTGTAGGATCCAAATATCAGAGGTGTGGTCTTACATGTAGGTAAATATGAAGCCAAGTGTTTGATTCCTGTCTTAATATTTTACATTTGAAAATTTTACAATTGAAAATTTCCAACATTTGCCATCAACTATTCAACCAGTTCTCTATGTGACACTAGATATTTTACAGCACTGCCAATTAAATCACGAAGGTCAGCCAAAATACAGCCTTGAGAAGTATCTTCACAATTAATCATGGCAATTTACTTAATTCAGTTCTGCCTTATGCATTTAAGCACTTCGGGAAATTAATAGCTTTGCTGATTAGTGTAATAGAAATTGAAAAAATAGGTGTCTATTTTATCTTTGATATGTCTCTGCTAACACTCATTATGCGCTTAAAGCCTCTAGATATTTAAATGTCACAGCAATAAATAATCTTTTTTCACATGCACACTATTTTGCTTATGCTGTCTGCAAATGGTTATTGGGAATAAATTATGGAATTGATATTGAATTTCTATCAAATAATGTAATTGTATTAGGAAAATATGTTTCTTTTAGTATATACTCATATGAATTCTTGTCAGAGACAATTCTGTACAAATGTGTTCTTCCAAAAGACAAGATGTTTGCAGGCTTAAAAAAATACATGTTAACACTGTAAGAAACCTGGTTCCTCAATTAGGTAACCTCAGGTTCTTGCTTTATTAGTGCTGCAAAGCAAAGTGATATCAGGAATGAATTAGATAAACAAGAGGTGTGACTATTACTTCTCCACCCTTAGCAAAGAGCTGACACACACTTGTATTTAATTACCAGTCAGGTTGCACTTTTCAGGACTGCCATTCCTGTTGGTACATTACTCATTTTGTAGTTCCACCTGTGCTCAATTAGTTTTGACTGTCCTTGAAGATTCCTGATACCAAAGTCTCTAGACTTGCAGGGATAAATCAGCTCCTAAAAACATTACCTGTCTGTGCTGAGTAATGCTTGGTTAATAGTAAAAAAGCAGACAGGGAACTGAAAAATCACCGTCTTGACTATCAGAAGGGCAGTGATTGCCAATAAATAGTAGCACTGTAACCCAACTCGAATGTAATGTCTACTGTCTGTTCTTCAAAATAATAATTGATGAAAGCTCATAATTTGTTTTTAGAAGAGTTTTGACTAGATCTGGTTCCAAGCTGAATTTCTCAGTTCATGGAATTTTCCTGTCTAAAGGTGCTTACAATTTCTGTATATTTTTGGGTGGCTTTTGCCTGAAAAAAAGGGACTTTTTTTTTTTAAAGTAAGTTTGGGGAACTCTGACACTGTTCCATAAAGGAGGAGTGTAGTTGTATGGGATAAATTATCAACCACATTAGGACAAATTGAATACTAAATACTTTTGATACAAAATGGTTGATTTTTACATTCACTTAAGCTTTTAGATTTTCTGAGATTTCAGAGGCAATGGCTTAATAGCTCCTTACTTTAAAAAATTGCATTTTAACAGTAGCTTGAATCAATTATTTGCTTGTAAGTACTGGCTGTTGATCTGCCTTTCTCCCTCTTTTGAATATTCTAGTTTTCAAAGTTTTATTTCCTGTGTAGATTCTGTTCTATAGTTATGTCAGTTCTTACCAAAAATTGTATACAAGTTGAATGGACAGCTTTGCAGCTGTAAGTCTGAAACAAATTTCCAGTGAATTTTTTACTACTTCAAAGACACAAAACTACAGAAAACCATCCCTATGAATTGTAAACATGTGTAGGTATAGTGAGAAACTAACCTTTTAATGTTTTCCACTGTTAGCTTTCTATGACATTTTATCCACTGTTTGATAGTCTTGGATATTACTGTTCCCAAGTGTGTTTTTGAACACCCACATCTGAATACAAAGTGAGCAGTGCCCACAAGCTTCTTCTCTACTCTAGTAGGAAGGAAAGGTGGGCAGGCAGGACTCATGGGGGTGTCAGCAAATTCCAAACAGGTGAAAGATATGGATCATCACCCCACACATCATGTTTGCTGCCCAAGGGAAAGCAACACATCCAGCTTGTTCTGTTGTTTTCTTGACAGATGGTACAAATACCATCAACTGACAACTGCTGGCCAGTGTAGTATTTTGAAACTGGAGATGCCCTTTTCTGTACCACGCAGCCTTGCTCCACTGCTCAGTCAAGCTGGATCCAGCTAGTTATCTGAACTTAATAAAGCTTGGGAAGTGGAGTAGATACTGTGATGAAGTGAAGCCAAATGTGGACAGTCTTGGTTCAAAACCTAAGCAGCCAAATGCCCCCCTATGACTGCAGGATCAAAGTAATAGTTTTGCAAAGTTTGCAAAATTAGCATAGAAATCTAAGAGGATAAGATATTGTGGACAGTGCAGTGTGTTTACATGAAAGTGAAAGCCCTGATTTGCCCGGTTTAACTTGTGATATCAGCATGATAATTAGTGTCTTCCAAGGATGTTAGAGGGTGAATAGGATCAAGTATCTCTTTTAAAATTAATATTAATGGGACTGAAGTGTTCCACTTATAATCTATACTCCTTTTTACACAGCTCTGCAATCTGTTTTATCATTGATTAAAATATCTTATGTTATTCTCATGTTTTATCCTCTCTGAGACAAAGCAGCATGGCAATACCTATGATTTTATGTGCTTATCTTCCTTTTTAAAATGTATGCACATGCACTTTAATATCAGTAGATCATACTGTGTCATCTTACTTTTGGAAGAACTTCTGTTTGGAATAATTGAGAAGAGTACTAAAATGTCAGTGACATAATATTACTCAGTGAAACTAGCAAAATACTTGATCTGCCTGTCATATGTAAGCAGGATTAGTTATGTTAATATTGCAGTTGTCAAATGTACTCTGGCATGAATATTAACAATAAAACAGGTTATTGAATTTCATGAGTACATTTTGAAAAACAACTGTGAAATTGCAATCTCATGCCATGATTTTAAAACTTATAAGGTGCACTAATCTGACAAAAGCCAGGAACTCAGTCTGGGGTTTTGCAGAGTTATCACTGTATTCATGTTTTTCCTCTTTCGTTCTTCATATAAGAAAGGTGCCTCTTGGAAATGTGAATAAACAATATGCAGTTGTGCATATGTGCACAAGTCTATTCATTGGATAATATAAATAAGATTGGAAGACTATCAATATATTATCTCACCAGAATGCCATAATTCATGAATTATTTTACAACCATTTCCAAAGTGATAGTGCTTCCTTCAGGCAATTATTTAGACCTTGGTCTTCCTATTACAAGGTGTTTTCTAACATCTATTATAAATATTTCTTGCTGTAATTCAAGCATTATTGTAAGTTATATTCAGAGAACACTCAAAGAATTTTTGTGGTCTTATTTTCTAAAATACTAGGTCTTAGATAAATTTTTTTCTATTTGCTCTTTTTTCTCCCTATAGAGCAAAGAGATTCCTTTTCCTTTCCACCGTAGTTTGTAGACCATTTGAGGATGATGTTTTCTTCTCTGCAGTCTTTTCAGTTGTTTTACATCTTGTATGTATTACAATGGTTAGCTGTCAACCTCATAATCCAGGTGGGGCTCTACCCTTGTTGAGCAGAGTGAAATAATTTCATTCTGTGTTACCTGTATATGTATTACCACAATAATTTCTTTTTCATGGCATCACATTGCTGTTGACATATATTCATTTTCTGAACTACCTTATGTTTCACGTCCTTTTTCAAGGGAATGCTGTTCATGTGGTTTTCCTTTTTCAGAACTTTTGGAATAACATTCAGCTATGCTGTGAAGGAAGAAATTAGTGGATTACCTCAGTTTACAATGTATTTTCATTTCTGCATTGATAACATATTGAAGAAATACTTTATTGAAGGTTAGGATGTCCATATCTGTGGATGTCTTTTGAGTATTGGCTTCTGATCTTTACTTCCTGTCCCTCTTTCTCCCCTCTTCTTAATGCTTTTTTTTTTACTTTAAGCAACTTTCTAATAATTTCAACTTTAATACATCATTTTACTGTTGGAAATTTACCTTAAGGTCTCAGACAGAACTTTAATAAAGAAGATTTTGAATTGACAGGGAAAAAAAATTACTTTATACTGATAGAAAAGTTATTGTTTGTTTTAGTTGTTTTCCCTGGGGAGATTTCTGAACTACTGGCTGATAAGGAAACTTAGGTGTCCTTAAAGGAGAGCAAAGCACTTTTTTCCTCAGGAAAGTGTTTGAATAAGAATATACCTTGCTGATTTACTCATGAAACTCATGCAAACTGTAAATAATAATAAATTACTCCATGTATACAGGTCTAAATTAGCACTATATTTACTACCACTGCTGATAGTTCCTAAACTAGAAAAGTTTTGGAACAAAAAGTATATATGATGTATATTGGAAAGAGATAATTTAGCTGGAAAACATTACAGGCTATCTATTGGTTTAATTAACTGGAAAAAAAAAAAGCACATCTTTGATATGTCATGCTATAATGCAGTCAGGGGAGACAATTACTTCTGTGGTTCCCAATATGGTAACAAGAAAACACATTTCATTTAGATTTTAAGAAGAAAAAGAAATCACTTACTATTGGGGAAAATAACATAGATGATATTATACACACAAACTATGCAAAACTAGATGCAAAATCAAGCTTTTGTGAGTCAGGAATGTTAGAGTACAGATTGCCTGGCCTTGTGAACAGAGAACTTGATTTCTAGTCTTTATTCCAGCAAATAATATTATGGCACTTTCATCTGTGTGACCTTGACACTTGTCTGACTTTGCTAATAGTGATACAATGCTATATCTTAATATTCAGACTTAACAGAGAGTAGCAGGTCTTTCTACTTTCTGACTTGCTGATTTTCTTCCTTATCATGGAATTTCCTAAGTCCACTTATGATCTCCTGAAATGGAGGCAGTAAGAATACTGATAATATTGCATATCATTCTCTCCTGCAGTGACACCTGTTTATTTTTCCATCCCTGCTGGCACTGTTCTTTCCACTTTTAGATGTTATTAAGTCAGCACTCTGTACCAAACCATTTTGTGGATTGAACTGACTCCTCTGCTATACTGGCAGATCTTCCCTGGTGTAAAGTTCAGACCAAAACAATGTTTTTCAACTGAGCAGACGGTGAGTTGAGAAGTCTTTATTTTCCCTTATTTAGTATGCTGCATATCTATCCCCAGCAAAGTGATGAGCTCTATGTAATTGAAGTGTGTTAGCTGAAGATGTTGTAGGCTTGCTGAGAAGACTTTAGGGAACTCAGAATAAATTCACTAGGAATGCATAAACAAGTACAGAAGGGAGAACAACTGTCAGATTTAAAAAAAAAAAATCTTTAATTCTGAATATGATTAATGATTTTTTTTTACCTATGCTCTTCTAAACCGCAAAGTATATTTGGAAATAAGTTTTCAATTAATCTTTTTCCTTGATTGCTCCCTCCTTGAGGGTGTGTTTATTTGTGCTCACAAGTCCTACATGTAGTTGTTCATATTAGTGCCTACATTGTGTGGCGGAGCAAACATATGTGGGCATTCTTAAAGATGCCTTTTGGTTTCCTTGGGTGTCTAAAGAAAAATAGCTAGAAATAGCTACCATTACCTTCCATAGTGCTACTGTCTCCAAAGCACTGTCACCTGCACAGCAGGTATAAACCACTTTCTTGCAGCATAAAAAACAAGTGGAAGAACTGCTAGATACAGAAATGTAATTTTCTTATCTCTAAAACTGATGGATGACAGCAGAAGATTATCCACAGTACGGAATAAGAAATCATTACTTTCAAATGGAGCCATGCCACTCTGCACAGAACTTCTATCTCCAAGAGTATCCATTTCATTTGTACTCATTGACCTGCAGATTTATTTGATATTATTCTATCTGTCTGACAGTGTTTCTGCTTGAAAAATGTACAGGCAAAATCACTCTGTTGGCATCCATTCTAGAAGCATTATTCTCTGTTATTAGTGTGTCAGGAATGCACTTTCTAATTTGAATAATACCATTAATAAAATAAACTTTAAAGTCCCATAGAATTATGTGATTTCAGGTGACATTCTGAATAGAAATTCTACATATTTGTATGCTTACATTATTAACTACTATTTACTGCTCTGTTTCATGTTTTTACAATTATTATGGTCTCCCCTTTGTAATTAACTCGGAGCTACCCTGACTGATGTAGATACTGCAGAATTATTTCATAAGCATCTTCATTAGGACAAAGAGAGCTTTTGAGCCATGTACTGATTTGTCCAAATGCCTCCATTTCACAAAAACTTGAAATCAGTTTCTGTGGTAGAACTCAGATGCATGACAAATGTATCACTTTTGAATTACTAAGTTCAAATTATTTCAGTACTGTTAATATGGAATTGCTGATATAAAATAGAAAACATTTTAGAAAGAAATATGTTTAGCATTATGTTAGTAGATCAGTGAAAATTTTGGGTTCTATTAAAGATATTTTCCACCAGTCAGAGAGGAATTGCAAATGTTATGAAGTGAAATTTTGATTAATCTCAGTTCTCTTAGCTTTTTCCAGGTCATCTTGTCTGTTCCCTAAGAATACATTTTTTTTAATCTCTTATATTTTTCTGGTGGTTTTGGCCCTATGGCAAACACTTTCAGCAGTGACCCTTCCTCAGAGACACATTATTGAAGTCCTGTCTTCCTTGAAGAACTTGGGAAATTTTATCACAGATTTTGGTAGAGATTGGCTGTTATGTCTTTAATATTTATTGAAAAGATAAAAATGACATGAAATTCAATATTACTAATGCTACTTAAATATTAGATTTTACAGTGTAATGATTATACACTGCTGCATTATTAATCAATTTTTAGAAGAATATGGGTATCTCATGGCTATTGTTTGACTATTTTACTATCATTATTTCCTGTATCAGGAAATTTAACTGCCTAACAATATCTGCTTTCACTTAAGCCAGGGAAATTTCTGAAGATTTTTTTAAGTGAAAAATTTTTTGAAATTTTCATGTATATGAGCAATATTGTTTATGTTAAGCTGCTGTTGTAAATGGGTGGACTAATATGATTTTTGAAAGTATGCTTTCTTTCAAACATGCAGTTTACCAGCACCTTGTCACCACACCATCTGTCTAAATATTTTCAGAAACATGATTACAAATAGTTGCTATGTTACCTTTTTTTGCTTGGCAAATGGCTGCAAGAAACAATGGCTGAAGTGTACTGAGAGTTTTGCCATTTTTTACAGTGAGGCAAGAATAGTAAGCTTCTCACAGGAAAAAAGTCACTGAAAGGCTTCTTCCCCAGTTCTTCTCCATGGTACAGGGTGTTTATTTTGTAAATATCAACTTGAATGATATATACCCTGCCATTTGGAGATCATGCTGGAGTGTGAATAACAATGATGATATACTCACTATAATAAATGAGCTGCTCCAAACAAGTGCTAGGTTTTACATCATAATATTGAACTTCTTTCAATTCTTGTCCTCAGAAAGCCAGAAGTAATTGAAATGCTGTTTAGTTCTTAAATTAAGTGGATTGGTGACAAACTCATTAATATTTAAGTGATTCAGCTTTTACCTACCAAATGGATAATCTACAAATTATAATGCACAGAATTAAAAATTTCCAGGCTAAATAGATATACATTAGGAGTTTTTTCCTTAAAGCTGATTAAGTTGGATAATACAATACAACTTTTGAAGGTATAAAATTAATTGATTGTGGGAACACGAAGGCCAAGGAATATAATCTCTTAAGACCAAAACTCTCTTAAACTTTCTCTTAAGAGCAAAACTAGTCTTTGGACATGTGACATAATGCCTTTGTATTACTTAATTCATTACAATGAAAAGTGTGTTCATCTCATAGCATGAAACAGAAAGAATTTTTCTTCTACCCTTTTGGATGGTGCACTTTTTTCCGCTTTTCCCAGCTTCCCCACCGAAGCTGACTTGGGGGTTTAAGTGCTTTTGTGTTGGCTAGAGAGGAATCTCTTATTCCTTGTGTAAAAAATGTTATTATTTTCAAGTTAAAACCATCTTTTGAGCATTAAAAATATGAAATACTTTAAGGTGGAAAGCAAGCCCTATGACTAAGAACTATTTAAAATATGGACTATGATTTACTTCTCATAAAAAGTTCTTTACCATTACAAATGTGTTCTGTATTATGAAGTAAAAATTACACACCAAGGATTTCCTACCTACTTGCCATTAATGTTCTAAGTAAACTTTTCTTCTTAAAATACATTTCCTTTTGACTTTGATCTTATCTGGTGGTTTTGAAAGTAATTGATCAACAATACAATCAATGGCATCTTCTCTGAGTATTTCTGTGACTAACTTTGAGGTGTCCTTTTCTGTTAGGTATTTGTTAAGTTAGTAAGAGCTGGTCTTAATCCTCAGAAAGCATTAGTCTTGCATAAGAGAAACCCATTTTTCATCCTGCTAAAACTGCATGTTTTCTTCTTGATTCCAGAAAAAGTATTCTATTCTGTGGAAAAATTAGCTGCAAATGAAGAGCTAGATGAAATCTTTAATGCAACTGCTATAGAGAACTCACACTGGAGAATAATAGTGACTGAAATTAATCATCTTTCAGTGTTTCCTGTACTGCAAAGTGTAAGTTGAAGCCATTTGGCTATTCTTTATTCATCATTGCACTAAACTGAGGAATAAATAATTAATGTGTTTTTCTCCTTAGCACGAAACAGGGTGATTACAAAGGGAAAAGGAACTCAAAGATGTAGAAAGATGATTTGAAATGCTAATGAATTTTGCAGAAAAGATTTGTCAGGAAAAAGAGCAGTGTCACAGTAGATACAAATTGCTTGAATAAAAATGTTAGGTTCTCAGTGAAAAGGTCTTTAAAAGGACAAGGGAAAAGTGACAGAGTGGCACTGTACAATTCTGTGTTTCTGTTTCTAGATTTCCTAGAGAGATGGACACAGATAATTCAGAGAAAATAGACCGTATGATTCAGCTCACTTTCAGAAGCTGATAGGACTGGACTTTATTGCTACAGTGACAACCACAGTGTTACAAACTAACACAGTATTTTCCTAACTCACAGAACAAGATATTAAAAAAATTTCTGTGTGACGGAAGTTTGTTGTTTGATTATGTTCATATTATCTTAAATGATGCTGCACTACAGCAGCTGTATAAGACAAACACATTAAACATCTTTAGATCATATATATAATGACAGGTATATGTCATATATATATATACACACACACTCACACCTGTGTACATCTATGTCTATAGTATTTCTTCAGTGAGCCAATTCTGTAGTTAAATTCTATGTTTTAACATGCAAAACTGAATTAAATTTTATGCTTATTGATATTATTGCTCATGCATATTATTTTTTCTTTAAATATTGGTTGATCAAATGATGTACATTGAGGTCATTAAGTAATAATTGAGTTTTCATTGCAGTTGTTCTTCTAATTCCAATACCTCCGTGCAAAGAGAGATAATTTTTTAAAAATTAGTGTGAGCAGATTTAAATATCCTTTCCATAAAAATATTTACCCATGAACATAAGGGGTCTGAGTGGTGATTATTTTCAGAATAAAACCACATTTTTAATTTCATCGAATCAGTGCATTCATCGAATATTACATAGATTATTTTTTCTTTTTAAATTTATGGTGAATGTAAGTAAAATGCAAATGAACCACACTACTGGAAATGTTTGGTATTGCTCTAATAAACAGTGATTGAATTACATAAAATTAAAAAAATTAGTTTCAGGTTGTTTGCCTATTCAGTATCTCTTCTTATTGGCTGATCAATTCTTCATCCTTCAGGTGGTTTAGACTTGCCCAGTAGTCTTCACATCTTTGAAGCAGAGCATTTAAAGCTGAACACTGTCAGTCATAGGCTGAATCAATATTTTATCAGCTCAGTAGATGTTCCTATGTATAAGTACATGTCAGAGAATATTTTATTTTCTAGAACACTGAGTGTTAGTGCAAAACCACTTTTTTTTTTTGCCAAACTATTTTTAGATAAACTGAGCTCTGGATTTTGATGTGGTAAAAAATAAACTGAGCCTAATCCATGAAGCAATTTGTCTCTGACCCAGTTTTCAAAGTAAATTAAATTAATTTTTCATGCTGAAATGACAGAGAGTTTGTGATTACATTGTGATGCATTTGTAGTACCTTTTGACCTTGCCTTTCATTATTGCAGCTATATCACTTATACTTACTCTGACATTCAGCAACTATGAAGTTATTCTAAATACTATTTAGAAACTTTCTTGAAAGGGACTTTTGGAGGGCATGATAAACCTGCTTACAGCACAATTACCTACTCAGTCAGAGAAACTCTGGGACTTGTACACAGGAGTTTTGAGTCCATTGGCAGGGATTCCACAACTTATTTGAGACAGCTGGGTTCAGTGTTTAAGCACACTCCTTTAGGGGAATTTTTTCCTTCTCTTTGGAATTTCCCTTTCTGCAATTTGTGAGTGCTGCATCTACTCACTTTGCTGTGCACTTTCAAAAAGACATTTATCTTTTCCCATGTATTTTCTTCATAGCCTTCTACTTGGTAATTGAAAACTACAATTTTATACCTCTTTAACCTCCTGTTCTTAAGACTGAACAGATGCAGCTCCCTTCACTTTTTCCCATATGTCATATGTTCATGTACTTAAGCCCCTTAGCCACCATGGTACTGATCCACTGGATTCTTGCAGCTATTTGCATTCAAGTTTTCCTCCCAAACCAAATGGTTCAACATGAATTTCTGGAAGAAAAAATTAAATTCACTGAGAAAAATACTTCTCATAATTTGTCCTTTAAACAGGAAAGTATTTCTAGGCCCTCTTTAATTTTGTTAGCTTCTATCTGAAATACACGTTGTCTCTGCAGGATCATGAATTATATTAATAATTTGTCATGGTTTTTGCATTTTGATTCCCTTTGTGACTTAAAGACATGGTACCTTTCCTTATTTTAGTTCATTAGCAGTATAGAAGGGTCCCATGGAATTGAGGTTTGTGAGCTAAAGCAATGTCAAACAGCCCAGTGACAGTGGTTGGGATTTCAAGCATTGAGTTGCTGATAAGAAGCTCTGAATTTGTACCAGGTTGAATCAGGCTGCTTAGCAAATGAAGCTCTGTAGCTGGTACAATTTATGGTTTTGCTATACTAATATCACTTTATATTTTAGATCTTCCACACTGAAGTAAATTTCTGTCACTCTTACTTTTTCTTACCAGAAGCTGCTATAGCAAAACTTAGCCTGGTAAAGAGGCCTCATTTCACCTTGCCTCATTAACCAGTGCTGCAATTAACAGTACAGAAATGGGTATATAAAACATAGGCAGTGATGTTATGAAGTGTACATTTGTTAGCAGATATAGTCAAAGACCTTCCTTATTTTGGGCCCATCTTCTAAGCATGAGAAAATCAACATCAAGAAGGCCACAATCCTTATTCTGGGCATTTACTTTTAAATTCCTTCTGCTGTTTTGCTCATCTGCTACCAATGTTTCTCTATAGCCAAAGGATGCTTAGGAGAATGCTTCCTTTTATGGGTAGAAAATGGTCACCACTTTCACACACATCATTTTTTGCCCTTTTTCAGGGTATCTGATGACCTATAGATAGCAAGAAAAAGTGACATCTAATCTTTTAACAGTTCTCTTTCCAAACCTATGAGTGAGGCTGGTGTGATTGCAGAGACTCTCTGTGGTACTGCCAAGCATTGTCCTCCCCAATCTGAGTTCCCACAGTCTACATATCTGAAGAGATTTCTCAAAGAATCTTCACAAGCTTATCTGTTACAGTGGCTGTTCCAATGGAAAATTGCAGCCAATATCAGAAGATGGATTCCCAACAGGTTGAATTCTAGTAGATGGAGTGGAGCTCCAGGATTTTTCAGCTGGGTCAACTAAAGGGTTGAGAGAATTTGAAGAAAGGATTTAGATTCAATTTCTACCTCATCTGTACATTGCTTCAATACATGAAAAAGCAGGTATGGAGGATTTTTTGCACTGGCTTGTGACATTGAAAAGTCATTCTTCTAGGACAGAATTTCTTCAGAAGTGGGGTTTATATGGGAGTATTCAATCAGCATGGTTGTATTATTTGCTACAGCAATATTGGACTGTATGGAATTATGTTTGACTGTCTGCTACAAGTTTTTAGAGGGTAGGTTATGCTCACGTCTAGCATTAATTGACTGGGGTTTTTTTGGCAGACTCAGCAAAGGATGAACTATTTCTTAGGTATGGAACTTAATATGACATCTCATTCCTGCACAGACCATGGAGCTTATAGGAGAAATTAGTGTGACTGGTATATTTTCTCTCTCCCATGGATAAACACAGCTTCAGCTCAAACCTGGTTGTTTTTAAATGCAATGTTTCCCTGAAAACAGGTGGTTAAAGAAGAGGATATTGATAACTGTAAGCTCCCTGCTGTGAACTTAGAAGCACCTTTTGAAAGAAATCAGGCATGCCTTTAGCTCAGAAAGTCTCTAAAATATTTACAATAAGAAAAAGAACAAAAGGAAGCAAACGTTGGAAAGTAATAGTCCCCAGCCTGCAAACCACATATAATTAGAGAGAAATTTAGGTTTTTTTTGTATCTTTCATTTTGCTCCTTATTCACATTTCCACAAACTAATAGCATATGTGAAAAATTTTCAGATTAAAGATGGTATGTGAACTATGTGGTTTAGATAGTCACTGCTTCTTTTTTCTTGTCTGTGATATCTGAAAAGTCTAAGTGTATTGTTTCCCTAGCTTCATTGATTTCTTTTAATCAATCAATAAATCAATCAAATAATAATGCTGATTAAAAAAAATAGCTATTTGATAAATTCCTCAGGCTGCAGTGGATATTGTTAGTAGATTATTAAATTTCTTTGATTGCTTTTCCTTTTTTCTTTTTTTACTTTCCTTAGAGTCTTATAAGCTGTTTTGAATTACATCACCTGAAGTGAAATACACATCTCTTGCTCAGACACCATCTCGAGGATTGTTGAGAACGTCTCTCTCAATACAATAGCTATTGAGAATGAATTCTTCACTCCTTAAATCAAACTCATCTCCTGGGAGATGGGAGATAACATCACATTTCTGTGTCAGAGGAAAAAAACCACAGTTCTACAAACTCTAGTCTGTACAAGTCTTCTTTGCTCTCCCTTTGACAGCACTGAACATGTGTATTGACTCACTGCTGTTCTTCTGACATTAGGTCTGTCCTGACAAGGCACTTGAAAATTATGTGTGGTTGTACTGAGGACCAAATGTGCAACAGATTAGCTACCAACTGCCCAGGTTTGATAAAAGCAGAAACTGTCCTGAACCTGGCTTCTGGTTCTCCTAAAAACATTTCTTCCTTATCACATTAAGCTAAAATGCAATGAAATTGATCTAAATGTGAGGTTGACAAGCACACCTCAGATAAAAAGTAAGTAGCTATAAAAACTTCCAGATCTGTTTGGGAGTAATGGCTCAGCTGAGTCTTATTTTGTGTGAGGAGAGATTGCTGTGTTCCTTTTCTTTGAAGCAAGGTACCATGAGTCGTAGTTATATTCCCTGCTGCATCAAATTAAGCAGAAACAAAGAAAATGTGCTCTATTTAATGAAACTTCTTTGTCTGCACATTCTCTTCAAAACTTATCACTGTCATGTCCCCTGACAGCACACCTCACACTAGCAGCACTTTGTCAGATTTTTAAATACCATTCATAGGAAAGCTGGAATTACTTAAAGGGGCCAATTAAATTTTGCCAATTTAAAAATTGATTAATTTTATTAATTTGTAACATCGCTCTTCATTACAAACAGTGTCTATTATTGTTTCATATTCTGTATGGGTTTTTTTGGG
The DNA here is from genome assembly GCA_013397375.1 of Toxostoma redivivum. Lineage (NCBI taxonomy): Eukaryota > Metazoa > Chordata > Aves > Passeriformes > Mimidae > Toxostoma > Toxostoma redivivum. The sequence goes on along the minus strand of VXBI01005961.1, from coordinate 669,046 downwards.
TTTACCAGATTCTTTGCATTTTCCTAATGGTTCTGGAGCCCACGCAACAACAAAGGAGTGATACACACTTTGAAGGGAAGATAGGGAAGTAGGCCCTTTTTAGAAAAGTAAGTAGAGGAATATTTTCATGGTGAACTGAGAAAAAAAGAGTATAGGCAGGGTACAAAAGCGAAGGCAAAGAAGTAAATCAAGATACTGGGAATAAATGAGTAGGGATCAAAGAACTTGTCAGAGAAAAGGGTGAAGACTAGAAGAAGAGAAAAAGAGTAATTGTAATAAGGATGAAGCTATAATACTGGTCCTGTCCTGCATCTGTGGTGGGAATTGTGGGGGTGAGTTTTGTCCTTATAAGAGTATTTGAACCTCTCCAACATCCACATGGAAGTTGGGATCTGGGGATGTGTGGCCTTTAGGATAATTTGAGCCTTTCCCTCTGCAGGGTACCCATTGAAATTACCTCCACCATAATTAGGAGAATGGGCAGGCAAAAGAAATACTCAGCCTCATCTCTATGTGCACAGGAAGACAGTCAAACTCTAATATGACTCTCACGTCAAACCATTAGAGTTTTCACAGTTTGGGATTTTTTTACATCATAGAAGAGTAAGGTTTCCTGATGCTGCTGTACTTTCTCATAACTCTAATTGGCTGGTGTTTCTAGTGTGAATCGGCATGACTATGAATTCTAAATTATTACTTTCTGTGAGTATGGCATATTCTTCCATTTGAGTGTATGCCAGAAATAGCTAAAATATAAAACAAAATTTTAAGAAGGTAGAATTTCAAGGAAAGGATACTGAAGTAACCTGAATTTATTTTCCCTGTTAGTCAGCTTCATGGTGCATTACCATTTCAGTGGTCCTGGTTTCCTCAGATGAGTCAAGTTGTTCTCAGCTTTGAAGAACAAGAGTAATTAGATTAGTCAGGTCTAAAGATCAGTTGAGAAGAAAAGGTAGATAAATTGTCAATAAAATAAAATATTAAATTAATTGCTTACAAATCCATAATAATGCATATTAAATGCTATTTGTAGGCACTGTTGAATTCTAAATGATGATATACTAAGTATAGAAATAGGAATGATTGTTTCCAAACCAAGGAAAGCCTCTAGTAGCATGCAACTGCCCTTACAGAGGCAAAGATAAATATTAAGAAAGAAAAGGAAATAATCCTGAAATTAATTAATCAGTAATTGTGTTTAATAAATTGTGCATGCTTTTATTGGAATATTGTATGAAATTTTCATAAAAAGACAAAATATAATAGAATTTTTCTTTTTGTACTTGAACATATAAAAAGCTCCTTAGAGTGGAGAAATAGCTAACAAATTAAATACATTTTAGGAATTTAAAATTGTAAACATGGTAAAACAGTATTTTGTAGATGGGAAATGGTTTTTTCTTTATTTTAATGAACTTAAACAAGTAATGAAAATTAAACTTACAGTAGAAAATAAGATTAATTATGAGAAATGCATGATACTGCATACCATGCAGAAGTGAGAAGTAGGTAGATATGGAAAAGAGCTGTGGCTTGGATTCTTTCTCAAGCTACTGTCATCAGTAGTTGGACATCACAGAACACTGTTTTGAGAATAGTATTTTATGTTTTACTTGGTAATTTTTGAAGGAGCCTGAGACCAAGCTAATTTCAGAAGATAAATCTAATAAAGAGATGTCCTCAACTGGGCAGGAACACAAACCCTGAGGCAGTCACCAAGAATCCTGATACATGTATGTCAGGTCTGCAACAGTCAGTGGTTGCAGGTTGGTGGTAGAGGAGGTGCAGGTTGTAGAGGAGAGAAGGGTAAAAGGAGAGGCAGATCATCAAAGGGGAAAACAACTAGAACAAGCAGCCAAAACTTTTTGTACAAAATGCAGCAAGTGTCAACTTCTTCTTATCTGGATGTGAGAAAGAGTCAATTTAGTGGTGCATGAACATACCTGCTTTGTTATAATGCCTTTGATCTACACAGTATCATCAAGCAGATAAATTTTTTCTGCTGTCCTTCACAAGTGCTCAAATTACTCCATAACAGTAAAATATCCATGAATTTTCCCCTCCCAGTCTATTTCTGAGTAGTTCTCAGAGAGAGAACAATTTCTAGTAGTGTATTGTCATTTGCCAAGAAAGGAATCAAAGATTAATTGTTGTACTATTACTAAGTACGTGTTCTCCATTTGCCCTTTCCTGTGTCAGAACCCACCTTATGTGTTACCTCATTTTTCAATCTATTTGTGCTTCTTGCCTGTCACTGAGAGCTGCCCCTCAATATCTTCTGCTTTTAATCTTTTCCATCTTTCTCTCTGTACTGTGGTCACTTTACCTCAGTTGTACATGTGCAAATCAAAGCAATTTGGTATGCCAACAAAACAAAGGACCTTAACTGTTTTCATGTATGCACACGGCATTTTGAAAGCCACAGTGAATATGTTATCCTCCCTTACCATACTAGCACAGTCCTTAGGACTGCATTAGATCACAGTTGATATAAAGAGATTAAATTCATGCTCAATATCACCCAATGGCCTTTCAAGAGCATCATACACATCAGCTGACTGAACCTTACTGCCCTACCAAAGCAGTCTGTTTTAACCCTTCTGCTGTAATAGAGGAACAAAACAGACTTGCTGCCAGTCACAGTACATCAGTAGCAGAGCTCAGCTCAGAACCGTGGTGTTTTGGCAACAGCTGACTATAACTACCAAATTATATTCTCTCCTATATGCAAACCTAGACTCCAGACAGGGCCTCAGCTGAGACCACAATCCCCCAGCCTAAGCACAGATCCTGCACTACAGAAAAAACTCCCTCCCTTTCCACATATTCACCACACTTTGCAAACATTAACTAATTACTTAATCTGAGGTCCCACTTAGAACTGAGATACTTTTTTTAGCACCTGATTTAGAGCTAATTAATTAAGATAAGTTTTTGGCTTATTAAGCTCATCATAATAAGGACGTTATTTTGATTAGTCTAACACTGCTCTCTCTCTTAATTTTTTTACTCTAAATTCATATCATGCTTGATGAAAGAGTAAAAATTGCTTATTGACAATTTCACAGTGAATCAGAACAGCAGGGGACAAGTTTGCACTTACAAAAGAATTGTGTTTTCCCATATACTCTATAATATCCAGAATGCTTTTCCTTGGTAATAACTACAAAGGCCCACTTGTCCTCTGTTTACATCCAACACAGCATCCAGTTCAGTGGCATTTCAAAGTCCTCTGGAACATTCTCTCTAAGCAGATAATGTTTCTCTATATTTCTCTCCTCAAAAGCACAGAATTACAAACAATACTCGAAGGGAAACCCATAACAAATGTGTCAATCCTCAGTTCTGGTGGGGAGAGAACAGACAGGAAGGACCTGCTTATCTATATTCCCGAAAAGTTTAAATTTTAGGTGCTGCTGAAAACTAAGCCCACTAAATGCCTATCTTTTTTTTTTTTTGTCCCTCCCTTAAATTCACAGTCCATCACGTTTTTACATTCCTGTATTAATGATATAAGAGACTCACTCTGACCTGCCTTAGAATAAAGGATTAAAAAGCAAGTAAACAAGTAATGACCTCCAGAAAGCTACAGAGTGCTTAAAGGAGATTTTTCAATCTAATCTTATTGACTACTAAGGTAGAAAAAGATTCTTTTTGCAGCATATTTCTACTAGACTTCATATACATTTAAATGGACAACTTTTAAGTAAACTTCGACAAAACTTCCAGTCTCAATAAATTAATGAACTTGCTCCTTTTTTTTTCATTGCCTCATGTAACAATGTGATGAATTTTTTAAGTCATATGCTGCTTCACATTCCTCTGCTGCTTGTTAGAAGGAAGTAATTAATGAATGCCTGGGCGAATTTTTTTTCTTGAATGTAGCTCTTCACTTTTCAAAGTCCCAGACTTACCATTATAGTATCTTTAATATTACTTAAGATTCACTTCTAGAGCTAGAGTTTGGCTATGTCATCTTTTCCCTTCTAACTTCCTTTTTATTATTTTGTCCCTTCTGTGAAGACAGAGCAGGAACTAAGGTTTCGTTCCTTCTGCTACTGTTCTTCAGAAGCAGGCTCCCCTCTTTCTTCACCTTTCTTCATATTTCCTTTTTTTTTTACATATTATTTCAATACCCTTTGAATGTGCAATAAACTTCAAGTGATAAGTGATAACTTATCCAGCAGGATATTCAACATACAGGCATCTTAGATGTATAACTTGCACAAAACAGGACTCTTTAAGCAAGATGTGTAAATACAGCTCCTGGAAGAGGTGTTATCATTAGCAGAACATTCACAAAACAATCATTATATCTTGGACTTCAAGGAAAACTTACAAAGTATCATTAAAAGACAAGCCTAAGAATTGAAGCTCATAACTTTAATCCATATAAAAAATCATATAATGAGATCAAGACTTTAGAATTTCCCTTGTGCCTAACATTACTCCTACCGCATTGCTCCATAGGAGATAATTACTTCTTTTTCTGTATTCTCACAGGAGCTACTAAATTTCTCTCCTCCTCGCTTTGCTAACATATCACCTTATCTTACAACTACTAACTCCTACTTCTTCTTTTTTCAGACTGATGAATATAGTTAAACTGAGACCAATTTTCATAAGCTGTTTGAAGTGTTTTGTTTCTGTTTCTGTTTTCTTACCTGAAAAAAAGTCTGTGCAAAAACACTTGCCTATTTTTTCCATGTGTATCAGCTGCTCTAAAAAAATACACTTTTCCATTCAAACTATGATCACTACATGTTCTCTACTAATGGAAAAACTTTCACTGATTTTGGTAGAAAAGAGATTACTTTTTTTGCCCTCATGTAGTTATGACCATATAAACCAGGACTGTTCAGTAGGGGGCCAGCAACATAATTCCACTTGGTCTCTCTTTTTCCATTAATACTTGACATAACCTCTAAAGATTTATTTGCCATCTTTTCAATGAGTAAGATATCATAATACAACCTGGTATCCAGTTTGTAATAAGCTGGGCAGTTCTGTAGTACTCAGTGGATCTTAGAGTAAGACCATGACCTAAAAAAGGAGAGAGATATATTGTAGGCACAGGCATGAAGCAGCAGCATCCGGTCATTAACGCTTTCAATTGCAGAAGAAAGTCTCAATGGAAATTGGGCTCCTGGAAAATTCAGCACTTCTTTCATCCATAGGCTATGCATATATGTTTAAGCATGAATGTAGCATGGACTAACTTGACAGAAGAAGTGTTGAATGAAAGAATGAAATGTCTGTCTTGAGATCAGTTGTAGCTTTGAGGAGTCATAAGTGTGATAATGCAGAAGGTATATCATCATGGATGTGTGTAAAGCACTGTGAGTCAGATGAGCTGAGCTCATTCCATAGGGGAACAAATAATAAAAACAATAATAAAAATATCTATACACTGAAATAAAAAAAAATCAGAATAATATCCTTGCCCCTAGAGCTATTTTGCGTGCATGTGCCTATGCCTACATTGCTTTTGGCGGGTTCCTTCTACAGTGGGGCAGCTATTTACCACATGGCTTACAAGGTATCCTGTACCCTAAAACACAATTACCTTTATGTACAAAGTGTTTGAAATAATGTGATGAATGTTCTACATTCCACAAAAATGTTTTTATCACCTGGTACTGATGTTGTTTATGACAGGCCCCAGGGTTCTTCAGTTGTTAAGGATGGGGTGGTGAAGAATTGTGCAGGGTGAAGAGAGCTGGCAATGTTGCAGTCTTATGATCACTCTTTTTCAGTGTAATCCCTGATGTGAATCATCCCCACATGAAGTGAGAATGCTTTGGAGAAAACTGGTCTGAACCATTCAGGCAAAGCCTGGGGGAGAAGGAACATTGCACACAGCCAGGGGTCAAGCACTCAGATTTGATTCTTTTCATTTTACCATTGCATACATCCTTGAGGTTTCACTGATAAACAATTTTTCAGACTAACACTTTTGAATACAAAAGGTCACTGTGAGAAAAATCTATTATAGTAAGGCTTTGCAAAAGAGGACAGGAAAAGGGCTGTATTGGAAGGAAAAAGGAAGAATATTTGAAACACAGGAAGGAGAAAGAGTGTAAATAGAAGGCAGGAGGAAGAGAGCTGAAGAGAGAGACAAAGGTAAAGAGAGGACAAGGCCAAATAGGTTGTATAAGAGAGATGAGCAAATAAGAGCACAGAAGGAAGAAAACCAGGAAAATTAATCAAGCTGGGAGCAAAGTGGAAGCTAGCTGTAAAAGGTCACAGCAAGGTGTACTCATGGGATTGAACCAGGTTTTAAAGGAGGCAGGTGAGTCAATCTGCAAAAAAAGTTGCAGACAGCTGCAGGAAGATTAGAATTTAATCCACAGGAGAACTGAGATAGAGGGAAAGTAGCATGTTTAGGAGAAGTAAGATAGAGGTGGCTCTGGTGTTATTTTTTTAATGATAATTTAAAAAGGTATCTTGAGCTTGAAGTGGGCGAAATGAAAGTGTTGGTAGTTAGCTGTAAGTAGCTATTGGCCTCACTTGGTCTCAGTACTAACCACATGTACTTGATATATATACTCTGATGGCATTCTTGCTCTCTTACAAGTTTTACTTTGTCTCTGGAATTCAAGCTATAGGTGATGTATGAGCTCAGGCACAGCTGCACATTGAGGCTGATGGTACCCCAGTGCTAGGGCCTACTCTCAGTATGATCTCTCTTCAGGGAGTGACTGAATCCTAAGCTGAGGCCACTGAAAGAGCAAGGGTAGACATGAGTCTGTAATTTTAAGCATCAAACTTCCAAGTGGCAGATGAGCTCAAGTCAGATTCTCTGATTCAGCCTGGAGATCTCCACCACTTGGACAGCTCTGCTGCTCCCCAGAACCAATCTCTAATCACTCCAGCTGACTCTGAAGCATTTGCTAGCATCCTTGAAACTAGTCCAAAGCCTTATCTGGTCTTCAAGCAAATGGAAGGAAAACAAAACTTCTACTAAAAAAGAACTTCCAAGAAAGGTGAGGACATCAGGATGGATGGGTGACTCACTGTAAACACACCACCCTCAGAAATAATGCTGAAATCCCAAGCTCATTGTAAACTTAGAGAAACACTGTTCAGCACAGGAAATTAACAGAAGAAGTTTGGATTAGTCATTAACTGGCTAGACAGATATATGACTTGATAACAATCTCTTCAGTCAGAATCACAAAACCTATGGTGGCTTCATTCTCTTTATTTCAACATGTCAGTCACAATTGTGAAGGATCCCCATCTTCCACCATTCTTTAAAATTAATATTGGGAATAAGCAGACTGTGCTTTGTTTGGTCATATAGGAGATCACAACCCCAATTCTATTACTGCTAGTTCTTTTTGAGAACTATTATTAAGATGTGAAAGGAAGGTGAACTAAGCTATGTATAAGGAGAGGACAGACATATGGAAGTATTCCCAGGTAATAATGGGATTCACCCTGCCCACCCTATGACTGATGCAATGCACATATTGCATGTTTTGCTCCTTGTACTCATATGCATTTGTCACATTAAATTGGATGACAGATCTGCTGCTATCTCAATATACTCCCAAACAGCCCTGTCTCCAACTCCTGTATTAAGAGGCTACATTCTTCATCACACCCTTTTACTGCAAGAAGAATTCAGCTATGTGTCCAAAGACACATCGGAATTGAAGGAAATGGATGATTTTGGCAAGCAAGATATAACATTCGGCTTTTTGCTGGTTGCATGCAACTGCAGGTATTAGCAAGAAGTGCAGTCCAGCAGGAATGGGTGTGTAGGGAGAAGCAGTTGATGCAGAGGATGCAATGGCCAGTTCTGAGAGTGCATTGGAGGGCATCTTTCCGTTCAGTTTCACACAGGAAGTCTCTTGTACATAATACAGCTGCTGTGTGATGTGAACCTACCCATGATACATAGAGCATGAAGAGGGGACTTATTTCGAAAGCACACTCTTGAGCCAAACTCAAATGTGAATGTAAACAGGCCCAAGTGTGAGTGACTTCACAATGCCAATGAATTTACAGGACACAAGAACACATCTGAAAATGGGATATAGGTAATTGAAGACAGGAAGAAGAGAGCAAACATATGTAATTGAGACAAGGAAGTACAAAAACTCTTAAAGAGCAGCTGTCTGATACATGATAGAAAACCTTGCCAATGGCAATAGTTATTCCTGTTACGCTACTGTTTTTTTTCCTCTTGCATCTTGTGAATATATATTGTAAGCAGAGGGGAAGATCTCTGGATCTATAACATATGTTGAGCCACTGCCTAGAATAAAATAATCCATGCAGTGCTGGGATAAAAATTGTATCTGGTAAGATGCCAAAGAGGAAATGGTCTAATTTTCTTTTCAAATCGCTTTTGCACAACTGTGAATGCCTTGGCTCTGATGGAGTTTCTCCTGGCTTTCATTGTTTTATGAAACAGAATATCCAAAAGTGTCTTCATGTTAATGTCAGCCAAATTAATACCTACCTTCTGTCTGTGTTTTTTAGTTACAAGACATTCTAAAGCAACATCTTTCTCTGTTTACAGTATAAACAAACACTGCTATTTTGTGCACAAATAAATTCTTCCACATGCTTAGAATCTGAGAATACAATTCATGAAAGAAGGTGCCATATAGGCCAGAAGTAATTATCAGAAGGTAGCTAAAATATTATTTACAATTTATGACTGAAATCACAATTATCCACAGTTTTGTTAAACTTTTCTATTGCTTTAGAATTTATTTAACTCCCTTTACTATTTCATTTTGCATGTGTCAAAATACTAAATACTTGGAGTTCTACACATAGATGACAATACCACCAGCTGAATTCAAAATGCTTTTTTTGGTATATTCTCTTTAAGAGATGATAATCTTTCTTCTATATTTACATTACCTACAGAGGGCACGCCAGTCAATCATTGTGAAAATATATGGATGTCTATACAAATTTTATGGCCAGAAGAAACAGTTGCACCACTACCTTTTGGTACGCTATTTAATACAAAGGATATTACTTAATCATTGCCTTTTTAAATACTAAAGAACAATTTTGTGTGCTGCTGAGTAATACCTAGTGGGAACATTAAGAGACAACTTTCCAGAGCTGTCATGAAACCATGAAACCTCTTTTATATAACTGTAATATAATTTTGCAATTTTAATTTATTTTTGTTTTGAGGAGTATCCATGTGACTGTACTCCACCTGAAATCTTCAATGTCTGCTTTTATGTAAAAAAGCACATAGGAGAGGAAAAACTGTTCTTCCTGAGTACATATTTTATTTGGTCGTTCTTATTTCTTTACTTCATTTATCTGAGGTTAGATTTTTTACCAAATATTTTGGTTAATTTTGATAACGAAAAACCGCAGTAACTAGTGTAAATAATGTCAAAATAAAATTTAAGTAAATTTTATTGATAAGTCAATTTTTTATAATATGTTATTTCAGTAACATTGGTCATTTTCAGATTTCTTCTGTAAAAAATTTTTTCTGGCTTTCTTTGGCAGGTCAAAAATTATTTGTATGATATGAAAATTATGCCAGAAGAATTCTGACAGGACTGCATTGAATTGGCAGAAAACTAACAGTGTGCTGTAAATTTTATTAATCTTCATTATCTTCTAAGAGTTTTTTAATATCAAAAGGCCCCTTCTAGATGACTGAAAAGTTAGCTAATGTTTGTTGAAGGTAAGTAATCTTTTTGCAAGCTTTACTCAGTCTTTTTTGCTGAGGAAAAGTGCAATGCTGTCATTGCAATGCTCAGACTGACTTTTCTAAGCCCTGAACTGCTGATGGTTATCAGTACATTCAGGGTACTGATGGCACATCAGTAACATCAGGTACATCATTAACAGTACTACTGAATGGATAAGTTATTTAATACCCAAGACAGAGAGGTCAAAATCATCTTTATCAAAGTACTTTCTCCATGTCTTAGAGACAGCAGTAAAATGAACTGGTAAGATCACTGAATCTTCCACATGTTTAAGGTAGCCTGAGTATCTCAAAGTTAAAACTTAGCATTTTGTTGGTGTTGGCTTTTGAGCTGTTAGTTCATTTATTTCCCTTTATCTCCCTACTACTCAGCTCTGAGAATTAAATTCATGTCAGACATTCTTCATTCATAGGTGGTAAAGTTCCTTCTAGTTAAGGCAGAATTCTTACTTTTCTTCTTTCCTTTATCTCATGTATATGTGATAATATAAATACTCCAGATCCCCTGGCAATAACTTTTCCAGTTTTCCAGCAGATAGTTTGGAATCCAACCAAAGCAGCATTTTGCTTTATAGAGCAAAGCATAATTAGTGCACTTTAAGTCCAAAAGGTGAGTTGGGTGCACAGTGGCCACGTGGTGCTCTGTGACTGTCTGAGTGCATGGTATGCATTAGAGCATCATTAGGCTGATGGAACTCATCAGCTGAAGCAACAGAAATGTAATAAAACCAAAAATAGTTTGCCCCAAATATAACAAGTGCATATTTGAATGGTAAGAACGTCAAATACTCAGTAATTTGTTTTGTTCTTTTTGTTAACCATTTTGACAGGTTAGGATGACTTAAGATAGCAAATAAACCAATGCCTACTGTTTTCTGAAACTTCGGTTCTACTTTTATTCTGCAATAAAATAACTTTCCAAATCTTTTCCTGCATAATAAAAGTATCATTTTCAACAGATAACATATCTCTGTGTGCTCTGAGAGGCTTAAACTTGCTTATAATTGCCTTGAATCACTCTAGTAATATTGATGTATTGACTTACCAATAAAATGGAATGGAATTTTATTCTAACATTATTTACACTAGTTACTATATTTTTTCATGATCAAATATGTACTACCTTTATGAATTAAAGATCATATACAGCAAAACATTCACCTATTTTTGACTAGATACTGGTTTCTTCTAGTTCCATCCTTTATTGCAAAGCAAGAGTCTCTTCTGCTTTCAGGGATAAAAGTTGCATGCATAGTGTCATCTGGCACTCTCTTTAGTTCTACTAGAAGTTTTTTCATCAGTTACCTTTTTTTTCCCCATCTAAGATAAACATTCTGCTGTCTTTGTAGTTAACTGATGATTTTAAATTTGTAGGATATCATTAATGTGGATGAATTATTAAAGCAAATTTAGGTGTGCTGAGTTTTTTTACTTATTTCACATATATTTATAATTATATATTAAAAATACAGGGATTTGCATTATGTATGTCCATGTTTGTGCAGTATTTAATTTTAAAAATCCCAAACCTATCCAGACAATGCATTTTATCACATATCTGGTGTCACTGTTCCCAAGAGTGCTATCTCTCTTCACAGAAGATAATAGATTTGTGCAGTCATTGTGTTCCTCATCATTCTGTGGTGAAATAAATCCCTCTCTTGCATTGCCCATCCTCTCTAAAAGTATGAAAAGATCCACTGGGGAGTCAGAAAACTGCTTAAAGTATGACTCACACATAAAGATGGGTCAGTCTTTGGTCTGACTTTGGAGGAGAGTTAGAAAAGTGAAAGAGGTGGGAATTTCACTTACTTTCATTTGCAGACTTCTGCTTTTAAAAAAATAAGAAATGCTGATCTGAAACAGACTATCACTGTTTCAAGTTATGCCAAGAATTTTCAAATGAAAATAATTTTATGACTCACATTTATAGTAAAAATAAAAGCAAAAACCTTGAATCACAAAAGTAATGTACTCAGTCTTATAATTCATTAAATATGATTGGTTTATATGTGCTCATATATTAGTATTTATATGTTTATACACACAACTGTGGAAACACAGCTTAGTAACTATAGAAAGGATATAATAAAGTCTTAATTTCTTAAAATCAAGATTGTTGTACTAGGGCAGTGATATTATGCTTTGACAGGCATCTTTAAAGACTGGACAGCACAAGTTAAATCCTCAGTGCAAAGTATCTAAAATTGATGTTGGTTTTCTGAAAATATGCCCAATAAATAATTATCTTTTATTTCTGTAGAGTGTGAAAAGTGTGAGTCTAGGAAACCAAAAGTCTCAATCATATCTTGGTATCTTCAAGTTGTATTATTAGGAATTAATAATTGATTTGCAATGAAATACCACAGCTGTCTGCTTGGCATTTTTCCACTTTCTTCTTTAGCTTTTTCTTGGTCCTTCTCTTTATCTCCCATACACAGAATTGTATTCTGCTCTGAAGACAGTGAAGAAATTCCTCAAGTGTTTCTTTTTCTACCCATATTTTCTAAGTTCTGAGGAAAACTCATGGAGTAAATATTCTGAACTCTCTCTCAGCCTTCTGATTCAGCATCACTTTGCATGCCTTCACAATTGTTTCTCCTCTCTCTTCTGCATTTGAATGGTTCCACATTCAACATACTAATTTCTACATAATAAATCTTGAATGTGAACCCTAAACCACTAATTCTGAAGGAGCTTCAAACATTACTTATTTTGACTATTGAAAATAAATAATTTTGTGCTTAATGTTATCCAGCTTTACCTTCCAGTCTTTGAATATTCTTATGCTTTCATCTACTAGGCTAATGATGTTGTTTTCAAAAATATTTCTCAGAAATGTAGTTATGCATTGGATAATCATGTCATATTTTGATTGAAAATGTCAAGTGCTTACAGTCCCTCAGTGTCTCTGGTGCCTGCTGACTTTTGTATTCAAATTTGCACTGCACTTCAAAACTACTGGGTTTCTATTTACTTAGCCTATCTTTATATCTTACTTTACATAGTTTATATCTTACTTTTTTTGTGAAATCAGGAAATCAAGATGCCTCTTTTTTTCCCTTTTGTCCTCTAAAGCTTAAACGAAAACACAAACAAGCTCTAGTTCTGTCTGAGATAATTACTGGAGCACTGAATAACCAATTAAAGCACATTCTCTATGAATATTGTAAACATAAAGGAGAGTGAAATATTACATTATCACATAGTCCATGAATTCTCAGAGATTTATTTAGGATATTTTATTTCCATAAAAAATGAAAATAGAAGATTAAAAAATATGCTTTCAGATCTGTGCACAAGGTTTTAATATTTTACATGGCCTGAAACAAATTTTTCATTGCTGTCCTTACATACACAGAGAAGCATCTTGTCTGAGTAAAATGATTGTTGGTGATGCAAAATAAACATTAAAGCAACCAAGATCATACATACATGAACTCTGGAGAGCATCATCTTGCAGTGTTGTGACATTTTAATGAATGACTTAAGATAATTGATGCAATTAAAACATTTCAGCCTGATCCGAGTTCAGGCAACTTTCAGTTTAAAAATACCTAATGCAATTGGGTCATTTTTGATGAAGAGCAAGTGTTGGATTCTGCCAGCACTTTGAGGTTAGATGACCAGAAGACCAAACTTTCCTCAAAAGAGAAACACTTTTGATGAAGAGCAAGTGTTGGATTCTGCCAGCACTTTGAGGTTAATCAGAAGACCAAACTTTCCTCAAAAGAGAAACACAAGTCTTGATAGTTTTTTAAAACAGAAAGGTTCTAGGAATATTTTTCTAGAGATCATAGAATCATAAAGTCACAGAATGGCTTTTTTTGAAAGGGACCTTAAAGATCATCTAGTTCCAAACCCCCTGCCATGGGCAGGGACACCTCCCACTAGTGCAAGCTACTCAGATGCTGCAAAAGAATCACAGTTTAGATTATACCATATTCTATATTTTGGAAGCTGGGTGCAAATCAAATGCCTTTTCTCAGGCTTCTGTGAATTATGCTCAACTCTTTACATTATCAGGTCCTTTGTTGCAATTAATCAGACTCAAAGTCCTGTCTAATTTTTTGCTTTTGTGAGGATGTAAATTCAGCTGGATTTACATAAAATACTGCAATATGTAAAGATGTTGATATGAATGATAGAGATTAGTTTTATCCAAACTCCAAGGCTCTGCAGTTTTATAATTTTTTTTAAATGTACATCTCATGTTTTAAGTGACAGTATCGAACAACAAAACTGTGAATTGAAATCCTCTGTAAATTCCCATTGTGCCAGAAAAGATGCTGTAGTTCAGTGGATTACATTGCTATGTTGTATTTTAAAAACAAAACATTAATATTCTGGTAAGTTTATTCTTCTCTTCACTATTCTGATAGTTATTTTTCATTATGCAATTATGGTTTAATTACTTTCTAACACTGTAATCTATCAGTGCTTTGTAATGGTTTGAATTTAGTGAGAGGAGGTACAGCTGTTAATACATTCATGGCCAGTTTCAGGGAGATCATTGCATTACAAGAATAGCCTCTAATAATTTCTAAGCACTAAGTCCCCCTGGGGATGCATGGACTGCAACGGCATTTTTAAATTGCTTGCTAAACTTCTCAAGGAATTTGCAAGCAGCATTGCATTAGAATTTGCAAAAAGTATTCTTGTTCCTCTATACTATCCTATACTGTACTATACTATACTATACTATACTATACTATACTATACTATACTATACTATAGTTAGAGAATATCTGGGTATTTTTACTCTAAAATTTTAGTTCTTCAATATAGATCAACAAGCATTTCAGGAAGAATAAGACTTTCAAACACTAAACTGGAACTACAAGCTTTGAATAGCTTCTAACAGGTTTGCTACCAAAATCACCTTTGTTTCTACAAGAACAATGGGACAAATTTAACCAGAGTATAGTTAAACTTCACAAACTTCAGAACTCAGACATTTTACAGTAGGTACTTTGACTTTGTTGGTCAAAGTGGTATTTTCGGTACCTCTTCTAAGATGTTAATTTTGAAAATGCAAAGAGAAAGTTATGCTGAAGCTGTGCAAACCCTACAGGAATTTAGGCAGGATGAATTGGCAGGTTAGCAAGGTTCACAATATAAGCCATATCCTGGCTTCAGAAGTAAGCAGAACAGACTTCATTATGACACATGAAGTTATGAAATTTGTAAAATAATTCATTAACTGTTTTTTCAGCATTAAAAATCAAAAAAAACCCTTAAAATCTAGAAAGAACTAGCTTTCTTTTCAGACATATTTTCATTTAGGTTTACAATTTAGGTTTATTTTGTCTATGTTTAGAATTTTTCTTATCATCATGAGTTTTGTTTTAGCAAATTGTGCCAATATTTTGGTATTAAAATACATTGATAGACTGAAGACTGTATAAAATAAAACAGTTTCATCCTTATATTAGCAAAAAACACAAATCAAAGTCATTGCCTTTCACCATCTTTCTGTGCTCATTGATACTGCAAAGCTCAAGGAAAAGTAGGTGACTAAAAAATCCAACAAACTCTCTAAGTACCAGCCTCCACACTGCAGAATGTAATTTTCATTATGAATGTTTTATACAGGACATGTTCAGCAGTGTGGCTGCTTCATTAGCCCTGGGTTGTGCAATACCCAAGTATAAAGTTGGCCTCATTTTCACAGGTGCTTACAGCTCATTACCAAGTCTGTGGAATCTTACATTTGCTGTACTGCTCTGTAAATCAGGCAAGTGTCTTTCAGTAGGGGTACTAATTAAAAAGGAGACTGGTGATGTGAGTGTTCAACTTGTGTGATAAATATCACTGAACGTAAGTATGACTTATTTATCACACACAGTAGGGTATATTCATGTTGTTGAATGGTTCTAACTGTTGACAAATCTAGTAATAGAAAATTATGTTCTGTAGAAAACTTAAGAAAAAAGATATTCATGTATATACACAAGTATACATACATACATACATATTCTCTAGCCCCAGTGCAGACTCTGCCCCTTAATCCACCATCATAGCATATTATCTTCACCCTCTTTAACCATTTTCCTCCAAGTTTCCACTCCATAGTCCATAGTCATTTATAATTCCCTGAATTTCTATTGCATATCTCTGCTTTCCTTCCCCAAATTAAGACCTGCACCTCAAGTCCTTCAGCTACTTAAGGCACATGGTATCTCTACAGCCCTGTGGTGTGTACATCTCCCTTACCCTCTTTCTGTGTCTTGAAGCTCTATTTTCTGAGCTGCTATATTCATGCAGAAGCAACAATACTAGCTCTTTAAAAGATGTGGCCCAAAGCAACAGCTGAAATTTATCACTGCTTTCACAAACAGTTTTAGAATTTCCCTCCCTTACAATGACTCCAGTTCCCACATCATCCTGGCAGAATATTTCTTTTTCAGTGAAAGAAGCAAAAAGTTTGACTTACCTTTGACTTGTCAACGAGATGTGGGTTATTACTGGGTGGGAGCTTGGTATGCAGAGTAGCTTCAGTTTTGCAGCCCTTCCTGCTCCTCTCTGGAAGTGCTTTGCTGCCACTGCTCCATGGGGTTTTCATTGCCAGTACCACTAGAAGACACAACCCCAAAAGGTACCGTGATGCGTGCATGGATTGTGCTCCCCATGCTTGGAGAGCTTTGTTATGATGGCAGAGAAGCAGCAGTAGTAGAAGTCACACTTTCATTTCCACTTTCACAGACACAAAGAGTTTGTTTTGTGTTTAAGTGTGCTGCCAGCTGCTTCAGGAAACATTTCCTTCAGACAGATGAAGAGTCTGTTTGTAACTGCCATTATTTTAATTGTGTGTCATTTGCTTACGTAAAATCTGAATCAGGCAAAAGCTGACATTATTTTAGAAGCATTGATGATTTAAGAGTCATATGTATATATTTTGACTACAGTCTTGTTTTTTAAGAGGCAGTTCTATTAACAAGAAAATATTCTCATGATTTATAGAACATTATAAATAGTTGAAAAAAGAAAAAAAAATCAGCTAAAAGTTTGATAATAATTATTGCCAAACAGGAGCCATCATAAGTTGTATTGATAAGCAGTGACCTCTTAATTGTTAGAATTATTTGAAAATGTTAGAAGTGTATTATTACAAGTGTATAAGAGAAATACGTAGTTTGCATTTATTCAAACTTTGATTTAATTTTGTTCAGTTTTCTGATGTCCCAGCTATGTACTGGAAGGAGATTCAAGCCAAAATTTAGAGATTCTGAGCTGAGACAGAACTCTACAAGGAAAGAATGACACATTCTCTCCTAATGTCCAGGTCAGACACCTTTTTGCTTCTGGTCCTATTTTGTTCAACAGCACCAATGTCTGCGGGATCATCCAATTTCATAAATTACTGTGAAAAACTCTCTGGCAGCCATTTCAGCCAAATGACTCCAAAGATCTTACTCGTTTCCAGGCAAAGTAATGTATAATTGCAATAGTTACATACCTTTTATGAACTAGAATTTTCCTGTTGCATCCAAAATTTGTTCAGTATCCCAGAGTCAACTGTTCAGAAGGAGCAGAATGTGCCTGCTGCGGGTTGGGATCATAGGGGCCTCACAAGAGGAGGTGGCTCTGCCCACATGACATTGCAAGAGTTACATTAAGAACTTACTACATGAATCTGGATGTCTGTCTGAAGTGGATATGCAGTGGGAGCTACAGGCCTGAAAGGAGAAGGCAGGGAGAATTTGGGGGTCAAATGCATCTGCTAAATTCCTTTTGCTGCCTGAAAACTAAACATGAACTGAGAGGTAATAAAATAGTACACTTTTCAATACCTGAACAGGAAGTTTAATTACTGGATAGCCTGGAGCTATGCATGAAGTTGCTACCTAAATTTAATAACCTAAATTAGGAGCTTAAAGTGTGGAATTCATTTCACCAACTTCTGGCATTTACAACATAAGCTGAAGGCATTTGCACTTAAGAAAGTACTTTGAGTCTTCTTTTTAGGGTCAATAGGAGAAGCAGAAAGTAATTCATTAGACCAAGTACAGACATGCAGTTTAAAGAAGATTTACTCCCTATTTTTCCCACTGACCTTGAGAAGAAGCTTCAAATGACCAGCACAGGTCTTCATATCTGCATTTGGTCAGACAAATCTCACTTTCAGGGCTCCCTATATAGTCAAATTTCAGTAAGAAAATTGGAGAAGCCACCTTTAGGTATGTCTTCTTGCTCACTACTGACCACAAAAGAAAACCAAAGACAACTAGATTTAGCATTTCAGTTACATATTTTAAAATTGCGCATCAATAATTCCTCTGCTGTCATTCTTCACTGTTTATTTTTGCCATTGGTGACAATCTGAGAAGCCAGAATGCATTGCATATTAATTAAGTTGGTTGAAGATTTAGATGTTGTTTTCCTTACTTACAGCTAGAAAGGACAGGATTCAAAAAGATTTAAAGAAAATATACCGTTTGGTAGAGTGACAAGCAGAATACAAGAAACAGGAACTCTGGAGAATTTAAACATTAACATAATAAAATCTAAATTTTATTACAGGTATTAAAAACTTTGAAAAGAGCAGAAATTACAGAATGGCACAAACTCCTTGTGCAAGCAGTGCCATCTTCCTTTCTTTGAGGTCAGCTGAGGTTGAGCACAGCTGTTCTAGTAAGAAAAACACAGGTTTGGGGTTTTTTTGTAAGGATGTAAAGATTTAGGTAAAAAGGTACTCATTGGAAAGTAATCTTGATATTTAAGGATAGGTGAACTTTTAAATGAAAATTATTAAGATGAGAGAAGTGGTAAATACCCAGGTTCTCTTTTGATAAGGAGTGGAAAAGTGATATCTAAGTCTATGGTGAATACAGTAGAAAATTCCTGTAAGCTGCTCTGAGAAGGTCAAAGTCATCTTCCTGAACTTGAACTTGTCAAAGGAGATAAAAGCTCTCCAATCCATAATGAGATTGAAACTTTGATGGATGCCTGTCCTTTGGGAACAGCTCACAGGAATCATGATTTTACAATGCTATAGAATAATCTTTGTTGCTGTCAGACAAAGAGATGATAAAATAGGTTTACACTCACATTTAGCATATTCCCTTGATGCTTTGAATTGTCTTTGTGTACTACAGGCTGTAGAGTCTTCTAGACTAAACAGGTTGCATAAATTAAACAGAATATAAGGAAGGACAGGGTTTTCTCCCAACAAAAAAGCCCTTGAACTTAATCAGGCTAAATCTAGGTCAGTGCCTGAAAAGAATCTGTCAGCACTCCACATACTTCTAATAGTTATCAGAAAAAAGTGTAAAAGCTTGTCCTACAAAACCACAGCCCAGCTTCCAGCTGTGACCACAGTGAAAGCACTTAGAGGTTGAAGCTGTTTTTTAATTTTTTTTTATAGATCCAGATGGAGAATGTAATACATATGCTGCTTTTTCCTGAAGTTTGATCCAAAGTGTCTTTCAAGGACGCTTTCACCTCATCAGGTGGCTTTTGTGACATGAATCATCTAACAGTTCACTTGTCCCTCAGCATTTTCAAGTGAGAAGATAGCTTGAACTATCATTTGGTAAATTAAGTTCCAATTACCTCTGCTGTTTTCTACATATATTCTAAAATTGATTCAGCAAGCTTATCAGACACTTTCTTTTATAACCACTAAACCATATTTACTGCAATTATTATTTGTATAGAGATTTTTAGCATATACCAATTTTACAACATTAATTACAATGATCCAATATAATTATCTAATTTATTTTTTTTCTTTTTAGGGGTAAGTATAAAACAAAAAATTGGTTTCTTTAGAGCAGAAGTTGATTTAATCTATTACACATTCATAAATACCCTGTTACATTTGTTAGATTTTTCTGCTATCTATATTAATATTATTCAGAGAGTTCTAAGTCAGAGAAATATTCAAAATGTCTGTTTGACTTCTTAGATAATATTAATATTGAATTGCTGAAAGTCATTGTTACATCTGACTTGTAAAATCCTCATTTAAGTGAATCTTTTAGGATGACATCAATCCTAACTGAAGGTGATGAAGACTTCGTCATGTTTTATGATAGTCACCCTCACTGTCTCACTACTAAATATGGCATAATTTTTCCAGTTTGAACTCTGCTAACTTCTTTCAGTTCTTGATTCAAATTCTATAAAATTTTATCTGTAAAATCCCTTGATCCTTTTCCCAACATCATGATCTTGACCCTTTCTAGGTGAGAGAGCAGTTGAGGGAAGCAAAAGGCCACTGAAATCTATTTGCATCTAACAGGTGATTTGATCCTAAGCATCCCTCTTTTGACTCTTGGTCCCAGTCTAAAATGAAGCCTCTTCCTTCCCCTGATCTGGAAATAGCAACAACAGTTTTTTTAAGTCACTGTTTTGGCAAACCCAATTTTCTGTTTCCTTCAGGTATTTGTTCAGTTTTTTGAGGCCATGGAAAATAATTTATCCCATTGCCATTTAATTGTTCTTCTCATGGGACCAGACACAATATAGATTTAAATTCATTTTCTGCCATGAAAATATTATTTAATGGAATAAGACTAACAAAAACAGTGACAAATTCTCATGTGGGCGTACAACTGTTGAAAATCAGATCCTAAAGTACACACTACAAATTACTAATAATTTTTTACATCTAAACTCCATTTGAAAATAGTATCAAAGAATTTTTTACATTTATGCTCACATATTCAGTGTGTGGGAGATGAAATTTTATTTCAGTATTTTAAAGTATTTGAAGCCAGTCTGTTAAAAAACCCCAACCACACAAAATCAAAACAAAACCCAAAAGGATAGCAATTATGTTCTACTATTCAAAAAAGTGCCAGTTATACCACATGCACATTGGATCATTTGCTACAGGCCATATGATAGCAACTTTCTATTTACTGTAATAACACAAAAGGCTGATAGTTTGCTGATGAGTGTTTGTCAAACTCCTAAACTCTGTGGGAAGCAGAAAAATTAATATAGAAAGAAACTGCCTCACTTAAATTCCACTATTGTTGTATCTCTGTTTTTTCTCTTCTTGCTCATTAAGGAGATCTTATATACCATTTACATACACATACATACATATAAATTTCACACATTCTTATTTTTTTAACTAAAAGATAAATTCAAAGAAACAATTATCAATGAAAATGGTACACCAATATGTGATTTTCAGAACTGCCTTCCAGAGTGTAACAAGAGCAAGTTCATACATAAGTTACCTTTATAACTTCTGTCTAGTTTTTTCTTGATAACTTTGGTAAAAAATAAAATGCAACAGGCATGTTACAGGATGGAAATAGAAGAAATTGTAGACAACAACCTGAAAAGCAAGAGAGCCTCAAGACCTCAAGTGGGGAAGTGATCTCATGATACAGCATACCAGATATTACTTTGATTCTGTACCTTAACATAGCCAAAAACAATAAGCCAATATGCATAATATATTTTCATCATGTCCTAATGTAGTAATAAGACAATCATAATTCTCAGCTTTCTACTTGCTGCCTCTGGTTTTCAAAACTGCCTTCAAATTTATGTCTGCTTCTACACTTGCTGCAACACCCTTTTACACTTTGATTTTCTTTGTACTCTCTAATAGCAATGAGAAGAAGAGAAGGCACTCTTTTAATTACTTTTTTTGGGAAAAGCTGCAGAAATATATTTCTTTTCTTCTTTTAGGCCTTCTGGCCATGCTCAAATTTGCAGCTGAAATATTGAATGGATCTCTTTTAAGGATTAGATACTACTGCTGAGGCGACTTCTCAGATTAAAATGCCTCCTCCTTCCCTGACAACTTTGGTCTTCGAAATAAATTGTAATATTTGGATTTGCTCCAGCTGACATTCCATTTGTGTTATCAAATCCCAGATTAACACATATTCAGAAGTTATTGCAAGGAAGGGACTTGCTACTGATAAGAAATGAAACACACTGATTGTAAATGCAATTAATGCCAAAAGAATGTTAAGGAGCAAAAGGTTTTCTAAGTCCAGTATCTCCTTCTGTACAGTACTGCTGGTGGTCATCTCAGAGGGGTATGCAAAGCAAATTCAGATTGCCTCCCATATAAAAGAGAGGGAAATACATTGATAAAATATATCTTTTTGTCAGAGTGGACCAGATTATGTTGAGTCTACTTATTCTTACGTATGCTTAGAAGATACTAGGTAAACAATCAAAATCTATTACTTATGGAGCATTTTTCATCATGGTTGAGAATACTTAATCAGTTCTAGGCAAGGAAAACTATATTAAGAATACTCTGTAAGAGATTTGTTTATGATAGCAGCATAGTATTTGAAGCTTAAATAGTAGTGCATATATTTTTGTGTCCATGTCAAAGCACTGGCATCATACTATGGGTAAAAACTGATGTTAGATGTTTTGGCCTTTATTTCTGAGAGTAATTTTAGTATTAACTTTAAATAGCATCAATCTGTAGGAACTCACATTAGTTGTTGTGATAAATATAAATTCATTTTTACTGGATTTGTGTTGTTTTACATGTTTTCTGGGTGAATTTATAAATAAGTATTTTTTTTTTTACTGATAATTGTGGCAATCTCAAAGTCTGTATTATAAAAAATGTGGTAAAAATTTGGCTACACAAGGACAAAGAATGACCAAGGAAACTTGCACAGTTTTTTGCAAGTGCCCAAATGCCTCTCTCAGCTATGAAGCCTGTTGTTTTTCCTGACTTTCTTTGATATAATAGATTGCAGAAAGGCAGAGAATAATCTTGAATGGTTTCTGCACCTATGCACTGATGGTATCTGCAGTCCAGAATAAGCAATTAATAGACTTGAGAATTACTAAACTGCTTATGTCCCTTGTGTGGAGAGAGAAGATATAGAGATTGTCTTGCATGAATGCAAATTCCAGCCCATTACAGAATTTAACAAATTAGCAATGTCCATAGAAATAACAAGAAACTTCCCACATAATCCCCAATCAGATTCTATTATCCATCTTTTTGCTCTGCATTGCATTACTAGATTGATGTGGCTTCTGGAATTAGTATAAACAGAAGCTTGGAATTTTTTTCTGAATTTACTCCATTATGACTTAATCCAGTATGATAAAGAATTTGTATCTCTGTGGACTTTGGAAAGATTACTAAGTTACTAAACAGAGATGAAATAGCAGCAAGGGGAGATAAATTGAAGGACCAGAACCTTGGTGCACAATAATTTCTATTGTTTAAATGTAGGTTTGAAGTGCTGAAAGACAGCTTTCTGTCCTAATCAGTGTGATGAATTGGACTGCCAATGTTGTGGCTACCACTCATTACCAAGAAGAAAACCCAGCACTATCAGATAACAATTACATATTCTACCTTCTCTTGGTAAAGTTTTGAAATGCTTTTGAAAATGTATTTCACACATTTTTTGCTGAAATTTTTGCTGAAATTGCTGAAACTTAGATGTCAGTCCATTGCTGATGCTTTTTTATTCTTCAGCTTGCCTGCTTTTCCTGACAGAAGGCAGTTTCTCTTATTGTAGTGACCTGTTGTCTTCCATTGTGTTGTCTGGCTTTGCAGCCAGCAGCTGGAAAAGATGAGCTGTTCTTAGTAAAGAGTGTAATTTAGGGCATTAATTTAGTAGTGTCTTGTACAACTACAGTTCTTACAGCCTTGTTTCTAGTTTGTGATAATGCCCTAAGGCTTGACTAGTGATGAAAATACCATAAGGCTTTGGAAAAATGAAGGTAACATTAAAATATGTACTGAGATGTTTTATAAACAAGGATGAGCCTCGGAACAGGAGCTCTGCTGTAATTGACCATACAGGACAGAAGTAGTGAGGAAACTGGCATGTTGCCTTCATGTTCTGGGGGTGGTTTGTTTATTTGTTTTGCATTTGTTTTTGTAGCTCAAAATAATAATCAGAACAGCAATGTCAGAAAAAAAATCAATGCTCTGCAATTTTTATTCAGTTGTAAACAAATTTAATTTCCCATAGCAAAAAATGTAGAAGCATTTGCATATATAACCACCAGAAAATAGGAGAGAAAACGTTTTTCACTGACAAAATCTCTCTACACCTCATTGTTTTTGGTTTCATTTTCAGAAAATCTGGTTTTGCATCCTTTGAAACATGGTCTTTCCCTTTGGTCAAGAGAAACAAGGGGTAATTTTACTGTGAAAGATATTAATGTGTTGATTATGTCTAGCAGGCAAAGGACTTTAGAAAGCAGGCTATCACAAAATGCATATTAAATGGCTCAGTTCAGCATTTTGTATAAAATCTGTCCAAGTAAAAATGTGATGTAGCTTTAGAGTTCCCTTTTTTCTCTGTGAATCTAAGAATGAGCTTCAGTACTTGTGGTGTTTCTGAGTGTCATAGAAACCATACACAATAAAACTGAAAATTAGTTTTCTGAAGCATCTATAATGGCTGCTTTTCAGCTTGTTAATGTAGACACTGTGCTCTCAAGTCTGCAAAGCTGGTCAGGGAGAAGTTAGAGAAAACAACATAGAATTATCCATGACCTTTCTAATGCAGCATTTCTACAGACTTGGAGAAACCAACATGCCTTTTAAACAAGTTTTTATAAAGTTTCATAATAATTATTCATTAGGATATTCAAAGGATAAAATATCTAGTATATAGCTCCAGAGGTACATGGGAAATGCTCTGCGCATAATTTCTAATACACAAGAATTTATAAAGTATTAGTTCACTAAAGTGGAGCATTAATAATATGTGCAAGTAATTATATCATGTCGTAAGAATCCATTTGCTTCTCCTTTTATGTTGTTAATTTCTCATAAGTCTCACAAGTCAGCAATGAAATCATGTTATTACAAACTGGTGGTAATGTGCAAGCCAGTAAGTAAATTGTTACAGAACCTCAGCGCTGTCAGCATCCTTAATTAACTAATTCACCTCTTTAGTGAATATTCTGCTTTTTTCATCCATCAGGAAAAATGCATAAAAACCTATTGTGATATGGTATACTATGCATGAAAGAAATATCAATAACACCTTCATTGGCCTTTTAATTCAAGCATGTTTATGAGGCTAGTATTACTCAATGTTGCACTTGACTGTAGCTTATTAATATTGTTTCAGCTAGTTGGATGTTGAGCTTTACCCAGTCCTGCACAGAACTGGGAAAACTAGAACCACCTTTGCAATTTATTTTTCCACAATCACTTCAGATATGGGTTCGGTTGTTTGGTTTTTTTGATTGGGGAAATAAAACTGTTGTCCATGCAATATTAACTACCATTGCAAAATGCATGCTGGGATGGTGATGGAAGGGGGAACATAAGGGACATAAACTTTTCAGTGACACATGGCCAGAAACATATGGGACAATGATAATGTGGAGGCTATGGACATAACAGCAATCCCTGGAAAATGTCAGGAAGAAAAAAAAAAAAAGGAGAGTATTTTTGTATATTCCCTGTTGATTAATCTCGGGGAGACAGATTTGTAATTTTTTTGTATCTCTCTTTGGAATTATATGGATTAAATCAGGATGCTGCCCAGTGGTTCAAAGAAAATTACAAAATGTGGTTAGCAGAATGTAAAATAGTTCATAAAATGTTCAACTATCTTTCATTTAAACAACTAATATTTCTTTTGATTTTTATTGCATATGATACTTTTTGATGATTCAAAAAATATTTGACATTCAAAAATCACATCTTCAAAGACTTTGAAGAAAATACAGAAAGGCAGTAAATACCTGTTTACTGATCTCCATAAAAATAGGATCATACTCCATTCTGTATTGGAAGTCCTTCCCTTGTGAACTGGGAGAGAATACTGTTAATCAAATATGATAAAAAAATTCTGGTGTTTGATGCAAAATAAGATTGCATGATTTTCTCCCACTTTTTTTCCACCCAGCATAATTTATAGTCCTGAGCAATCTCAGTGAAAGAAGGTTATGAAAGTTTGGAGTTGCAATCTCACCTGCTCTGAGTTGCTGAAAATGTAATTTTTATTTTCATATCATGAACCAAGAGTAGACCCAGAAAAAGAGATTGCTCAGAATTTAGTAATTCCAACTAACATGCAATTGCCTTTCTGCATTTTAAAACTACCTAGGCATTTCTTGAAATATAATGTAGTGTGATTATTAGTCATTATCATCAACACTAGTTATAAAGCACCTGTTTAATATAATTTTTGTGGAATTTATTAAGCATGAAAAGAATAAGATTTCTAACGCAAAGTCACTGACTCCACCTTCTTTATTTCATTTTGCTTAAAAATTACATTTTAAATGTGTTAATAGAGATTTCATTTACTTGAGTACAGCAATGATCACTTAGAGCATTAGAAGTTCTTTATTTAAAAAGTGGACAGAAGCTCAGCCTCTGCAGAAAAACCTTTCCCCTTTCTGATTGCAAACTGCATGATAGTCAATGAAGAGAGGAAGGGGAAAGTGTTGCCTTACTTTGCAAGATTGTCAACAATCTATTGTTTCTGTAGAAAATTCTCTTACTTTGAGCTTTTGCCTTCTTTTGTCCTCTGAAGCAATGTCCTACATCCTCTTGTGAGTCTTCAGGTCACCAAAAGGCACCAAAAATGAGACAGGAACTTGGATGTATACAGTAAGACCAGTGTTAAAATTAATGGGATTCACAGAGAGGAAAAGTGCCACTGGCAGCACTGGGAATAAAAGGCCATTTGCTTTCCTTTTGCAGGAAGAAAAGCCCTGCAGCCTAAAAATGTGCTGCTGCTGCTTTTCTTTATATGCTTTTTTCTTTTTTTTTTCTTTTCTTCTTTGTCCTTCTCCTCTGTGGGAGGCCAAGTGGACACAAGGTAGAATGTTGCTCCAAAGTACAGGAGTCACGCCGGGAGGTCAAGGAGAAATCTTAGTCCATGCATAGTTGTGAGCCCATCCATTTATTCCTGTTTCTCCCTGGGAGCAGGCAGAAAGGTAGGCAGAACTACAGTATATTAGACAGAATTACAGTATATAGGCCTATTTTGCTATACGTGGGAGACAAGCATACAGCGCAGTGACTGCCCCTATCCTCTGGCCTACTGATTAAGCCACTCTGTTCTTTGTACATGTCAGAAATACAGAAGAATCCAACAAATGCCTGCTTTCTTGCCTTCCCTTCTTTCTTCTCTTTCCCCTTCCCTTTCCTTGCCTTCCCTGTTCTATTGTACAGAATGAACTGTACAATATGGAAACATGGAAAACAATGAAGTTATTGCTGTCCCAGATAGCAGTTTGTAATCAATATCCAAACTTCCAAGCTTTTCTGCCTAGTTTCTTTCCTATTTTCATGCTTTCTGTTAGTTTTTCAGTGTGTCGTATTTCCTCTCTGATACCGAATGTCCAATAATGCCAAGCAGACTAGAAAATGTTTCAGCTTTTAAGGCAGGCTCTGTAACAAGCTATTAGCTGTTTCTTAACCCACTATACAAAACCACAGAAGCTATGGTTATGTACTGCAGCCACAAATACTGCAGCTGATGTCCAAGCCCTAATGATAATCAAATCCATGAATTACAAAAGTAACAGTATTGTTCCTCACTCCTAAAACAGTTTGGGAAACCACAAATCACCTCAGGAACTGCTGTCAATAGCCCAATTAGTATTATAAATGCAAGCAAGTGAAGTCTGTAAGGTATCCAGAAAAAAACCTCTTGTATAACATTATTGACAAATTCAATAACTTAAAGAGGATGAAACATGATATATCCCCAAATGCCAAAATCGTTGGCAAAATTGATCTTTTGTATCTGCTTTCTGTTTCTTTAAAACCATGAGGGGCAACTGGGTCATATTTTCAGGGTTTCTTCTACAAACCTAGGTTACTCCCCTCCCCCAAATATGCCACATGCAAAATTCTCACTTATTTGCAGAAAATATTTTGCATTGGATTCTTTGCTTGGTTGTTCTTTTTTTAACTGAATGTTTTGAATGCCATTAGATGGTCTTCCAAATTACCATGGGTCAACCAGCTATTTCATGATAACCTCCTTAGGCTGAGTAGTAAAAACACGACAGAACACATCTACATGTGCTTGTATGAAGCCCCTGTAGTGTGCTCTGGGGATTAAGGACAAACCTTTCCTTTTTTTTTTAAATTAATTTTGAATTTTTTATATTTGTGTTTCAAAAGTACACAGTGCATGATGGTTCTAAATAAGAGAGCTGTGTAGAGCAGCTGTTTACAAAGTAAGGAGACTGCATTCTGCAGTTCAGGTGGAGTAGTTATGCATTAGGTCTTGGCATTACTGCATAATCTGGCCCAAAGGTAATGGAGGATGCTCCAGGTGTTCCTTACTTTGTAACTGGTACCTGGATTATTTTACCCTGAATGTAAGCATCGTCTCTGCCAAGCACTACCCACACCAGTGTTTCTTCTTTTGTTTATGAAAATATCTGGAGGCACATCCCACTGCTCTTGCAGATGAGCTACCTGAGACATCTTTCCCAGCCAGTTATTTCAGTTCATCAGAAGATACCTATGGGAAGAACACTGGAGGAATACCAGCTCACAGTGACTGGCTCTTTGCTCATAAGCAGTATGTCATGTGGTTAGTGCTTAGGGTTCAAAGAGTAATTTTTACCTTTTTATCATGCTTATCTTGTCTCCATTTTGAACTGCTTTACAGCTTGTATTACAAGAAGAAATTACATAGGTTTACTGCTTTATTAGATTTGGAAGACACATTCATTATTATTAATAATCTAATTTTTAAAAGAAATACTCTGTAAAGAATTGTTTGAAATGGATTCCCTAAACATATTCATAAATATTAATGTTTCCTTCCATACATTACTAGTAAAGTAAATATACAACTTTTACAGAATTTAGTTCTTTCTTTTGAGATGATAACGCTAAAGTGTATTAGAAGAGTGTTGAAAGATATTTCAAAATCAAATGTAAGTAGTGATATTCTCATCTTGAATTGTGAATCTCTCACAGTAGACTGAGAAATTTAATTACAGTTTGAATAAAGAAACTCCAGTTAGGGAGAGCTTACATTGCAGGTGCACAGCTAAATGCTAAACTGTTTTCCTCAGCCTCTCTGTTCACTCTGAAGTCCATTTTGCTCGGAATCCAGCTACCAGGTTCCATCATATTGCTCAATCCTCTTCAGACCTAGCCCATCCTCTGTTTGCCCTGCTCAGACTGGGGCCTCACTGTCATTAACAGCCTTGATAATGACTTCACATTGGACTTTAGTCAAGACACGCCCTCAAGGTAGGCAGCAAAGGAAGAAGTGCTGATCTCCTCTCTCTGGTGGCCAGCATTAGGACATAAAGAAATGGAATGAAGCTGCATCAGGGTAACTTCAGATTGGACATGAGGAAAATGTCTCACCCTCCCTGTGAGACGGTGAATCATCAGGCTTCCCAGGGAAGTGGTAACAGCACCAAGCCTGTCAGAGTTCAAGCTGCAGCTGGACGATACTTAGCCATACTGTTTGCTTCTAGGTAGTCCTGCAAAGAGCAGGGATTTGGACTTGATGGGCCTCATGAGTCCCTTCCAACTATGAGATTAATTTATTGATTTTGGCATGGTGCTAGCTAGGCAGTACCACATTTGCCTAAAGTTAGAGTTACAGGGAAAGCTTGTGAAGAAGTAACCATGGAACCAACAGAAGGAACTTAAGTTTGATCAGTACTTTCATTGTAGGGATGTAGCATTTATGAGATAGCCTCAAAACAGTATGTACTGAATTGCAGAAAGACAAGCCTGAGTCTTCTCTAATAGCAAACTATTGTCTCTTCTGGTGAAAGCCCATGACTGCCTTCATTCCTAGGAAACCAGTCCTAATTAACTCCCACTTTGCAGTTCTCATTATTAGAGATAATATTCCATTTCTAAACTTTCTTTCCTTTTTAATGGACTCTTCTGTCTTTAGTGCCTTGCTGTTAAGACAGAGGTTCACAGAAGAGAGAATCTTTTCTAGTTCTGGTTCCCAACCCCATAGAAGAAATATAGACAGAAGAAGCCTGTGAAAACTCTGCTTGGTATGTGATATTCAGGTATTCTTTACCTATATAGTTTCTTAGACTTTCATGTGAGCTCTAAGAAGTACATAATGAGCAAACTGGGTGAATTAGAAGTACATGGTCAGTTGGGGATGGATCAAAAATCAACACCTTGTAAATTCTACTTCTCTTCCAAAGCATGGAGCATATTAAAGCTCTTAAAAAAAGATCCCTAATATGGCCTTACCTTGATTTCTTATAACATTTCAAGAATTTGAATTTGTAAATTCTAGAACACCTGATAAATTTGGTTGACGGGTTTAAGCATTTATGTAACTGCTTCAAGTTTTTCAGCTTCTAACTTTTATTACATAAGGGTAATTAAATACTTTATAGAAGGGAAGTAGAGTGCTGCAAATTAACTGGAAAACAAACAGCAATAACCCAGTATACCTACTAAATGCTAAGATACCTTATACTGCATCAATCTTTTCTACCTTTTCTTCAGGAGTATCACAATTGCAAGTGTTTTCTGCATGAAAAAATCTTAGTGACGCATCTAGAGATTATCCAAATCCTTCTTGTGGAGTATAAAGAGGGATCATATGCAGCCCTGCAATTTTCAGGAATGGGTAAGATGCACTTTGCCAAGGTAGATGTACTTTTCTGAAGATTTTTATTTTTTCCTTGTATTGTTACAATTCACAAACTAGTACACCTTGCTTGCTTTTCATCACCATCTTATTACAAGTGGGTTTTTTCCTGTTAGCATTTGGCACCAATAATTATTCATTTCCACCTCCTTCAAATAACAGTTGACATATTCTGTATTTTATTCTTAATTCTCCTTCACTCTGTGTTACTTTGTGAAATAGCATCAGGGCTATAAATAATCAGAAGTTTGTAATGCAGCTGTCAACATCACATAATGAATTTGCCAAGTCCTGTTGAGGCTATACCCATTTGACAGCATATCTATAGTATTTTCAGCACTCTTGCTGGTACTTACTTAGGGTTAGTAAAGCCCTAGGAGAGAAACATAGTGAAATCCTTTACTGCGTAACTACTGGGTTGAAATTTCCGTTGCAGTGTTTAATCATTAACACAAAACCATGGTGCATTTTTTGGCTAAAGAGTGGAATGAATTCCAGGAGATCTTATCTCAATCTTTAGGCTACTTAATAACTTTTGGCATGTCTTCTTTATATCTCAAGTTTTATCTGCTAAAATGGAATAACTGCTTCCTTTCTTTCTCTGATCTCTGTCTTGTTTATTCAGATAAAAAGCTCAAGAGGCAGAGAGTATCACTTATATCTATGCAAAACCTTGCACAAAGAATCCCAAGATCTCTGTCACAGCAAATGTGAATGAGACAGTGTCTGTAAATTTTTTATATTGTACCTGAGCCATAATGTATGCTAGACACTGATCAATTATAACCTTTAGACAACTTGTCCTGAAATGTTAATCATGTACATAAACTTCTGGGTCAGTCAAACTTTATATAAAACACACTTATTTGTAAGGACATGATTCTCTGTAACTCAAACCTCTCTAAATTTAAGCTGCTACAGTCTATTCTTCTCTCCTGCACCAACCATGTGAGAACATTGTCCTCCAACTCTGCTCGTCTGTGTGTTGCTGGTCTGATTCAAACACAACTGCCCCAAATGTTAGATCTCTTGGGCCATGGTACAAAGATAAGCTTGTAGTTAAAGAACACGTCATATTGCTTCATGGATCTTACTTAATCTTATTTTAGGTGCTGTCACACCAATAAACATCTTTCTGGTCACACAAGGAAGTCTGATGTCTGATGCAATACGACATAACTCTTGTAGAGAAAAAATCTCTTTTGTGACATAACTCTCTGCTTATTCTCAGTGAAAAATATTTCAGCAAATAATGACCCTTTCACCTGTACTTCACTAAAGGCCACCATCCAAATGCTTATAAACACTTAAATGAAAAATGTTTTAAATCAGCTCTATCTACAGTAGACAAGATGGCACAAATACAGATGAATTACTTTCTCTCAAAGTTTCATTGCAGTTAGAAAACATGTTGTGTTAAAGCTTCTGATACTGTAGCTTGCAGTTTGATATGGTTTAGAAAGTTCTGAGCTAATTTCCGAAAGGCAGTTATAGTTTAGGTAATTTTCTTAAGTTCTGAGCAGTATCTTCAAAAATTAGGCAGAATATATTGAAAATTAATTTTCTGTGTTAAAAAAGTTTGGATTATTTTAAAGTATACTCTTTTGTATGGTAAAAAATATTTTGTAGATAAAAAATGTCTTATATGTAAGATTGCTTTGGATAATTCCTCTTTTAATACTTTTTATGCTGAAATTTTTGCTGAGTAAGTACAAACATACACTACAGAGATACTCTGCTATTAAAAAAAAAGAAAAAAGTCTTTGTGCTATTTTGTTCTTTTTGAAATACATTTCTTTCTTTGCACCACATTTAGTCTTGTGAGAATATATTTATTGGAGGTCTTAGAGTGCTAATCTTAGAGCCTGATCTTTCCTTACACTGCCCTACCAATCCATCCACAAAAGAATATTCACTAATGTTTCCTTCTCTTTGTTTTGCTTCCCCCACCCCCTAATTGATTTTATTTTCTTTACTTTGTTTGTTTGTTTGTTTGTTTGTTAATGTAGTAGCATTCAGGCATTGGAACAGGCTGCTTAGGGAAGTGGCAGAATCACCATACCTGGAAGTATTCAAAAGGTGTGTGGATGTGACACTTGGGGATATAGTTGATTGGTGAACAGTGTTAAAGGTTTGATTCAATTATCTTAGACATCTTTTCCAACTTTAATGATTTTATGATTCTTGAAAGGTTGTTCAATTTTTCTGTCTGTTCCTCCCTACACCTTAAATTGTGCAGATGTAGAGAATATATCCCTTGTTATCAACCAAAATTTATGTATGAGTTGAAAATAAAAGTGAAAACGCATTCCTCTATCCCTGAACACCTGTTAAAAACATTGTCCCTTACAGTGTTTCTCGTCTGCTGACTGCCACTTCTCTGGAACAATTTTAACAACTCACTTCAGAGCAAGACTCTTGAGGGCTCAGATCTTATCACTAGCCTGCATATTGCACTTAGCTGCACCAACCAGATAAATTCAGCATGAAGACCCCAAGCTGAGATAGATGTGAACCTGCCCAGTAAACAGAAAAAAAAAAAAAAAAGCCAGGACTCTTCACACAAATGTAGAGAGTCTCATTCTCAGGGTAAGGGGACACCTATTAACTTGCTGCAGATTTATTCTAAAGAAATGTAGGCTAAATTTTGCCCCCTGATTACAGGTTCATTATACAATTATTTTTGTTTCATGACTCCAATGGGGACCTAGAGGTGGAATAGAGGGCAGTATTCGGCCCAATTAGTATGTGCCACTAATGAATATTATTTTAAGGTGCAGGATGAAATCTTGTCTGGAGACCCAGAACTGAAAATGTTCTTTGGCAATGTATGAATGGGTGTGGGGGAAGGGATGAAGAAGAGTAGAAAGAGCGAAGGCAGAATTTGATTTGAGATGGAAGATAACCATGTTTTATCTCACAATTCCTAGTGAAAGTGAGAGCATCCCAGTCCATGCTGGCATCCATGCAGCACACGACAGACTCGAGGGGCCAGTTTAGCACCCTGTTAGGTTACATGGAGATGGAAAAGAGAACACAGGAGAAACATTCTAGGCCTGGACTTTTAGGTGAAGTGGATATTTTGTGATACTTACAGAATAATATTTTATTTAAAATGGAGGATGGATGAGTTAATGTCTCAGGTATTTTAAATTTGGTTTCTAAAGGAAGCAAAGTTTATGTAATTATACTATTTGTCTGTCAATCCCAGACTAATATTTTGTGGGACATGGCTTATTTCAACCAAATCTGACAGACAAAAGATGTCTCAAGACTAATGATATTTCTAACAGGTAGTTGTTTTGTGTGTTAAGGTTTGTTATGTGTTTGTTTATGGGGGTCTAGTTATGTTTGTTTCTGGTTTTGGGGGTTTTGTTTGTTTGCGGCTGTTTTTTGTTTATTTTGAATCAGGGATCATGCAAAGAAGAAAGAGTTTGAGTTTAAAATTCAGGCAAGAGACACAGAAGAGTTTGGTTAATAGTTGAATGCAGAAAGGGAGGGCTAAAGCAGGGAACACTATCAGTATTAGATGATGTTTCCATGTTATTTCTGAGGTAGGTGTCTGATATGCTCACAACCTAGAATCTGAAGCACCTCCAACTCCAAAACTTGCCTTTAATTTTAGGTTTGATCCTGCCATTTCATACTTGTGATGGCAATTTATGTCCAAAAACTGAAGATAAAGGTATAAATGTTTCATATTGTGCTGCATAGGATTTGACAAAGCAACAATGCAGAAATTATTTATAAATTTCCATGTAGCAGTCTAGCTTTTTTTCTTATTTTTTTCATACTGCACATCTAGTGTGTTTTACTACTCTGACCTTGTGCTTCACACTGAAGGACATTACACTATAGGGAAAAAGATCTCTTTTTTCCTTTTTTTTTTTTTCTTCTCTGGTCCTTCCCTATAGCAAACCCATGTTTCAGTGATTGGCAGCTAGTTCCAGGAGCAGATAGGCTTGGAGACATGGCCAGCACATCACCATAGAGGAAACAGCCTGCTGCAATGGGTTTTTTCTTTGTAGGCTGATAGAATTTGGGGGGGCTAAGAAGGAGCTGGTGTTTTGGTAATCCTAAAAAATTGTTTGAAAGACAGTTAATTTAATCTGGTCTCCCCATTTGAATGTTTTTGTCAATTCCTAGATGAGAAAGCAAGTTCAGCTGATCTGGATAAGCAGGTGACAGTTCCCTTCTTGCCTGGCTGCCAATCCCAGAGCTATTGCTGGAGCTAGTGTCAGTCACAGCCCTGTGACTGGACAGCAGCTGAAGCCTGCAAGGCAATTGCTGCCTGCTGTTCTGGTCAGGTGTGGTACATTCTAAAAAGTGGGCCAGTGCTTGTGTGCAGCCCAGCTCTGCATTAGAAATGAGTGCTTTGTAAGGAGGCTTTGAATCTATTAACGGGTGCACACATGCAAGTATTGGAATGCAGCCAACAAAAAGTTTTGCTATAGGAGTTGTTATAGTTTTAGGTATATGCCATTTGCTGATAAAAAGTCTAAGTTTCTTGTAGATACCAGTTTCTTGTAGATGCTAGAAGGCTCTCATTAAAAGAAATGTGTTTAGAAAGCTGGAGCACAAGGAGCAGGTCCTTTAAAACTTATCTGGATAATATTTTTGGAAGAAATAGAAGCTGTCTTTTTAAAAAAGTAAATCTGTTGTAGCCCTACCTACATGTTTCCACTTATATCCTGATTTTCTTTGCATTGGCCTGAGTTAACTCTGCCCCCTACAGCATTCATCCTGTTGGTATAGAAAATGGAAAATTTTGTAGATTGCCATAAAGGAGTTCCTCTGATAAGATGGGCAGCGAAGTGAAGAAAATTGTAGCCTGAACCATGGTAAGGTAAAAACATATTATGATATGTACAATTTGCATCTATTACTAATTATATAAGTGTGATGCTTGTAATTTCAGTCATCCTTGCTGCTGTAGTCATCTGGGTATGGAAGCAAAGGGCCTTGACAGGAGCAGGTGTTTGGGTAATTCTGAAAATTGCATGGAAGAGAAAGACAGCAGTTTAATCCAGCTCATACAGCCAATTGGAATTGCTGATCTACTACAGAAATGATTGAATTTTAATGAGTTGAATTATCTTTGAATTAAATTGGTTGATATGCTTGTGGTTGTTTGAACAAAATTGGGGGATTTTTGCATAGATCTAACCTGGAAATAAACTGGAACACAAAATCTGGAAAACAGCTCTTTACTCTTTTCAAATTAGATTAATAATGATGTATTCACTGGGGACTGACATTGTGTTCTTAGCTTATTACTTTGCCTGAGTAAAATTTTTATGAAAACACAAAAATTTATAGTCATTAGATTATGTCTTCCCACTAGAAATCTTTTCTGCTTGGGGTCAGCAAGCAAAGGCTTTGCAAGCAGATCTTGTTCACATGATTTTAACAGACTTTTTCCGGGCTTCTTTTTTTTGCCTTTTCTCTCTCATTCCTAGTGAGAGTAGGACTGGGATAATAATAATGTTGGCAGTAGCAGTAGTAGAAAGCAGCACATCTACATGTCAAAGAGGGTGTTTAGAAAGAGGAGCAAACTCTCTCTTTATAGCTTAGTCTAAAAGCAACTTTAGAACTCCATTTTCTGGCTGTTCTGGAGAGGCAGAAAGAAGTTCTTCTGGCAGTAGAGAAGGTCTGCTGGTAGCGTAGCTAGGGAAGGTAGGCTAAATTAACCCTACCAAATAACTAACATATGTTTAAAAAAAATCTTAATCCAGTTCATGTAGGGGAATGAGACAATGTCTTGTACTCAAATACAGTGGCATATTGATTCTGTTATAGTATTATGGGATGGGGAGCAAAGTAGGTGGAAACTGCAGTGACACTAGCAACTTTTCTTTATGAATACTTGCAAGCAGCAAAACCAAGAAAGATCAGAAGGATAAAATTACTTCATATACTGCTGTAGGAACAATGTGAAAATTCTTATGCAAAACCAGCATAAAGCAGGCTCTCCTGATTTACAGCACATGAAATTTTTCTAAGAACACTATACATATAAATATATTTGTATGTATATGTACATCTGTTGGGATATGATATATTTGAAGAAACACAGAGGCTCTTTTGTTTTCCTTTCTTCTGACTGAATGTTTGCATTTATTCCAGTCCTTTGGAAGTAGGTGCATCTATGAGCATACAGAATTCCTAAACGGGCATCTGCAGCTAAAGTTCAGTTCAGCAGGCTCCTAATCAAGTTATTCTGTGCAAATAATGTATGGCACATCTGAGCTTACAACTGCTGCAGCTGGGATGTGCCATACATTAAATCTCAGTGCCTTCCAGTGTGTCTGGCATGCAGCAGGACCACATAGATCTCATTCTTGATCCAGGTGTTTTGAGGTTGCATTGACAATCCTGGAAATACCTAAATTTCCTAACTGAAGAAACTATAAAGTTATTAGAAAGAAAACTGGAAATCCTTTATACTGATGAGTTAAAAGTATATAATATTGCATATGATATTGATAGTTCTAGTTGTTGGCATTTTCTTACACTCTTTTTTGTAGTAGTATTTAGATAAGGATTTTGAAATTGTCTT
The DNA here is from genome assembly GCA_013397375.1 of Toxostoma redivivum. Classification (NCBI taxonomy): domain Eukaryota; kingdom Metazoa; phylum Chordata; class Aves; order Passeriformes; family Mimidae; genus Toxostoma; species Toxostoma redivivum. The sequence continues at coordinate 632,232 of VXBI01005961.1, read as the reverse complement.
TCTAGTTTTAGAAGAACATGCTGTAATTTATATTCCTACCAAACCTCTGCTGCTGCTCAGTTTATTTTTCCAGTATTTCACAAAGATACTAGTATTATCTATTAATAATAATCCTCAATTATGAATTGTGATGTGAGTTTTGCCTTTCTCTTTAGACTTTGACAGGAAAAATTATTTATCTGTTTCTGGCAGATATTTTGCAGTAATACACTTTAAGTCCAATCATAAGGGTATTTTAAATTTGACTTTTGATCAGATGGAAGTAGAGCTTACTGTAGATCAAGTGATTAGCCGAGGGCTCTTCTATAATTTTCTCAGAAATTTGGCTGGATGAACTTCTTTACCATTCAAAGGCTATTTTCAGTTAACTGGATTCAAGTGTAGACCTCTAGTACAGCATCCCTTTATCTGAATAACGACATCAGTCTAGTCCTGTAGCAGGGGAAAGAAATCTGCAGATGCTGATTTATCAATCGTACATACTCATAGAGGCACCTATTTCCAAAGGACTGGAATACATACAAACACTTGCCTGACAGCAAATATTGACCAGGAAACTGAAATGTTGTTCTAAGCTCCAGTAAATATTTCTTGATGCACTGTGTGAGAAAGTTTTCTTGTCTATGCCTAATATAGCTGTACAGAGTGTGTGGGCAATTAGCGAGGTGGCTTTTCATAGTGTGAAAAAGGAAAGTCCTTTTTTCTGCTGAAACACGTTTGAGCTAAATAGCAACACACATCAACTTCTACTAAAAGAGATTGCAGCGGACTATAGAAACCACCATAGAAGGTCTTTTTATTTCATGAGAGAAATCCTAGATGCCAGGCATCTACGAATGCGGGCATGCCAGCGACCCTGTCCATCGGGACCACAGAAGCGATTTGATTTCTGAGGTCTGCTGCTGGCTGAGCCGCTGCCGCGGCGAGGACTTCCAGGCGGGACTCGGACCTGCACCGGAGCCGAGCCAGGGCTTTCGCCTCCTGGTCAGGCGAGGTGCGCTCCACGCTGCCCGGGGAAAGGGCCGGCAGCTCGCTCTGGTTACGCCCGAGACGCCGGGAGCCCCTGCCCAGGGAGGGAGGGAAGGGGCGCGGTGCCGGGGGTGCTGCGGGAGAGGCCGGCGCGGTGGCCCCGGGGCCGCAGCCCCGCATCCCCCGGCCGCTGCAGCGGCTCCGGGCGGGGCGAGGGGCACAGCCCACCCCGGGAGGGACTGCGATGCGCTGGGCAGGGCAGCGGGCGGCAGCCCCGGGAGCCTCCGCCGTGGCGAGATCGGACAAAGGCTTCCAGGAGAGGGAGTGGCAAGCGGCCGCCCAGCCCTCGGCGGGCTGCGGGCGGGTTGGTGCCGCCGGGACGGGGGGAGAAGCAGACGAGACAACTTCCCCAGGGGCACGGGGGACCCCGGGAGGGCGGCGGCGGCTCCTGTCGAAAGGAAGGGGCTCTCCCGTGCCACTGGCCGCGCCCCCGAAGGTGGCTGCGGGGAGGGGAGGCGGGGGAGGAGCCGGGCTCATCCCCGGGCGGGCGGCGGCCCCTCCACTGCGCCAACCTGCAGGCGGGCTGGAGGCGGCAGCCCCGCCCGGCCTCGGCTGCCGGGGCCGCGCCGCCCCTCGCCTCCGTCCCGGGCAGAGCTGCAGGCAGCCGCTGCCCTCTGCGTCGGTCCCGGACTGCAGCTTGCTGGCGGCCAGGGCAACAAGCAGCGGCATCTTGGAGCGCCTTCTCTCCCGAGTGCTCCTTCATCTCTCCCAGCCCGCTCCTCTCTCCTACCTGCAGCCTTTCTTTCTTCCTCTACTCCTTCTACCTTTTTTTCTGCTTGTCGCCCCCTTCTCTTGCCATTTTCTGGTTCTAAGGATTTTTTTTTTTTTAATTTCCTTCTCTTTCTTCTTCCTCCATCCTGTTCCCTTTTGGACCATCTTCGTTTAGTGCCTTTTAATTTCTTGATTTCTTCTGATTTTTTTTCCCTTGGACTTTGCCTTGTCATGTCAAGATGGAAGTCAGGCATGACTGGCTCTCATCATCCCCCCATGAGGGCTTCGAGCAGATGAGGCTGAAGAGCAGACCCAGGGAGCCTTCCCCAAGCCTCACCAGAGTAGGTGCGAACTTCTACAGCACTGTCAAGCAGCAGGACTACAGTGCCAGTGTCTGGCTGAGGAGGAAAGACAAACTGGAGCACGTAAGCCAGCTTCTTTTACCCCCCCACTTTTTTCTTTTATCTTCTTTCTTTTTTTTTTTTTTTAATTTCTAGACCTCTGTCTAGGTGCTCTGTTAGGCTGTCTACCAACTGGGACTTCAGAAGAAAAGTGTTGCTCCAGTAGTTGAGCATGGCATTTCCCAAGTGATAGAGAGAGGAGCTGTAAAGAGGTCCTGTAGTGGTCAGATTTGAGGTAAATGGGATGTCAGTACTGTTCCAAACTACATGAAGTCTCCTTCTGACTGGAAATATTTTTTAATATTAATAAGTTCTTGGCTGACTCCTTCTTCTGCTCCAGCAAATTCAGCACTGATGTGGGAGGAGAAAGATTGGGATGATGCAGATGGAGGTTAGAAATTTATCTCGTGGTGATTATAGTGTAGTTCTAGAATAGCTAAAAGAAAATAGCTTGTGGTTGGCTTTTTGTTTGTTTGTTTTGTTTTTTTAATTTTAGATGTGATTTTCGTTCTCCCCCTTCCCCATCTTCTCCATGCATGGGACTTTGAACATACTCTACCTATGTGGAGTAGAGATTTCCTTCAAGATTTTCTTGCTGAAGCAATAGTACATGACTTAACTGTGTTTGAGACCACAATAGGACTGATACTGTGGATAGCTCTAGTGAATATTTAATGAGAATTTGAGGTGCTTCAAGGTGTTCCTGTCTCAGATGATGTTTGAAAGCATTTTTCATGTTACTTGTAACAGCAAAGAAATGGGTTGAGATGACCTGCGTGCTGTGTAAGTTTCCTGAATAGCTTATTAGGTGAAACCCATTGTTAGAGTGTACAGTACAATCAAGACAGGAAAGTAGCTGCATTTACAGGGATGCAGAAGAATGTGGATAGGCTTGCATAATGCAACAGTCTGTTATTCTTTACATTAGTGAGTAATTTGTAATCACAGTCACATTGACTTCAAGAGGCACAGGAAAATATTTCGTGTAGTATAGCCACCTGAAGTCTCTTTGAATAGAAATGGTCTGATTAGAAGGATAAATTGCCTTTATTGCTTGAAAATCCTAGATGGATTAGTAGAGTCCTCTAAAGATGAAACCTGAAAGAAGGTCCTTTACCAAGTAGTTCATGGACTGTAACCCTCCATTCCCCCTAACCTGCAGAGTATTTTATCCCTCAGTGAAATCTTAAACTTGAGTTATTTATACTTCTGGGTAAATGGCAAAAACTGATCATCTGTTGGAAAGATCACATTTCAAATGTTGAGGAAGGTGATGAATTCTGTCTGCTTTTAACACAATTTTGTGATTCTTCACACTGACAACAAGACTTCATAGTAGTAAACTTGTAAGTGGAGTATTCTCCCATTGTCAGTCAAGAGTAAAGGTCAGTGCCTTATCTCACTACAGCTAAAACACTGAAATCAGAGAAATCTGAGATGTGGCTTTTGTAACAGATTTTGCTACATGTTGATATCTGTGATCAAATGAATAATTATTAATTGTGGGGGGATTAATCTGTCAGTAGTTTGATATCTGGTAGCTGAATGGTCAGATACCTGTATATTAAATCTTATCACAATATTATCAGGAAGAAAGAAAATAGGCATTAACTTGTTTAAGATTGAAAGTGTAAAACCTTTATTTTGTGTGTGGTTTTGTGGCTGGGATTTTTTTTAGTTGTTCTTGGGGGTTATTATTTTTATTAACTCTGTATTGTCATAATAGTAATCTTCAATATCCCTGCTGCATTTGTGTGAAGAGCTTTCTCTGTAATCTGTAATGCATGTTTTTCTGGGGGTTTGCCTCTCATTTGATCCAGTTATTTTTATTCCAACAGCCTATTTGAACAGTGCAAAGATAAAAAAAATTGGAGCATTGATATCCCTTGCTTGCCATAAAGCATTTATTTAATTTACATTTATTGTGACTACCCTGCAGTACACTGATATGCTAATAGTAGATATTTGAAAATACTTTGTTTTGTGGTTTAAGGCAGCTGCATTACTCATGAGTGTTGCAACAGACAGGCTATTGCATGAATATAAGTAAAATATGTATTTATTTATAAATTCTGTTTTGCTTATACGGTTTTAGAGCAAGGTTCTTATTTTTTGTTTTCAGGTGAATCTTTGAGGGTTTTGAGTGTTCTCTTGCTAAAGAAGTTATTTCCTACACTCCACTCTTGTACTCCAAAAGACAAACCACTTACTTTGAGATGCATAATTTTGAACAGGATAGTCATTGACATATGATAGCTTATGGCCAATATTGCATACTGAAGATATTCACATCCTCTATCTAATCCACTTCACGAAGTTTGCATAACATTTCATTATAGCTCCCTCTGAGATAATCATGTTACTTGATATCTGCAAAGAAAATCAAAATACCAGGAGTGAGCATTCATGGAGGCACTGAATTTAAAAGTATATCATCATAGGCTTGATGCTGCACAGTGACAGGTTAGGCAGAAGAGGGGTACATTGTGAATGCAAGTGAAGATACACACGAACAGATTTTGAAGTTTCATATGTACTCTGCATTGTGGAGTGGGTTGGGTTTTGCTTCATTGAAATGATTTCTTAAATTGATTTCAGTTGTAACAGGGATGAAATTGGGCCGCCATATTTTGTTCCTTACAGTAAGACCTTGTAGGCACAGTAGGTATTTTATATTGACTTTTGTTCAAGTGAATAGCCTAACTTAATCATGTGCAACACTTACTAATCCACATACAGTTTGATGGGTTAAAAACATCTTCTGAAGCCAATTTGTATCAAATTGTTTATGTACAAATATTCTCAAATATAGAAACAGTTTGTTTCTAGATTTCTAAACTGCAACAAAGTTGTGGGTTTTTGTTTTGTGGTTTTTGGTTTGTGTTTTAGGCTTTTTCTTATACAGATGTAAATTTGAGGACTGTGGTAAAGAGGTTCAAGAGTATGGTAAAGTGGTTCAAAATTGAACTGCTTTATCTCTTCTGAAAGCACAGAACAAGTTCATATGCGCACATATGATTGAGTTGCTTTAAAACTGATCAATATTTAATTATTGACTGACCACAGAGAAAGTAAAAATCTGGAACATCCTGCTGGTGTCTTGTTAATTAATTGTTCTTCAAATGGATCTTTATATAGTGTGGCTCATTGGCGAGCTGTTTTTGTATGGTTTTCTCTTTCCAAGTAGCAGCAACACAGCCTGTACTATAAAAGATTTGAACACAACCCACCCCTGTTCTTTTGTGAACTCAGATGCTGTATTTAAGATTAAATGAATTTGCTGTGACATGTTTGAAGGCCCAATGAGGAATTTTTGCTGAAGTGAGGCCTCAGTGAGCATGCATGCTGTACCCAGTGGGCTGAAGAGCCATACTGTTACTGGAGGAATTAACAAGAGATGTGAGGAACTCCAACATTGTAGATGCGACCACAGTGTTGTTGCAAACCTTTGCCTGAAATCCTTGCAGAGCTGAAATTATTCAGATTCTATGTATTTGCTTCAACTAGTTCCTTGTGCCTCTTTGTGAAATTGTTTGCCTGGTATTGGAAGTGTTGGAGAGAAAACGGATGTGTGAAATTCTCTTAAATTCTTCTTTACATAGCTTTTTTTTGTTTGTTTGTTTCTTTCTCTTTGTCTGGTGTTGCCTTTTTTTCATGAAATATGAATTCATTAAGAGAAAAAGGAGGAGGTAGAGATTGGGAAAGAGTAGCTAACCTGGTGGGCTTTAGCTGATAGAAGTTACTTGGTCTTTAATTTGCAGCAGCAGCTCGCCGTCATGTCTCTGCATCCCATAGTAATGACAGATATTGAATAGCTGCTTTCCTGATACCTCAGCAAAGAATTCTAGAGAACTTTAATAAAAGCTTCAAAACTGAATAGATTTCTTTCTAAGCTATAAGAAACATGCTTGAAGCATATATTTGTTTTTGGCAAATACAGGTATTCTTTCTCAAGGATGTAGAGGTAGTCTTTCTCAAATAATTCCTAAATTTAATTATTTGCTTAGTTATGTTAAAAAAATTATAAAAATTCTCCTTTAAGAAACTGGTTCAAAATTAACTTTTGGGGAGACCTGGTATCAGGACAGTGTTATTTCCTGGCAATCCTCAGTCTGTTATTTTTGAAGAATCATAATTAGGAGAAGTTATTGGCAATTATTACATCTTTTTTTTTTTTTTTTTTTTTTTTTTTTTTTTTTAAACTGAAGTTCTGATCAGCAGCAAGGGCAATGTTGGGATTTTCAGATTCTAAGTGCTCTTGCTGTTACTTGACCAGTTGATGTAGTTGCTCAGCACACTGCTATGCCTTTGGCAGCATTGCTACCCAGGGAGAAAAGTGGCCATGAGGTACAGGGATAGCAGTGTCACTTGGCAGCAGAGGCAGATATCTAATATTCTAATATGCAACTGTTAGGCTTAAGGCAGTTTACAATAGTGCCTGACAAGCATGGCCAGAATATTTCTCAGAGCTGCATGATCAAATAATAAATAAAAGATAGTTTTAATTCACCTGTCATAATACCTTTAAAAAGCTGAAATTCCAAATCCAGTTTTGCTAGTTCATTTTTATTACTTAAAAACAAAATCTGTTCGGCAGCTTTTTTTTTCTCTTCTTTTTTATGATATTGGAAATTCTTAACAAAAGCATTGTTGGACAGTTTCCAAGCACATTTCTGCTCTTGCATTAAAATCAACGCTAATGTTAAAAGTCAGAAGACAAGTTTGTAATCTTCAGAAGGATGCATAGCTATAACATAAATGGATGTGCATAGCTATAACCTGTAGAAGGTGGACTATAACATAGAAGGTGGACATAGCTTGAGTAAAGAATGTAACAGGAGTAGAACCCAGTCAAGCCAAATCATTTGCTGGACAGTGGCAATGGCTTCAGTTTAAGGAAGAATAATGCACGGATATAAATCAGAATTCAAAAAAACATTCCCATATTCCCAGAACAGCCCCAGTCTTTAAGTAAATGCAAGCACATCTTCTTTTGAGGTAAATGGTTTCATGGAATCACATACTATCCTGATGTGGAAGGGACTTACAGGAATCATCTGCAAGTCCAACTCCTGGTCCTGCACAGGATACCCCAAGAATGTGCCTGAGAGCATTGTCTAAATGCTTCTTGAACTCTGTCAGGCTGGTGCTGTCACCACTTCCCTGGGGAGCCTGTTCCAGTGCCCAAACACCCTCTGGGTGAAGAACCTTTTTCTAATATCCAACCTAACCCTCCCCTAACACAACTTCAGGCCATTCCCTCATGTCCTGTCATTGGTCAGGAGAGATAAGAGCTTGCTCCTCCACTTCTTCTCATGAGGAAGTTGTAGATGGCTCTGGGGTCTCCTCTCAGTCTTCTCCAGGCTGAACAAGCCAAGTGACCTCAGCAGGTTCTTTTATGGCTTCCCCTCCAGGCCTTTCACCATCTCTGTTGCCCTCCTTTGGACTCGCTTTAACAGCTTTCTATCTTTCTTGTATTGTGGCACCCAGAACTGCACACAGCACTCGAGGTCAGGCCGGAGCAGGGCAGGACAATTCCCACCCTTGCCTGACCAGCAGTGCTGTGCTTGGTGCACAGTTGTCAAGAGTCTTTTGCACTAGGCAAGTATAAATAATTTGTTATCTGGAATAATGTCAGATACCAAGAAGAGTGGCGTGTGCCATGTAGGAAGGTACATAGATGGGGACAATTCAGAGGGTTCTAGAGAGTTACTTTCCAATATTTGAAGCTTTTTGATGGTGTAGTTGCAGATTATAATTCTGTATGTCTGCCTGGTCCTGGAGATAGGTAACTATATTTAGGTTTCATCACTAAAATCAAGGGAACAGACTCAATTAAGTTAGAGGGATTTTGGCTTTTTCTCAGCAGGAGACTGGTACGTGGATTGCCTGCCTGGAGCAGTGGTACTTCACATGAGTTGTGATTCTTGCTAAAGTAGTAGCATGCAGTTTGCTTCACTGCTGACAGACTGTGTGTGGAGGGGAATTCTTATGTCAAAATACTGATTTCCTTGCAGGTGTCTTTCTCCAGTAATGTTTTTTAGACAAACATAATTAGAGAAAATAAATGTTCATAAAAATGGAAAAAGGGGACCAGAATAATTGAACAGTGTTGGGAAAATACTGAATAACATTTCAGAGCAAAAAAATGTTTTCTTTTGAAAGTGGTATGGGGAATTTCAACTCCTGAGTAATTTATTACTGTAGTTACCACACACAAAAGTAATTTTGTATTGCAAAGCAGTGAAAATGTAGTTTGTTTTTCTCTTTTTAGTTGTAGTGGATTAACCTTGGTTTTCTGCCAGCTACCCACCAAGCCACTCTCTCTCCCCCTCCTCAACAAGACGGGGGAGAACATGAGATAAAACATCTTTTAGCTTGAGATAAAGATGGGAAGATCACCAATTACTGTCACAGGCAAACTGAACTTGGGGAAAATTAATTTCATCTCTTTTCAATTAAATACAGGATAGTGAGAAAAAAGAGCAAAACTAAAATCACCTTCTCACCTCCCCCCATTTTCCAGGCTCAGCTTCAGTCCTTTGTTCCTGAATCTTCAACCTCCTTCCCCTCAATTCCCCCTGGCATGGGGTATTGGGAAATGGGGGCTGCAGTCAATTCATAACACTGTCACTCCTTCTTCACAGTTCCCTGCTGTGGTGTGGGATCCCTGCCACGGGATATAGTCCATGTCAAACTATTCCAGTGTGGGTCCTCCACACAAGCTGGAGCTCTTCAAAAACTGTACCAGCATGGGTCCTCTCCACGGGGTGCACTCCAGGAAGGGACTGTTCCAGCATGGGTCTCCCATGGGCTGCACTGCCTGCTTCTTTGTGGGCTCCCCACAGGCTACAGCTTCTGTCAGAGCGCATCCACCTGCTCTAGCAGGGGCTGCAGTGTGGGTACCTGCTATAGCTGCTCTGGTGTGGTCCTCCATGGGCTATGGAGGGACAACCTGCTCTCTTTGTGGGCAGCAGCAGAATCTCTGCTTCAGCACCTGGAACGCCTCCTTGCACTTCTCCTTCGCTGACCTTGGTGTGTGCAGGGCTGTTTCTCTCACATTTTTCTTGTTCCTCTCCCATGGCTTTTGGGCAGCAGTTTTTTTCCTTATATATGTTATCAGCAGAGGCACCAACCAGTCCTATTGATGGGGCCAGCTTTGGCAAAGACCAGGTTTGTCATGGAGCCAGCTGGAGCTCACAGTGTCCAGCATGGGGCAGCTGCTGTTCTCACAGAGGCCACCCCTGCAGTGGTCCCTCGCCTCCCAAAACTTAGCCATGCAAACTGAATAAACTAATCCTAGAAGCAGCTTTTCTTTCTCTGGTGCATGAGAAAAATCATTCAATGTTACATTAATCTAACACATCAGTTCTGATGATTTCACCATCAATCACTTTCAAAATCCAAATCTCTGAAGCTAAATTTAAAATATTTGAAATACATATTCACTGTAACAAGCTTAATTTATAGTATCTGACTTTATGTTGTTGCACAGAAATGCAAAATAACTTAAAGTTTCAAAGTTAAAAATTAATTTATATATGCATGTATAAATTAATTTATAATTTAATTAATCCCATTCAAGACCTCTTAGAAATGAAGTTTTCTGGTTTCTCGAAAAAAGATATATATCTTAGTCTACATTTCTTCCAGATGTTAACTTCAGTGTAGGTATAGGAAAAGTGCTTTTCACTGCTGTGCTTTTCCTAATGCTACCAGCATTAAGGAAGGTACAAATTAGTTTTTTGGTACTGTCATCCTTTATTTTAGGAGCATTTACCATCCTTGTTTAAGCATTTTGAAAAAGAACCTGCAGAAACTTGCAACTTAATTTCCTTGTCTGTTACACAACCAAATACACTGCAGTCTTCAGTGATTTGGTCTTGTAGCTGACCACTGACTGTAACACACTTAAGGGTAGTAGAAGTACTTAAAACACTAGGGAAATTATGCTTCATGAGTATCTCCTCACCAATGCTATCAGTTCACTGTCTGTAGATGATGCCCAAAGAAGCTAGTTGCTCTGACTGGTTGTATGTTTAGCTTAGGCCTTCTTCCATTCCATAAACAAGAATGCTAAAATAATGAAGGTAAAATAACTTTACCAGACTATCAAAAGCAACTGGCCTGCTCATGCCAATGATTAATAAACCCTGCTTTATTGCTGTTCACGATGGGCAATCATATATTCTTCATTGTTCCTTAAAAAGAAAAGTCCTATGCTGCCAGTAAACTCACTAGATCTGTCTCCCCTGATGGAATGTTTTCTTGAGGCACAAGAGATGGGTTTCTAACAGTCCACCTCTTGCTTTGCTTTTTTTGTAACATTATTTCAGGTCTGATTTCCATGCTTTTTTATAGTTTCATTACTGAGAGGAAAAGAGAAACACCCTGCTAGTGTCTTACAAGGTCCATATATCCATATACACCAAATAGCTCCTCTGTTGTATTTCAAAGCTTGAAAGGAGGTTTCTTAAAATGAAATTTGGATGCAATTTTTAAAATTTTTGCACTCCTGCATGACAGCCAGTAGAGTGAAAAAGTGTAACATTCATTTTCCCATGCAGTGACACTGCTCTAATGTCTGTAAGATTGTGTAGTCTGAGTGGACAAGCAAGTTGTTTTCAGCTTGCCCTTCACAGTTTCTGGGAACAAAAGTATATTACTTGAGAATATATCTCTGTTAGGCGGTAAGTGTATGCTAGCATCCTTATTCCCTTGACAGCCAAATCCAGGACACGTGCTGCTGCTTGCCTGAGACCTGCCTGCATGCCCGTGTGGCAGTGATGAGCTGGGTGTGTACTTGGTGCTGCCTTGCCTGGTGAGGATGCAGTTCATCCATTCTTGAGAAATGAGGCACTGACAGATTCCCTGGTCATTTGTGTTTCAAGGGAAGGCAGTTAACCCACTGTCCCCTCAAGTGACAAACGCTGGGCTTCTTGTGGTTGCTTGACAATCTTCTGTGCCTGAATGGGCACATACTCAGCAAAAGAAATAGTGCGGGGAGTTGGGAGAACCTCAGAAATTCAGGAGGGAGAAGAGAGGAAATGAATGATACATTGGTGCCTGTTAAATGAATTGATTTAATCAGAAAATAATTTTTATTAGATTGGAAACTTATTCTTGCAGGTTTTTTTGAGTGCTTATATATCAAAACTTAGTCTAATTTTTTTTCTTAATAGGATTTGCTGCTCAGAATTCTTTAAATTTTATAAAGGCTTTCCAAATATAACATAGGATTTGAGTATTTTTATAGGGATTTGTCTTCTTTTGTTTTGATCAGTGCACTGTGAATTTGACTGGGTAGATAGCATCTAGCCCTGGACAAAGAAATATCAGAGTGGTATTTTTATTAATACTACTTTGGCTTGCTCTCTGAAGATGAAGAAAACTTCCCCACTTTTGCACAACCTGTCAAATCCTCTATGTGCAGTATCTGTAGATGAATAAAGTGCATTTTATTAATTTCTCATCTTAAAACCAAGATTTTGAGATTTTAGTAACTTTCATTTTTGGCTGCATGATGCCAACGTAATCAGCAGCTTGTTTTGTAACTGATAAAGTTGTTGCAGCTCATAAATACCAGTCATTCTATTTTTATTTTTGTTGCTATTCATGTATCTCTATTTACAGTTGTAATTAAATGTTTAATGGGATAAAAAAGCTCATGTATTTGAAAATTGCTGCTAATAAAACAAATAGTGATTTAGATAACTCCTGGCATTCTGATACATTAAATAGGCTGGATTTCCCCAGGGCATTTTTAGCTGTTTGGAGCAGAACCAAATATGGAGCAGTGATGAGGAAGTGATGGTGAGCAGCTTAAAATTCTCGATCTTGTTGTTACTGCAGGAAAGACATATTTACTTGGAGTTGTACTCTTAGTTTTCTAAAAGCCAGTGTATGCTGTACAAAGCCTGCCATAATGAGCAGATTCATATTTGTTTTGAAACACAAGAATGTGTTAAAGTTAATAAGGTCTTCAGCACTTCCAGCCACGGGAAACATGCCTTACTCTGCGTTTCCTGCAATAGAAATTCTGCTGCTGCTGCCCATTAAGTTTCATGACTGATCCTTTCTAAGAAGGGGATTTTTTAAAATAAGAGGATATGCTTTATGGCTGTACCAACTTCAGGCATTACCTCAGCTGAGGCTATTTGCTTCTGAGAATGGTGTTTAAGGTGACACTATTTCCTAAATGCAGCTAGTGCACTTTTGTTTGATCTTGTTCCAAAACCATGATCCATTGGCTTTATTACTATGGATTCAAGTTGCATATGAGCTCCTTGAGAGAAGACTGTAAAGACTGTGCATCAGCTCAGCTGTCATGGATTCGGAGCTAAACACCAAGTTCAGTATCTCATGCTAAGCAGTTGGAGGAAAAATCTGCCTTGGAATCCTCACCTTTTCTTGAGCTTTAAGTCTCTGGATCATCAGGCTGGTTGCTGTATAAATTATTTGAGAACACTTTGCTGTTAGCACAGGGCTATCAGAAGAACAGAAGGCATCCTAATAGAACAGAGGGAATGTAAGAAACTGTAGTATCTATGTGAATATGAAAAAATTATACAGATCCAGTTGTTCACCATTTAAGCCCACCTTAAGGTGTTTCAGAAGGGAGAATATACAAGGAAGTCAGATGGGTGCAGGGTTCATTTGAAACTGCAATTACATGCCAAGAGTAATGAATGGATATCTTAAGAAAACTCAGCAAAACAAAGCTACCTGTGAAATTATTTCTTTGTTCCCCATTAGAATACTTCTGTACTTCTTTGGAAAGTGTAAGTGAAAAACAGTGCTGATCATGCTAAAAAGCAAATCAAACCTAAACTGGAATATAATTTCAGATTAATGATGACAGATATTCATGTTTTGTGCTGATTTAAGTGGAAATGTGCACCTGCAGTGTAATTGTTAGTACTAATTGGGAGAAAAAAGACAAATAACGAAAACATCAAAATGCCTTGTTGCCTCGTGTGAAAAATTAGTTAGATGAGCAAATAAAAGGATGTCCATTGGAGTAACTGGTGGCTACAATAAAGATGGGGACTCATGTCAGGTTCTGCAATTTCCCTATAGCTGTTTGTTGGAGAGGACCCATGAGCATCTAGAAAGGCTTGTATTTCTGGAAGATTAAAAAGAAACACAAGTGATTAAGGGTCTTATAGAAATTCTTGTGGCTTTTTGGTAGCCGCTGACAGAAGTTGGCCTGTTTAGTCTCTTCCTGGGCAGTGATAAAATAGCTAGCATAGAAAAGATTGGGAAGATGAGTGAAATGGAATAAGTTAGAGGTAATGCTCTGTCAGTTTGCTCTAGGGCTGGAACAGCTCTAAAAGCCTTTGCACTACAGTGGGGGTGAAGGGGGAATTTCTGTCTTCCAAAACAGAAGGTGATGTGCATTTGTAACCCCGTGCTGCTCATTTGCTATTACTTTATGGAATAAAGTGTTTCAAAGGTTTCAAGCCAATGGGTTGGCAGAGAACACAGAGTTTTCTTTCTTCCTGAGTCAGTACATTGTCTTAGGCCTGTAGCTGTTTGTTTAGTCCTACAAGCTCTAATACTGAAGGCAGCTTTCTATTTACTTTTGTGATCTTGGATGCATATGGAAAAGTAGTTTCCCTGAGTTTTCAACAGGATCTATAGTGCTAATTTTGGGTAGGATAGTGATACTCTTCACATCATTTAGATGTGGCTCCAGTCATGGTTTGGAATGTTTTCTAAACTGTACAAATTCTCTATGTATCTTTTCACATAGAACCATCTGACTTTTGCTGTTGACTAGTTAAAGAGTTGTTCAGTCATGCATGCAATCCTGTGCATAAGTGCTGCTTAAAACAAAATGGGATGGAGTATATTCAGTTCTGATTCTCTGTTGATACTACAGTTTTTAGATCCTTGAGAAGATGCACCTTTTGCATAATTCCTGTTACATCAATAAAGACTACATAACTCCCTTGGTTAGTGCAGCAGATGGGATGGTTTAGAGAAAAGATGACTTGAAAATGAACTACTTAAAACAAGCAGACAAAAAAGATCACTGGTGAATGGAACACAATTTTAAAATTATTTGCAATTTTAAACTATTTTTGATTGACTTGTTTGTAGAATGTGAACCACATATATGATGCTGAAGACTGATTGGTGCTTATTTGGGATGTTGTGAGCTTCAAAATACATCAATACACCAAGTGCAGTTTTCAGGCTTTTACAGTGTAAACGATTTATTGTTTGAATAACAATTCCTTTGGGTCTAGCATGAAACAAAACCCTTAAGTGTTTTGGAAAACGTTATTCTTTTGAACAATGCAATTTCCTTTGCCAGTGTGAGCTGCTGTCCCTGCAGACATTTCTTTCAATTCCTCATTGGGCCTGTGGCCGGCAGCTAACCCCTTCTGTGTTACTTTATCCCATTTTCTGCAATATTGGTCTCTCTGAGCCTTTTTGCCATGGCTTAGCTGCATGAAACTCCTCCTGTGGAAAGTTGGGATGTGCCACACTGTATTCTCTGGCTCTGTGTATATGGTCTTAATGCACATCAGCCTAAATCAATTTGTTTCTGCAACCATATGACAGCTGAAACCTTCGTCTGCTGGAAATTTCAATTTTTAAAAAATACTTCTTTTTCAGTTGCTGCACTTTGTTTCTCTAGTGTGAGTCTGTGCTAGGGCTGTTCCAGGTGTTCTATTTGGCTTTAAATAACTGTTGCTCATATCCATTTTTTACAAGTCACTGTATTACACAACTGTTTCTCTTTTTACTTCTCCAAAGTTGAGTTTGGTTTACCTATCGGGGGCCCTTGTGTTTTTCTTTGGTTTTTTTTGTTTTGTTTTGTTTTGTTTTATTTGGTTTGTTGTTGTTTTGAGGGTTTTTAAAATTTTTTTTCCTATTCATATAAATTCAATATTTGTATAATAATATTTCCAATTTATATCAACCCAATTATTTCATGATGCTTATTTTTAAATTATTTTTCTTTATTCCCTTGTCCTCACCCTCTTGCTCTCTCCTCTCAAATTCCTCTAACAAATCCACAGCCTTGTTTTGGTATGGCATACCATGGTCTGCAATGCACCTTGTGTGAAACACCCAGGGAAAATACGGTGAGCAAAATATATGTAGGATTTGCAAGAATGCACTTCTTACAAAGTTTATACATTATTTTTGTTCTGGCAGGGCAACAGCTTTGGAAGTTCTTAAGTGATTTAAACTCATAAATCACATATATGCACTTCTGAAAACCCTGAAGTGGCAAGGAAGATGGAAGTTTCTGAGTTGTGTGAGTTGGCTAACAGCCTTGCAAGTGTGGTCTGTAGATCTGGTAATATAAAAAGCAATGATTACATGAAGAGCAATGAAAATTTTCACCGCCAGTGTGACTTTGTCACGTCAGCCAATAGCATATTCTTTCAGAATATCTTTCCTTTTAATTAAATAAGGGCTCTGAATTTTTTTACTTGCAGAGATATACAAGCAACTATTCCATTGTGTCTTGAAAGGGATGAAAAAACTGTTTCTTTTTCTTATGGAATCTGTTTTTCAAGTGATTGCACATTTATTTCTATTTTCCAGGAATAGAAAACCGAGAGTGCATATTTTCAAGTTAGTTTGTGCAGGTAGTAAATAGGATTTTCTCTGATCAAGTGAGAAATCTGTGGCAGATTTAAAAATGCCTGTTTATTATAGAAGTACTGTGGTATAGTAATACCTTCTGATTTACAGACTACAGTACATAAGACACTCATAAAGTACTTGAAATTTTTATGTGTTTTAGCTCTCAGGTTACCACTGTATGTTGTATTTTTCTTGTTTTGGGATTTTTTTTAATACATTGCTCAAATAAGAGGGGGTGAGGGGTGTGGTATTTTTGAAAGGCTGTAAGATCCCTTCCTGTTTGGACTAATCTGGTTGTATTCGAGCTGATGCTTTCTATTATTTCTTTTTTGCTAAAAGTCTCTCCCTAACAGCTATTTGCATTTTGGGTTTTTTAAACGTGTGTTTCTCCAGTATTTGCAAGATTAAAAATATTTTATAAGAACTATTTTTTAAAATTAAATAAAGGTAACATTCATTTTCTGGAAAAAAGGTAATGTAATTATGTCAGGTCTCTGGTTTACAGCCTTACATAAAACATGGCTTTCTTTAATAATAACATGGTTATTATTAAAGTGTTTCCTTTTAACGGGGGGGGAGGTATACTTTAAGTACAGGGTTACTCATTCATGTTCAAATAGAAAGAAAACAAACATCTTTAAAGGTGTGTTTGGCCTCATACAGAATATGCTTTATAGGTCTCTGTTTTTTTTAGAGTAGGAACCTGGATGGATGGCTTTGGCAGGCTGTTGAGGATATTTGAGGACAGATTACTCCAATTACTTGTTTGTTCCATGTCAATATCAACATTAGCCATTAAGCAGTTCCTTTTCGTAAAGTAAAATTTGACTTACCGTAATCCAAAGCACGAAAGGGAAAATATTTCTCAAACTGACAGGACTATGTTATTTCTGTAGACCTGACTTTTGAGGTAGGGCTATGAAGTGCTTGGGAGTTTTTGAATTTACAAGATGTGTCCTCACTGCCTTGCAGAACTTGGGGCTAAGAGCAAGTTGAAGCATAATAATTGTGTTCTGACAGGTGGAAGCTTAAATGCTATTCTGGTACATTTTAGCATTTTGCTAGGTCTCCTTCTTAGGCTTATTTATCTGAACAAGGGCTTTTGTTTGGCTTCAGGGTGAAGGACAATCTAGTCCTAGTTTTGAAAGGCAATATTAATATGAACAATTCTTAATAACAGCTGCTTCAGAGAGCCCTAATATGATGTTATGTAAGTTCAGATTTCTTGTCTTCTAGCATACTGACGTAGCTATTGTTTCCTTTCAGGAAGGGTGAAACTTTGAGGCATGTGTTGTTAGACTTTTTTGATTAAACTTGCATTGCCAGTACAAATTCATAATATTACTTACCAGTCACTTCATTTCCCACATAAAGTGCTTCTTATCTGTCTCCTTTGAGGAGTGCACTTATTAAAACATAGGCACACAGGACACACATGCTCCAGTAACTTTTATAGTATTTATTAGCATTTGCATACTCTTTCTGGCCATAGCTTCACACAGCTAGGAGAGCTTATCCATAAATACTTGCAGAAACAGTGCAAGATGTTACTGGACACCACTGATAAGTCTGTCTCCATTGTCTTTACATCTGCTTCTCTTCAGACATTTTTACATACTGATGAATTCCCTTAAGTGTCTTCTCCATGGCCTTTGCCTGACTCTCTCCAGTATCCCTATATTTTTGTTGTACTTGGGAGCCCAGGACTGGACACAGCACTGCAGCTGCGGTCTCACCAGGGCTGAGTAGAGGGGGAAAGATCCCCTTCTTTACCTGACAGCAGTGCTCCTTCTGATGTAGCCCAGGATGCTGCTGGTCCTGTTTGCCACAAGGGCATCTTGGTGTCCGTCAGCATCCCCAGGGCCTCTCCTGCAAAGCTGCTTTCCAGCTGACTGCTCCCAGCACATATTGACACATGGACTGCTGGGGTTGTTCCTCTTCAGGTGCAGGAATTTGCAGCTCCTTTTGTTGAATTTCTTGAGGTTCCTTCAGGCTGTCCACGTCCCTCTGGATGGCAGCACAACCCTCAGGCGTATCAGCCACTCCTCCCAGTTCTTTATCATCTGCAGACTTGCTGAGGCATACTCTGCCCCATTATCCACCACTACTGTCTGGGCATGACCTCTCAGTCAGTTTTCAATCCACACTGTCTGCTCATCCTGCCGATATTTCATCAGATTCTCTATGAGCATCTTGCAGGAGACAGAAAGATAAAGCCCAGTTTACTCTTGAAAATCTGTAAAATGGAAACAAATTACCAGCTCATTTCATTTTTCTCAGGTCATTGGAACAATTTAAACCAACAGGTGGTCTTTGAGAAATAGTTACAAAAATATTTAGTTACATTTCTCTGTAATTATATAAAATACCTTTTTCTCATTAAATTGTAAGCTACATATGCAAACAGTGTGGCACAGAAACCTATTGAGCTGTTGCACTGATAAAAGATCACTTAAAAAAAATACATGTAGTAGGTGTATTTCCTGTGGATTTAAAGGCTGCTTTGCTGGGAAATGGAAAAGAAGGAAAATGGCATAATAAGATAATGGCTATACTTTTGTCAACTTTTACAATCGTGTATGTTTTATATGTGGATCGCTGGAAGCATGCCCATGAAATATGTCTGTCTTTTAAGTAAATCATATAAAACAAGACTGAAAGAATGATTAGGAGTCACATAATCATGCTTATGCATCTGAAATGCATTAGCTATAACTAAGTGTAATACTGAATGATGGACGAAATTATATTTTATCATCAGTGTAAAGACTTAATCATCAGGTTAAAGACTTAAAATAGTGGTTTCTTGTGAAAAAAAAATAGAACTTAGTATTCTTGCATTTTTCCAGAGTTATGACTAATGTACCTGATCTTTTTCGTAACAGTTCATATAAAAATGGTGATATTTTGTTCTTTGCTTACAAAATTACCAAGTCCTAGTGGGTTAGAATACATTTATTGTTACTTTTTATGATTAGTTTTACTGTTTTATCTTGAAATAAGCTAAAGATCTTCAGTTCAAAGAAACTGCTGCCTCTTGCACGTAAATGAAGCCTGCAGTATAATTCTATTAGGATTTTGAAATAAAGCAGGTGTGCAAATTGTTTCTCAGGAAATAAAGTAAGCTCATTCTTACTGTTAATGTGTTTTTCTGTTACCTTGTCTTATATTCCAGTCTGCTTTTGCCTGTTTATTTCACTGGGACATAATCCAAAGCCATTGAAAACTCTTTTAATTGCAGCAAACTTGAGATCAAGGCCTTAAAATTCTCAATTTTAAACTCTGTGGGAAGAAATGTTGATGGCTTATGTAGCACTGATTACTTGTCTTTACTGAGCCCTTGTCTTGAGGGCTTTAGGCTGTGTTTCATTTTTAAGATTATATTCAGCACAGATACTGACTTGGTCTTTAGATTGTCATAGTTCGAAGTAAAGTCCTTTTCTTTGTAAGTGTGTTGTATTACAGTTAGGGATTGGGGCTTTGGGAATGGTGTGTTTTTTGCTTTTGTTTGTTTGTTTGTTTTCTTTCTATTTGAACATGAATGAGTAGCCCTGTACTTAAAGTATATCTTTCCCCACCTCTATTAAAGGAAACACTTTAATAGTAATAGAAGGCCATGTTTTACATAAGGCTGTAAACCAGAGACCTGACATAATTACCTTTTTTTCAGAAAATAAATATTACCTTTATTTCATTTGAAAAAATAGTGCAAGTAGGGCATATAGTTTAAAGTTCTTTTACACTTCTGTGAGTCTATATGCTAAAGCAAGGAAGTACTAGTTTTTAATTTTAAAAATTAAAAAAGATACCTTGAGCTCTTCAGGTGATCTATAATCTGTTTACATTCTGCACTGTTTGCCATCTGGAGTCCCAGTGTTTCCAGTTCCTATAAGTTTGGAGTACTGCAATGTAGGCAGTCAAGGTGCAGTAGGTGAGGAACAGCATAAATCAGGCAATATTCAAAGAACCTTTGTGGTGGCTGCACTCCTATTCTTCAGAGAGATAATTCTGTTTATTCAATTTTTCAGAGAATCTGAGTTATTGGGTCATTTTTAGTAAGATGGGATTTGAAAAAGCAGCTTGGTAAAAATTTATTGTTATCAATCAGCAATTGTAGTTTCTGTCTAAGTAAAAAAGGTACAGATTAGGTAAAGATGCATTAGTTCAGTAATTCAAAGAATGATTGACTGTCTTGGGTTACAGACTGCAACAAGTATGGTTTGCTTACAAATTGTATCAGACAATACCTATTTTATGTTCATTCCTTTCAAACTTCTATTACAGAAAGGGTGGTTATTCACTTTTGTTGGGAATTTTTCATTGAAGAGTGATGATTTGTTTTATACCTCTCTGCAGGCACATACATCAGTTAAAACAAAAAACATTCTTGTCTTATTTGATAATGACATCAGAGTACTTCAGGTTACAGGCTTCCTTATTCTTCCCTGTATTCTGAGGCTACAGTTTCATTTTTTTGATGCCTGTTAAAGATATCTGCACAGTAACACAGAGTTTGATGGTCTTTTACATTGCTACAGATTTGTCCTTGTTGTGGTTGATGTCCAAAGGATAATGTTACAGATAAAGGCAGAAAAGCATGAAAACCGTGCCTTTAATTTGGGTAGAAGGAGAATCTGAACAATTTCAGATGATTCACTTTATCTTCACAGTAAGAAAAGCCCCTTGGCTCGGGAGGCTCTAATAGCCACTTTATATAGTATTTAGTATGTGTTCAGTGGTTGGAAAATATGAAGGTTACCATTGAAGCATCTGCCTGTTGTGGTGAAATTGTTTTCTGTTTTTTTATCCAACTGCAAAAGTTGTTTTGGTTCAAACTGAGTGGTAAATCTGCATTTAACTACAAATTTGAAGATATGTAGGCATCTTTCATCAGCTTTGCAGTTCTAGTAGCAGTGAAGATGGAGGGACTTGGCTCTGGGGTTATCTTTGGAATACGTTCAGAGATTTGGACTGGCTTCACAAGCCATAGCAACAAAGTTGGACAGGTTCCATGCTCACTGTATGACACAGTCATAATTTTTGGATGTATGTATCCTAATCTCACACAGAAATTAAATGGTGTGAAAGCATGTAGAGAAAGTTGGAGGTCACCTTTATATTTTTAACAGCATATTGTATAATGTGGATTAGCATTCTGTACTGAGATTGGGGCCTTTTATGCAGTATGCTATGCAAATGCAGTGAGAGGCCTTGTCATGAAAGCTGAGGAGGTGAAGTAAAGGCAGAGAATGGCAATTTGTCTCAGTTTGTTGGTTTTGGATTTAAAGTAGCTCTCTAACTCCTAGATTAATGTCCTAGCCAGTATATTTCACTTTTGTGCCAGTTTTCATCTGGCCCTGGCACTTGCACAGACTTTTGTCTATGATCACAGATAGTGCAGAAGCAATGTAAAATTCTAATTACGGT
Source organism: Toxostoma redivivum (assembly GCA_013397375.1). Taxonomy (NCBI): domain Eukaryota; kingdom Metazoa; phylum Chordata; class Aves; order Passeriformes; family Mimidae; genus Toxostoma; species Toxostoma redivivum. Next base: position 611,053 of record VXBI01005961.1, on the reverse strand, counting down.
ACACCCATCATTTAGCTAAAAATAAACTCTTCAGGAAAGCAAAGTAGGGTTTGCATTTGCATAACATATTTTACAATTTCAGTTCATGTGATTGAAGCTCTAGTCCTTGGGTTGGGGAGGATATGGTTTTGGTTTTTTCCACAGAAAACTATTTGGTTTTCTTCTTAAATCGGGACTGAGTTAGCTGGAGATTCTCCTGTGTTCAGAGGGCTCGCAGTTTTGAAAGAAGCCTGCTGAAAAGTGGGCAGAAGAGATTTCCAATGGGAGTATGTCCAAGTATAACTTTCTTTTCTGAGAGACTGGTTTTCATGAAGTAATTAACTTCCTTGTTTTGAGAGAAAGAGACAGAATGTAAAACTGGTGTCAACAATTCCTTTCAAATTATAAGAGATCAGAATAGAATCCAAATGTAGTTAGTTTAATTGTAAAGACAAAGCAGAGAAAAAATTCCAGTACTTAGATCTGTGGAAAGAGATTTGTAACTCAGATTAGTCTGATTTGTGGTTTTTAATAGTTCCTGTAAAATATATGGACATGCTGTGGCTTTTTCTCCAATTAGTGGTCAAATTATTTATAGCAGATTCAAACGCTGATACTGTCTTAAGGAAATTTTTATCTACAGGAAGATTTATTTTGTTGGCTACAGAAAATTGCATGTAATTCTTATAAATAAAGAAAATTATTACATTTCCCTCTCTCTCCCACCCTAAAAAGACTTACCAAGATAGGAAGTATTATATGTATCTTACAAAAGGTTTTAATGGATTTAAAAATTAAGTCTGAGCATTGTATCTTTGAAGTTCTTTGTTCAAGAAGATGCCTTTAGAGACAGGCTTCTCTCTGCTGTGAAGCAGTGTGTGCAGCAACCAGGTGCTATGTGAAGTTGTTTCCAATCATGTTTTTACTATTCAGGTGTCTGACTTAGGGATTTTTCAACCCCTCGTGTAAGGTATCTGAGTCTGTTTCCACTGAAGCTTATCCAGTAGGGGCTGAAAAGACAACATTAAACAAAGGTAATGTGGAGAGCACTGCTGGATGCTACTTTAGTATGCTGTTATATTTAGTAGTCTTAGATTTGCATGGCATCAGGGCAGAATTTTCCAATACTTGATCGGTTTTTAACTTCTAATAAACTTTCTGGTTTATAAAGTCTTTGTGGTACTTATTTTACACACAATGGAAAATTGTTTATTTTTCCCAGCTCCAATCAGAAACTTTTGATATCTGGCAAAAAGAAGCATTCAATGTGGCTGCTATATGTTTGCTGTGTAAAATTTTGAAAATAATTCTTCATTTATGTTCAGGTACGATTTTCCTTTCCCTGCCTTTTGAAATACAGTAATTCTTAACAGTAGTATAAAACAGCCTCTTCAGGAGTGCACTAGATGTGTTAATCAGTAGTGGAAAACAGTAGTGCCGTGCTTGTAAAATTTCAGAGAGATTAGTTGGGCTTTGCAGAGTTTTATGCACCAACTGGGAAAGCATGTTATTGTTTTGCAGGCAGGCAAATAGCATTAAGGCTTCTTTAATGTGTGTGTATGTGTGTGTGTGTGTGTGAGAGAGAGAGAGAGAGAGTATTGGTTTTGTCTTCTGAAGAGACATTTGCCAAAAGAAGAAAGGGAGAGATGAAGACATCATTCTGCAACGTGTGGCATTCTCTCTGTATATTTCTCAGTTCTTAGTTCTTCAAAGGTTGTTTTTGTTTTCCTGGCAGGTGACTCTTGATGTCAACGTGTTTTTCAGTTGTGTAAACAATTGGAACATAGCAACAAGTGAAACACAGCAGAAACTACTGAGACTGTGTATGCGCTATGGCAGCAAAGAATTTGGCCAGGAAGAATACCTAAGCCCTAATTACCTCTGGATGCCTTAAAATCATTAGATGATTAAGCTATTAATAAACTTAAGCCATGCCTTTGGTTCAGCTTGACCGGTAATAAGTTCATTAAGTTACTCATCACCTGACATTAAATTTCAGCTACACTGCTAAAATGTGGGTAATAATTTAAATTACTATAAATGTATATTATTCCTTTCTTCCTCTGCCAGTGCAGTATAATGTGTGTATGCACCAGGCACAGTATATTTTGTTTTGTCTCATGCTTCATTGCAAAATGTGTTTTACTTTGCTACTCAACCACTATTCCACTGTCCAGTCACTTCCTGCTAGCCTGAAAAACATGGCTTTGCAAGCAGTGATCACTTTTCATCGGGAAGATGTGTCCAGAGAACTCAAGCAGCCTTGATTTTGGCTTTGGGATTTTGCTACCTTAATTGATCACTTTTCTTTCCTAACTGTAGCTCTTATGTCATCCTACCAGCTGACTCCAGAGAACCAACCACTAGAAACATTTCATTTGAGAAGTAAGCAATGCTTTGGTGACAAAGAGCAAGGCCGAGAATGTTCATGTGTGAAGTTACATCTGATTTAATAATTTATTTCACCATAGAGTCTTTTGAGTTAACACCAACTCCATCCATGGTGGCAGGTTGCAACGTTCTCTCTTGTGTTAAAGCCTAACATGAAGCTGTCCATATTATCCAGACTGCTCTCTTTTTCTGGTTGCCTGTCCTGACAGTCAACTTTCTTGCAAAATAGTTGTACTGTTTCCAGCTGAGATGTAGTTATTTTTTTTCACAGTACTGTGTGGTACTGTATTTTGGATATATGGCTAAAACAGAGTTGATAATGCACTGATTGGCTATTGCTGAGGAGTGCTTGCACAGCACAAAGATCTTTGTTTCTCTGTCTCCCCTCAAATTCAGTAGGAAAGTAGGTGGGGAAGAGGTTGGGATGGGATACAGCTACAACTGCTTACTTGGTAATAGAAACTGGGAGTAGAAGAAGGAGGGTGTGGGGGTGTGTGAGTGTTTTCCATGGTGGTTGTTCCATCAAGGGTATCCACACTTGTGGGAGGTAGTGAGTGACTTTGAGTCACTTGCTGCTTTGGGGGTGGTGTGTCCCCTCTTTCCTTCACCTGTTAAGCTGTCTTTATTTGCTCCGCAAGTTTCCTTGCTTTGTTCTTCCTTCTGTCTTCTGTGTGTCACTGAGAGGGGAGAAGTGAGTGAGCAGTGGTAAGGGTGTTGATCTGACCAGGGTCATCCCCTTAGAATAGTTTATGTAAGCATAAACCATTTGAAGACCTGTGGTTGGAACTGTGTTGCTCCCCAGGCACCTGTTTTGTGTGCCTGCTAGGTCAAGAGCATCTCTGCAAAACCAGATTGTCTCTCTCATTTTGTGTGTGTTGGTACTTCAAAGCTCTTGGTCATTGGACTGGCAGCTCTGTGCATCAGTCTCCAGACTGGTAACCTTTCTCAGGAACTTACTTTGTTTTAAAAACATAGATTTACAGAATTTATTGTAAGACACTTGACTTCACATTTTCATTGGTCAGAGCCTCTTACTGCTCAGAACATGGAATAATCCATCTTGTGATCCTATGTGAAATGGAAAGGTTTTAAGCTTGGTCAAATGAGTGAAAGATTTGGTTTGTTTTCTCTCTGTATTTGGACTTAATTAGTTTAGGGTAAAGCTATAAGTACATTGTTCCTCTGTCTTTTAAGCTAGCAGTCCATCCCTTAAATCAGTTTTTCTCCTTTTTGCAACATGGATAATATTTTGGTTAAAGAATTTAGTTCAGAAGCTTGTGCAGAGTTTTTAGAATCTTTTCAAAGACCTTGCCATTAAAATAAGCTCTTCCCTATTCTTTCTTGTGTTCTTAGCGCAAGTGGGCCAGATTGCCATCCACTGCTATGATCAGTTTTTCAAATTATCCATCATTTCTAGAGATTGTTTCTGTTCACCTGTCTGACTACTCGCTGTATCTTTTCACAAAATACAGTCAGGTAAGGGGAATATTGAGCTTACATATGTCTTTCACCACTGTGCAGGTCCATTTTTTGCTCAGCCTGTGCTAGAGATGCATATTGTGTACACCTACATTTCTCAAGTTTTCACAAATTTGCAGCAGTCATTTGCCTGCTTGATTTCTTGCTCATGACTCTTCATTTGGAAGTGGGTTTAAATCAGCATCACCTGTTTAATAGTGTCTGGTACCTGAACAACTGCTGGTGCTGTTCAAATACTTTACATTTGTTTCTTAAGATTGGTCCCTTCCCAGAGAACCTCTTGTGCAGACTCACGTGTTTCTTTTCAAAGTTGATTTTACCTGTCACTGAGCTTTCTACACTGGAATAGTTTGGCACTCTCCTGGCCCTCTTGCATGGGATTTGCTGCCATGTCTGACAGGTATGGTGTTATTCAGGAATATGAGCCTTAGACATCCGGTGCCTTTCTTGAGCATTTTCTTGTCCATACGAATTTGCAATAGTACTCTGCTGTGCCTCCCATTTCGTCTGTAGTTTTCCATCTCTAGCATGTGTGTCAGGCATTTGCTTTCTCAGGACTGTTTTGGAGAAGTGTCATGATGAAGGAAGTCCAACAGATATAGGTCATCTTTATCTACAGTAACCCTGAAGTTACGCAAAGCCCTGAAAATTTCCTTGGGGGCTGCTCCATTTTCTCCACTTCTGTATTTGACTGTTTTCAACTTCGTGGTAGCACCTTTTCTCTTCCTGCCATTTCGTTCCTCTTCTACAAAGTTTGAGACTGGCATTAGAGTCTGCAATACAGAGTATTGCAGCAGAATGAAATGTCTTTTATGATCCAGCAAAATCATATTAAGTATAATTTCGCATGGAAACAAAAGGTAATTACATCAATTACACAGCTAATGTTGTTACATCGGAGGCCAAACGCTAATTGGCTATTTTTAGTGTCTGCGTTACGTAGGCTCTTTCCATGAAAGCAGCGGATGCCGTTCCCGTTGTGGCTGCGCTGATGGAGTTGAAGGAGCTCAGGTGTGTGCCGCAGGTGCCGCCGCCGCTCCGCCGCCCGCGGGGCTGCACCGCCCCCCGGCGGCCGCTCCTGTGCTTCCCGCCTGGAATTCGGGCTCCTTCGGCCTTGGGAGCTCGTAAGGGAAAGGCTGTCCCGGCAACCGCATTTCTCAGTGACCGAAACGAATTGTTTGCTGGCTTAAATTGTACTCTCAGTAGTTAAAGGCTGCGTCCGATCCTCACTAATAATAAAAAAAAGCAATTTTTTGTTTCCTTTCGCCTAAAATAATAGGATCATGCTCTTTGTACTTGGCTTTTTTGTAGAAACGTCTCTTGAGCTACTTTGTGATGGAAGGATTGTTGCAAACTTGCAAAATAGTGATATCTGATTAGTGCTCAAAGTAAACTTCTTTAAATGGGACTCCTTCAACATCTGCTTTTGACTTTAGAATATGATTACAGTATGCTAATTTCAGTGGTTAGATCATGGAATGCTGTGCTGCTTGGAGTAGTTTGGCTGCAGCCTGCAGAGAAACAGTGGCATTGCCTCTGTTGGCTGATGACAGAAGGTGGAAGCTGCCCACCCTCTCAGGACAGTTCTGCTTCTCCTCTGTGCTGCTCTCCCCCAGCCATCTCCCTGGAGTGCTGAAGTGGCTCTTACAGCCCCCCTGGCTGCTCCAGGTAGAGGAGTGGTGGGAGACCGAGTTTCTGTGCAGCATTCCCAGGACCTGTGCAGAGAGAGGGTCTGTTAGCTCTGTTTTCCTTTATGAGGTTTTGAGGGCAGGGATTCATGTGAATATGACAGAGAGAGAGAGATTAATTCAGTTCTCTTTTGAAGCTGATACCTGTCTGTGCTGTTTAGGTAATACTCAGACCCAAATCTATGTGTCACTTAGCTGGGGTGGTCCAGTGTGATCCCCTCAGAACAGTGGCAGAAACAGAGAACATAGTTAATTGTTTTTCAGCCCTTGGAGATTTTCTTGGGCACTGAATCACTGTAAAAGTAGAAAGACTTGTTCCAGGCGGCTGGACTCTGGGAGGCAGCACTCATATGTTTTTTCAGCTGCATTGGATAGATAAGGAGGCTTTCTATTTCTCCCTCTCTCACACACACTTTTTTTTTTCTTTTTTACAAAAATGTTAGCTGTTTGCAGCTGTTCTTACCTTTAACTCACGCTTTCAGCTCCTTGAAAATAAAGGGGAAAATATTTATTTGAAACATGTAAGCAATGTTTGTGCTTGTTGGCAATGACAGCCCATCATCCTCTGTGTCTTGATACTGCCCATTTAAATAGCTGCCACCTGGTCCAGTTATGATCTGTGAGCTGTCACATCAGTTTGGGGGTGGATAATGTTAAACATCCAGGGCCATGTTTCAATCTTTGGTTACTGCTTGAGCAGAGTTTTAGTTGGTAAGGAGCCTCTTTTATTCTGTAGATGCTGTACCAATTTCATAAGACCCGAATGTATTTATGATGATTTAGAATTACATTCCTACTCTGCGAGGTCCAAATCTCTACAAGCAGAATTTTGCATAAAAATTTTTTTCATGCAAGGCCAATAGAATGTCTTAATCTTCTTTCTGCTTCGGAACATTATTTGAAGTATTTGAGGCTGTGCTTTTATAAGTCCTCCTGAAGAACAGGATTTTACCACTGGAAAGTTTCGTTGATACTAATATACAAATTGTGAGTGAGTGATTTCAGGATGTAGCTTATATCTGAGATTTTGGTAAAGCTTCTTTCAAGGTGAAATGCTGCTGTGTTTGTGGAAGAGTAACAGAATAGGTGGGGGTATCAATCTTTGATTTTTGGTGGTGTTGGTTGTTTTTTGTGCTAGCTATTTATTTGTAGATCCAGCAAGTCTTGAAGATGGATCAGACTGAGAAACTGTGAAGTTCTGTCCCTGTCTGCACCCTACCTGGCCTCTGCCAGGTCTCCTTTTCCATCTTTCTGCTCTCTCTCTTTTTCTTTCCTACAACTTACCTTTTTCCTGCAATTTCTGTTGCTTTTCCATGTTATAATGAAACTGATGAACAATGAAGAGCTGATACTGGCACTTACAGTTGTGTCATTTGGTTTTGGAGTTCCTGTTCTAATTAGATTTTTGAAGGAATGGAGAATTTTTTTGTTAAATTGGCTTCTTTAGCCTATAGAGTTACAGCATTTTACCAGTTTACACTCAGAGTGCACTTTGGGCATATCTCTTCACAGCAGAAAAAAAATTGAAGTCTTCTATTGATAAATTTCATGTTTTGTCTAGGTGTCTTTGAGGTTTTGTATCTGTTTTGGTTTGCTGACTTTTAGAATTCCTGCAGACATATTCTGTGATGCCAAATAGTATTGTGTATTTTTGTCTTATTACTTATCAAGTTGTGGTTTATTTTTATCTACTTAAAACAAATTGTTCATAAATACTTTCATTATTTTTTGCAACTTATGGGGAGAGAAGGTGCTTCATAACTCTACAGACAATTTGGACAGACTTCCAGATTGCCCCAAGAGAGCCATAATTGTGTGTCCCTGAGGCTTTCTCAAGCAAATCCAAAATAATTCAACAATTCTGCGTTTAAATTTATTAAGAGTTTTCATCTTATGAAAAACCGAATTTTTTTAAAACTCTTCTCTCCAGACAAAAACTAAATGCCAAAATAAAAAAAATTCCATCAGGGCAAAATTCAGTTCTTTGATCAGTTGCTTTATGTTTGCTACCAGGTAGTATAACCTTTCAGTTGTTGCAGATTGAGGGCTCTAGTCTGAATGGTTGCATGTTGCAAAGAACACTTGTGAAATAACTTGTATTGCCATATCTAACCTGTTTGCATCAAAAAAGATAGATTTGTTTTAATCCAACATAAGTTTTTTCAGCTTCGTTACTCATTCCTTGATCATTTAGAGCATTCAAGGGCATCTTTATGTCATTTAAATAAGAGTTTAAATTATGTGACCTGCTAACTACATTTCTACAGGGACCTGAAGAATGTTACCAGATGCCTTTGAGAGCTTTATTTTTGTTTTTGAAATGGCTTCCAAAGCATGGAGCTCAAGGTGGCAGTCAATATGATGAGAGGGGTAAGATCTGGCAATAGGGTTGTAACCAGTCAGCAAGGATTAAATTGCAGGTTTTAACTCAAACTTGGGAAGAAATTGGTTTCCTCATAAAAAGGAGAAATTCTGGACCTGTCTGGAAAATTTAGGCTCCCATTGCTTGTGGATCCTTCAAGAATCCACGGGAGGAAAAAAAATTCATCTCTAAGGCTTATAGATGTAGGAGTTCACATTTAAGCTTTTGCAGTTGTATCAGTACATAATTCTTTCCCTTGGTGCACACTTCTTTTTCTGTGTTAAAAGGAGTTCAAAGTAAATGAAAAGGTGGCTTTGTTTTGAAGCATGTGTGCTAATGCTGAAGTAAGTTAGTCAACTTGAATTTTTTTTCTGCCTGTATAGGTGCATGATGGCATTTGTGCTGTATAGAAATGTCTTTTAGTTGAATTTAGAAGGCAATATTTGTGCTTGAATTTGGGAGGTGCATGTTTTAATTGTGAGAAGACTGTGACGGAATTAATTCTGAAATTTGTATATATTCAATAATTGAATTACTTTTCAGTAAAAAATTGAAGTATTCTGGCTTCATTGACTGGAAGGCAGAGTTGAAAATTGTTTGTATGATGCATAGGGCCATACTCCCTTGTCCCATTTTGTGTAGGAACATGCAGAAGCTCAGCTTGGCTGCATGTCTTCATATTTGGCATCCGGTCACTATCCCAGAAGATCTCTTTGTAAGCATAAGGGTTTCATAAATTTCAAGGATGACAGGAAAGATTTGTCTAGACTAGTAAGATGACTGAAAATTTTCTGAAGGATAAGTTTTTACTTCTGAAATGATCAAGACCTCTGTAGCCTAATTGATTGCAATCAAATTGTTTCACAGAATTCTCTGTTGAGCCTCAGTGTCATTACATGTGGCACCTCACATGGAAATCCCATTAGCAGTGTGACTAATACAAGTGCTTGAGTTGTTTATGGGCACTCCCAGGGTTCTGGTGTGGCACTGGGCATGGACCAATCAGTGCATCTTCTGCTCCTTCCATGCTGCTGATGTTGCTCAAGACAGAGTATCTGTAGACAGCTTTCTGGTCAAACAGTGAAACTAGAGCTGTCTACTGACTGTCTTTTTCCAGTAAGCTATTTTATGTACTGTTGTCCATTTCTCCTCCTGAAATTTTGTCTCTCTTGGTTTCATAGGACCTGGTTTACATATTTTTTTACCCTTCTATCTTCTTAATCAGCCTTTCAGTGCCTCTTTCCATTCCATCTTGCTGTTTATTTAGGGTTGAACTGTGGTCCTTTTATTTACATCAGACAAGCTCATGTGTAAATACAAATCAAATTCATCTTTGCCGTGATGCCTTGCAAATGAATTTTTTTAGCTCTGGCTGAAGAAGGGCCTGGAATAAAGAGAGCTTCTTGTGGCTGTTCAGCTAGATGTCAACAGCTCAACATGGCTAAAACAGCCTCCTGCAGACTCCCCTCCTGCTGCTTCCTTGTCACTCTAGAAAACAACCTAATCTTGCCATGGTGTTCATAACACATATCATTTATTATTTTGTTCTTTCCCTAAGTTCAGAAATTACACTGTCAGTGGTACTGATGATTAAATCTTATTTTTAATGTAATTTCTTAAAGTAACTTAATGGCTGCTTCAAAAAAACATTCAAATCTTCCATCCAGCTCTTCTTCACCTATAAAACAAGCTTTCCAATTAGTCCAGCATCCTTTTCCTTGTGTTCTTCAGGTCAGTCTTGCACTTTCATACCCATTCAGATTCAGTGAAAATCATTATTATTTCCTTTTGCAGACAGAATAGAAGAAACCTGCAGGCATCTCTTCGGAATTTATTTTCCCTCCTTGCATGGAACATGGTCTTCACTTTTCTTGACCTTTATAAGCTCTCAGTTGTTGCAGAAGCATCACTCCACCCTCTTTCATTATTCATTAAAATTTCAGACTCACTCTTATGCTCACTTAGTACAACAATATGCTTTTTTCTTGAGAGCTTTAATACACTTTTAAATATGCTTTCTTCTTAAGAATATCTTCAAGGTAGTCTCCATAGCCTCGTGATAATCCTTTCTTTAAAACCCCTTTATTATGAGGCCCAAAAAGCTTGGAAATTATTCTAAGTACCGACTAAACTAGCCAGTAATATGACTTAGTTCCTTTTGCCTCCCTCTTTGTCACCTCTTACTGTGTTATTTGATAGCATGGAGTCAGGACTGTCTGTTATTTTTGGGGGTTTGTGGGATTTTGTGAGGTTTTTGTTTATTTGCTTTGGTTTTGTTTTGGCTTTTTCTTATCACACCAAACACAGAAGCATCCTGAGCTACCACTGAGAACATAAAGATGGTTATAATGTTAACTAAGTAATTATTCATAGTTGTAGCATTGCGTGGAAATTTGCTGTGTGAAATTTGTTCTTGAGAGAAGTGGCAGTAGAAGTGCCAGTTGATCATTTCATTCCTTTGGAACTTACCACCTTGTCTTCCCTAGGGAAAGAAGTGTTAAAAAAAAAAAAAAAGAAAGAAAAAAGAAAGAAAAGGCAACAAAGAGCAACCACATTGCAAATAAAAGTTGCTCTTAGCTAATCTAAAGGGGCATTTGGCTGCCTCACAAAAACACTGTGTATTTTGGCAGTTAGGAGCTTTGGCTTAGGAAGATCCATGTTTGGAATAACAGGGTGTGTTGCAAGTCAAAATTCAGGTATCTTGGCTGAGATGTATGCGTAATCTGGCATGATGCCTTTCTGCACTGTGCCTAGCTATAGCAAATGCCAAAGTCCCTTGTGAACAATATACGAATCTCATTTCGGGGAGGGGGGGGAAGAGGAGGGGAAAGGGAGCCAGGATTTATTTTAACATTTAGTGGATATAAAAACAAGTATCAAGAAGCAAAACATTTCCATGAAGCATTTACTGTGGAAATTCTGCAACTTCTTGTTACAAACCTCTTTATCACTTGGATTGGCTGATTTCCAGAGCATCAAGGCTAGGAATTGAGGGACTGAAATATAATCAGTGGTGATACATTTTAACCACATAAAACATTCTCTGCTTCCAAAGCCTCCAGTGTCTCTAGTAAGCAGTGCAACAGCAACAGCTCCTTGCTGCTGAACTCCAGAGACGGGGAAAATACTGGATCAGGATGGTAAGAAGCTCTTTACTTTTTCACCAGATCTAGGTTATTACTCTGTAAAAAATGTTCAAAAGATGATGAAATTAGTAGAGGTCAGTATTTAAAACAAAAAAACAGTATATAAGATACAGAGGAATTATGTTTTTTTTCTGCAAGAGAACAGCAATACAAGTTGGTGACAAATATATCTGGCACTGAACATGTTATGCAGCTTATATAAAATCTTTTAAAACTGGGAAAGATTGCTGACAAGTATTTTACGTAAATTGGAAGTCTGTCCACCTGGTTTATTTCAGAAGGAGAGCTGTATATGCTTTTTAAATTATTTTGGATTAATATCACTGACACAGACTTTATACATGGAAATATAAATAAACCTATGTCAATCACTCATGCAGGCTGTATGTTTGTATGATTTCTTTTGTAGGGGTTTTGGGGTTTTGTTTTTTAGAAAGAAGCAGATCTGCTCAGCACATGCCTTTGACTTTTAGGGAGATATGAAGTTTTTATTTTTCTGGGTTTTCAATCCACAAAGACATGTAATTACATTGTTTCTCTAGTGCATTTATTTGGTGGGAAAAATAATCAGGGAAAAGTTTTTGGAATTATGATTTTATTATTTGTACCAATTTAAATATTCTGATCTAAGTATTAAAACAATAGGAGTAGAATATAAAGCACATAAATGTGGGATCTGAATATAGAATAAATTGATAGCAATGCTATTAATGATTTTTTAAAATGCTTGAGAATAGAATAAAAATAGCATATTAGCATTTTTCTACATATTAAAGAATTGGAGGGAGGAAACATATCTTGGGAGTGTTTACTCCCAAGACTCATTGTCAAGACTGTTTTGTTGGGGTTTTTTTGGGGGTTGGGGGTGGATGTTGATTGAAATAAACATCAAGCCAAAGCTCCTGTATGGGAACTCAGGTGTTCATTTTAAGTGCATACTAAATTCAGGAATTTATTGATTAGGACATTACAGTATGTCAGAGTGAAAGGAAAACAAATTACTAAATAAGTCTGAAGAGCACTGAAATGCATTTACTTGACAGACCAGTTTGATGCGTAGGGAATTATTCTCTTTATGATTCAAATGGAAGAGGAGATTTTTTAACAGAACAACAACAATGAGAGAGTTTGAAAAGTGTACAGCAAATGTGAAATAACGTTTGATATGTATTTTTTATCTTTGTTGTATATTTGTTCTTTCTCAGCAGTGCAAAAATTAAAAAACCCTAAAACTACACTAAATTCTTTCTGATCTTTTCCTTTTCTAAGTGGTTTCACTGAAATAAGTTATGAAGTCAATCATGCTATCATAGCCTATATATTTCATGTTAGACATTGCACTTTGATGTGTTAAAAATTTATGGTTTTCCTCCTCAGTATGCAGAATGGATTGCAAAATCAATAATTGAATGGACACCAGGCTGTAAGATTCTTGGAAAGACGTTCAATATTAATCTATGTGTGGTGGTTGTTGTTGTTATTATTAATATTATTATTACTACTGCTATTTTTTGACAAAAATCCCCTATGTTGAGTAACCATTAAAGAGTACTGCTGCACTGAAGACATTTGAATATATTGTTGTTTCTTGTCAGAGAAGACTGTGCCCATAATTACTATTATCCTGTATCTAAATTTTCTTACAAGAAAATGCTGGAGGTAGGAGATCCTGCATTTGCCTATTATGATCACAGAACATAATTAATAACAAATAATGTTACATATATTTTCACTTTTGTGATTCTCTAGTTCCTACCTAAGTCAAACGCAGATTATGCATTTGTAACAGGAAGTTAATAAAAACGTTTATTTCTAGAAAAATAATGTTCATGTACTGCTACATACTTGATGTTGATAAAGTTTTAGCCAGAGTAAACTTACATTGTGTCTTGCTTGACATGGATTAGTTCAGTAACTAAAGCAGTGAGTTCACAAGGGATCTATTTCTTTCAGTGTAGATGGTCTGGGCAAGGATCTTGCATAAGTAACTGAAGAAAAAAAAAAAAAAAGAGAAGAAACATACACCACACACATACCCCAATGGTGTACCCTTAATAGTAGTCAGCAATGTAACAAATTACATTATTAGTCCAGAAGGAACAGCCTCTCACTTAAAATTTTTAGATTATATGGCTTCTTATATGTAGAATGTAAATAGTAAATGGTCTTAAAGAAGCCCTAATTGCAAGCTGTCAAATGCATTAGATATCAGGTTTAATTATTCAAAGTGTTTTTTTCTAGGAAGTGTAAGGAAAAAAAGTAAAATTATAAATAATGTACTGGCTTTACCAGAAAAACTAAGAAGTTGTAGATGTGACTATTACAGTGCTAAATTCTAATAAAGCATAGTTAGTGCAAGGGATATGTTTGGTATGGCAAAGTTCATTTGCAGTGTCTTCCTGGTGCAGAATTTAAAAGAGCTTATTCAACAATTGGATGTATTATTCACCCAGATAAATTTAGGCTAAACTTTTTTTTTTTTTTCATTTCAGTGACTAAATTGAAGTCTGATAATCTGCCTGAAAATGTAATCCTTATTTAAAGAGGTATATTATAAATATGTAAGCTGTGGATTTTATAGGGAATATAGAACGTGTTTAAGGAAAGGAAGTACAGTTTTGCATCTGCTATAAACTTGATTCAAGACTTAATATTCTCAGGTTTTGTTCTTTGAGTAAATTTTTGCTTTGTTTTTCTGCTCGTTTTCTGGTAAAAAATAAGAGTTTGTTCATTCAGAAGTACTCGTGCTGACAGTAGTCAGAAGGAATCTGCTGCAGTATAGCTTTGTGCCTGTGTTTGGTATTAACTTGCATGTCCCAAGTAACTTTTGGCACAGTTTGGTTCAGGTGAAAAAACTTCATGTCAGGCTTCATTTGCCAAACCAGTAAGTCTGGCACTATTCTAGAGTGAAATACACTCTTGCATGCTCCATAAATATTGTTTGTAAAGGATGAAAATAAACCTCGTTGAACTTTGATTGAAATGTAATGCTGAAATATCTCCATATATAAACGTATTAGCATTTACTTGTAATGAAATAAGTTTGTATTTTAAAATCTCAGCATCCATGTTTATGGAGCCTGAATACTTTCAGTGAATAAAATATGTCACCAGGCAAGGTTTATCCAAGAAGAGTAGTTTTTTAGGTGATGAAGGATTATGTTTTTAAGTAATTTTCCTTTTGATTCTATAATCAACCTACTATGCAGATCAGGTTTTGCTCACTAAAATCCATCTTTTGAGCTGTGACCTTTCACTGGTAGTAGAATTTAAAATGAGTTACTCTCAGGAAGTTATACATTATTTGCTATGTTTTACATAATGTATTGGCATGCCTGCTGCATCTGTGTTCAAGAGAGGGTTTTATTCCTTCAGCCATGGGATATATGAAGAAACTATTAAAAATGGATGCTTTCAGCATTAGTCTGTCCTTTTGGCTTGGATCCTGTCATGCCATCAGAAATGAAGTTGATGAAAATGAAGGCAGGGAAAAAGGTCAGTCTGGTCTCTAGGTGAAGTAACTGATGGGAGCAGCTTTCAGAGGAATACAGCTTTAGTGAGAAGGTAGCTGGATAATACATATTTTTTGCGTCTGCTTAATGTTTGCATCGTGGCATTTGCAGTGTTTTGAAATATCAGGACAAAACTGTGTTTCCCATGTATCTTAGGACCCTCATAGCAACATGGTATTTTACCTCACGTAATTGTTCTTGTACTTCATGACTATACTGAGAATACTGAGAACAATTAAGGTTGAGACTTACCATGGACCTTTTATGCAAAAGAAATCTGGAGAAGATAAAAGGGTACTGACAACTTTATACCCTCCTGATACTGTGCAGATGTAAGAAGAGCAAGTTATGGAGTTGTGCCCTGAAGGATATGTTTCCAGTGTGTTCTGACCAGAGCTGAGGATGGCTCGTGTGTAGTGGTGGGAGACATGATGAAGTTTGGGTAGATTTCCTGGTTTGCTTCACTACACAGGCTGCTGATGGGAAGCTGCCATTCCTAAAGGAATTCTCTAATTCTCTAAAACTTGCTCTTGAGTTTTTAGTACATCTGTTGTTATGAATATTTCATTTAAATATTTTTCAGTGTTGTGGTGTCACCAGGGGATACACAGCCCACAGTCAGCCCTATTATGTCTTTTGGTAATGAAGTTTCAGCTTGGAGGTGAGAGCTGTCTACTCCCCTGGCTCTGTCTCGGGGCTTCTCTTCACTCTTCTCACCAATATACACCTTGGGTATCTGACTAAAGGTTTTGGATTCATAAAGAATTTTGGAACCCACAACATAAGGTTGGTAATTTCTGGTGTTGATCCTTATTCAGTCTAAGATGAAGATGGTGAAATCCTCAACACTTCTGACTCCATTAGTGTAATAGGGTGGTTTTCTTAATAGCCAAGGCTTTAACTTCATAGTGCTAACCTTTTGAACAGCTCAGAGACTTTGAGACCTTGTGCTGCAGCCTTTTTTCCCCTTATGTGATGTGGCTTTCATACAGGATTTCTTATGTGATATTTCTCCCTGTCACAGGATAGGAGGTGGTGCATGTGTGTCAGGCTACCAGACTAGAGGCTGCTGACATGTTCTTCTTGTGGACATACACATGTCCAGTAACAGGGAGAACTCTGTCTTAGCCAAATAATGGGTATTTATTTGGTCAGGTGAGGACTGAAACTACACAGTCATTTGGAAGAAATGGCAAGAAAGAGGATGTTATGAGACTACACCTCTGATTTAGCTTCTTTTCCTGTAAATCCTACTTTTAGCAGTTTTTGTTGTGCTCCTTCATTTTCAGAAAGAGAAAATCTGTCTAATGTGGTAGAGATTTTACCAGCACTAATTCTAGGGATTAAGTTTTGGAAAAATACTTACTTAATTTGGGACAGACATACTTTCTGGGCCATTTGCTCTTGAGTAACTTATGAGCTACTGCAGACCTCTAAGTCATTCATATAAGAATGGTCTTCCAATGACTCAAACTGGCCTACAAAATTTATGTCAGAAAAAGAAATGTTCCTCATGGTTTTTTTTTCCTTCAATTGAAGAAATAGAAGGGACTAATTTTAGAGAGCACTTGATAACTTAAGAAAAGGTCTTTTAAGTCAAATAAACTTTTAGATTCTCTTCTGACTAAACTTGTTGTATGTAATAATGTTAATTTTCTTATTTTTCTATTTGAAGGGTTGTCAAAAGTATTAGGCATGTTTAAAAAACCCTTTTTTATGACCTACTCCTCATTCCACTGTTACAGGGGATTGATCACAAAATCAGCGCTTGCATCTAATAATTCTTCTACTGTGGCACAGGTAGACAGAAAATTGGTTTCCTTGTACATGCAAAGCATGAAAGTGCGAGTTCTGTGTGAAGGATGAATACAACACACTAGGGATGCTTTAGGCAGAATATATTAAGGTCTCTACTAGCATTTGTTTGCTGCAGAGATTGTCATGCAATGATGCTTGTAGCTGGCTGTTACCTCTTTGCACACTGGGGCCGCTCATGGACTGCATTTACTCTGCCCATCAGTGCTGGTGTGGTCCTGCAGTCAGCAGGTGGAGTTCCCTTGTCTCCAGCTGTGCCTTGTGTGTGCCTTTTGTTGTCAAGGTCATTCATGTATTGAATGCCAATACATGGAGCCAGATGCTTAGATTGGTCTTCTTGGAAGCTGAAGAAGAGTTTGAAAGATTGAGTCCCAGAAGAGTTTTCTAGCTTAATGATCCTGGTGCCATATTGCTAGGTTCTGATAAAAAAGGCAGTCATAATTTTGGGTTTAAGTGTGTTGAAACAAACAGAAAAATACTAGGAAACTGTTATCGTGGATATAGTTTTGTATGGATTGAGAACACATGCTCTGGGGTGGCGGGCAGTTGAATCCTTTGGTGCTTGCAATAACAGCATTTGTTGTGTGCCATAGAACAAATGCATTGCTTGTTCTTCCCTTTTGAAGAAAAATAAAAACAAAACACCTTCACAAGTTTAATGTTTGTAACTTTCACCAAATGTGTATTTAGGTGTTTTACTTCAGATAGGGAATAGTTCCTCAGCCTAATAATACACATTCGTTTAGAGTTACTTGCTTGGAAAAGAATAAACAGATTTAAGAGTGTACCAGCATAAACATAAATCTTTCTATTGGATCTGTTTCAGAACTCCTTGAAGTCACGGCAAATGCAAGCAATCTAACTGAATAATAACATTTTTGATGCAGTGCATCATAACATAGAACATGCAATTTATAAACTGTTATAGAAATAAGTGTATTACACAATATTTTAAAGTTTTACATGAATTTGTGAAACATTATTTTTTGTAGCAGATTGCATATCCAAATCCCCAAAATGCTATGCCTCTTTCATAAATTTGCTAATGGAGTTCACTTCACTCACTGTTGATTAGAGACTCTTTTTAGTAAACATAAAAATATTGTGGAAGAATCTGAAGGGTGAAAAAAGGCTAAAATACTTCAAATTCATATTCATGTAGAGTGACCTTAATAGTTTTACCAGTTGTTTCAACCTCATAGATTTTCTAGTGCCAGTTCATGGGAGCTGTGCATTTACTTTGGCTCATTTTAATGTTCCAGTGAAATATTCTTTCTGATCTGTGTCATGGGGGTAGGGAAGCACATAAAATATATGCTTCCAGTCAGTGATGAGAGAGTAGGAGGATTTTTCATGAACAATGTAATTAAATTCATGCATGTAAAAGATACCTGCAAGATGCTGCTTGAGAAAGTACTTTATAGCAATAGATAATTATAGGGAAAAAATTACTTTCCTGGAATCATAGTACATAATATTAATTTATCAGTGGTATAAAGGTTCTCTAAACGGTTTTTTTTCCCATCTGTAACACAGCATCTTTTTTACTAATAATCTTTGTCTTAAAAAATTTTGATCAAAATTTTTGTTGGAGATATTACACTGGAATTTGAATACAGCCCTAATAACAGGCCACTGTTGTACACATTTGTTTAATATTAAACAATTACTAAACTATTTGCTCTTGCAAAAGTATGAGAACTATGGAAATTTTCTGAAGTCATAGGTTTTCTCGTCTGTTTAATACAGTTCTAATTATGAGCATAGTTGCCACTGCTGTGGATCATACCCATGTTTGTTTAAAGGTATCCAGAAGAGGTGATGATATTAGTTCACCTGCTGCTAAATATTCTCCTACGTAGAAAGTAACTCAGCAGTGACTCAGACATAAGAAATGAAAGCAGAGTCAGTTGCTTAGGGCTAAATCTTGCAAGGGTTTACATCTAGGTATGGTGTGTTGAGAATTTTCAGGGATTAATTGCATCCTAAGCAGACAAAAAAAGGTGTTCTAGTTCCCCTCCTCCTCTCCACTACTTCATTTTCTTTGGGAAAAAAAGGCTTCAGTGGATTTTGTTCTAGTTATCTCCAAACTAAGCTGCAGGCAGTGTGTGTGGTAACATTTGTTTGTAAGAATGGACAGCTTGTATGCACCTGGAAACTCATGGTCAAAAATGCATGTTGTGGGCTGTGCTCTTAGTGTTGCCCAAAGAAATCCTTGGCATGAGAAGCTGGAGTCTCCTGAGGATGCTCTGTGATGCATTGACCCTCAGCTAGGAGCTCTGACAGGATATCAAAGCCAAGGCTGGCACTCCCTGCCCTGATCCTGCCTGAGCCCATGGCTGGGGAATCTCCTGCTTCACTGGGAGTTTGCTGTGGAACATTTTGGTTCTAGGCCTGATCGAAGAAGTGCTGTGGAAAGTATATGGTGAAAAGTAACTCGCACAGCAGTTAACGTTTGGGAAGGTTCATTGAAAGATGTTACATTGAGTCAGCATTAATTTCAAAGAGGAATCCTGACCAAAACCATGAAGCTGATTTCTTTCAGGTATTAAGAGGTTTCAAAACCTAAACTTATGTAACCATCTCATCCTTAAAAAGTCATTGCTGTTAGTTTTAATAGTCAAAGTGAGACCCATAGCTGAATATGGCAAACTTGCAGAATCTTTTCTATTTTCAGTAGTGACATGTATATTTTCTCCTGTCTCTACTCTCAGACTATGTAGTGTAAATGCAAATGTATTTTTTTTAAATCAAAAGCACAATTTCTGAATGGACAGTGTAGTCTAAGGAAATAGATGTAGCAGAAGACCATGCTTAGCTTAAGATTTTTGCTATCTTTAGAGCCTGGCATTCACTAGGCTGCAGTAAGAAGCATATTCTTTTTTGTTATAAACACCCTTCTGTGTTAAATTCTAAAATAGTTGTTTCCTGGAGGAGGTTTGGAATAGAAACGGATGTACCTGATAGTTAATTAAAATTCAGTGTTGTTTGTTCTTGCTTAAATTAGTGAAAAAACCCCCAAACCTTCCAGGAAACACCACAGAGAATAACGTTTTAAGCCTTTCAAATTATTTTGAAAGATGAGAATTCCCATGGCTCAATTCTTTAAAGAGTTGGAACATAATTCAAATGCTTCTTTGCCACCTGTCACTTTTTTTTTCAATTTTAGCATGTGTATTTTCTCTCATAGAGAAATAAAGGGAATGAACACCTCATTTCCCGTTTTACCCAATTTTTTTCTGAATCCTAGTTACTGAACTACATGCACACATTACTTCTATTATTACACTGTAAACCACCTGCACAAATGCATACCTAGCAGGAGACCAGTTGTTTCATGAAGTTATACCAGAATCTGGCTAGAGCTGTTGTACAAACTAGAGAAAACCATGTGTAACTGGTTTTGTTTGTAATGTGAATTTACTGATTAGCCAGCTAATACCATTTTCTTTCCCATGCTTACAGCCTCCCACACACAGAAAGATGCGAAAAAGTAGTATAAAAATAAGGTTTTAAGCTATGACAATGAGATCTCCAGATGTCTGATTCCTTGGTTTAGAAAACTGCACAAGAGCTTATCTATTCCTGAAATAAAAATGATTTAGATAGTCCAAACCGTCTTTCACAATCTCCCATCTGCTAGGGTGTGCATTTCATTTTCATGTAAATAAAATTTCTAAGTAATTCTTCAAATCCTCGCTGCGCAGTTCATTACGGAGATCTCATGCTTGCTAATACTTACTGCCAGAAGGCAAAAGGACTGATAAAGCATGTGGAGGACTCATAGGAGGCTTGCAAGGCAGGAAATCCCTCATGGAGAGGGGAATTTATGGGGTTTATGTATAGCATTAACCACTTCACCTGTGTTATTTCCCATTTGCTCCTTTCAAGAAATGGAGATACCTAATGAGGGGGATGGTAAAGGAAATTTGCCGAGCTTTATTTTTGGATTTCTGCTGTGAATTTCACCTCTAAAACAAACAATTGGATTTTAAGCTGTCCTTCCATGTCATGTACTCTTTTACAGTGGACTGGATTCATACTTGTGTTTAGGTAGGCAGACCTCTAATCTTAATGCTTAAATTGAGAGTCTTACATTGTTAGATTTTTGAAAGGTCACTTTGGCTTCAGTCTGGCAGTTTGTAGGTGCTGACATGTTGGCAAACAGGCCCTTTTGTACTTTGTATTGAAGTCACAAATGGAGAAGAGGAGGAATCATAATGGCTTATATTTCCAAAACTGGATTGACTTGCTTACTTTGCTAGAGGTGCAGTTAATCAAAACAGCTGCAACTCAGAACACCTGGAAGAAGTTGTGCAACTCTTAAATGTCTGAATGTAGATTTTAAGAATGTAATTTTAAGCAGGCAGATTTGATCAGTTTGCCCCATTGTTACCCAGGAAACCTCTTAATTACTATGCCTTTGCTTCAGCCCTCTGCATGTAGCTTTTAAAACATTTTGTTACAATTTTTCTTTTCTTTTGTCTTAAGCTAGTGTTTATAGAAAGGGCTGGCTTGACAGCTCTGGCAAATGAAATAGTCTGCCTGCCCACGGAATATGTGCTCCCTAGACAGTGGCAGTCCAAACTTCCACATGCTGTTTTGTCAGTGTGATACAACTTTTCTTGGGGGAGTGGAGACAGGAGGGAGGAAGTAGGGTTCTTGTACAATCAGGTCTTTGCCACCAAAACATGCAAGTGTTGTCAAGAAAAATGGCCTGTATTTTCCTTCTAGCACAGAAAACAGGCAGCTAAAAAAAATGGATGAGCTCAAGCTTTGGAAAACCTATATGTAGTCAGTAAGCTATCATCAAGACCACAGATTCTATCCTGCTGTGTTGCAGTTAGTGCTGATGACAGATGATCATGTGAACTGGACTGGGTTTTCCTTGCTCAATGCCAAGACAAAAGGAATTTTAAAGAGCTCTGAGTTCTGCTGAACCTTTAACAAAAAGTCCTGCAATATTTGCGTGGAAGTGGGAAATATGGGAATTTACTCTAAAATATTAAGACTTCTTGTGTTTCCCTTTAAGAATGCTGATCTTAGCACATACTGTTCATTATTTGTTTGTCTTGGGGATGACTTGTTTTGAGATACATGTATTAGATGAATCGTGAGAGCTGTGAATCACCTAGTGCTCCTAGAAAAATCACCCAAGAGACAGCCAGTCTTTTCAACACAGGATTGTGTATTTGATTTCCAAGTGGTTTACAGGCCTCCTGGTTCATTTAGCTAGCCTAAAAATCATGAAAGATCACTAACAAAATCATAGTGCTGTTCTTCAGTGATCAATGCGAATTCACAAATGTTTCAACAAAAATAGCAAGGCATTAAGAATGAAACATATCCATGACATCTTTTAATTTCAGAAATCTTTGCTCTGCTATGAGTAAAAATGGAAGTACAGAAGGACCATTTGCATCATCCAAAATAAAGCATCTGGCATAAATAGCTACAATACTTCATGATCACTGTAGTTCTCTGTAGTCGTACAAGAGGTTATCCAGGAATTTGTCAAGACATCTCTGCTCAAAGCAGCTGAAATGATCCAGTCCAGGCTCCTGTTGCTGCCTTGGCCCAGGCCATGCAGCCTTTTCCTCCAGCCAGTGCCATTGCTTGTAATGAGCCAGTTCCAGGAGCTGCTTGCTTGAGAACTAACCATGAGGTTTGGACTTTTGGGGTGAAAGACATTGTCTGCTGTGAGGGAGAGTTTGCAGGCTTTGATTTGGCAAGGAATTTGTGATTGGGCTTGTAAAGACAGGAGTATTGCTCAACATAATTGAATATGACAGTATGTTAAGACTGTGAAAAGAAAACACTGGAATTTACTCTCTGGTCATGAAAGTCACTTGGAGTACTTCTGTTCTCTGAATGCTGTTTTGACTTACAGAATAATTTCTCATAGCTTTTTGTGTCAGACTTGTGCTTGCAGTCTGAGAAACAGATGGAAATTCTACTGGCTTTCCTTCTGTAGACTGTAAAACAAAGATGCTTAAATTACTGGTGCTCTAAACTAATGAACCTTCTCAGTATCTAAATTCAAGACTCATTGCTGCTTTTAATGTTACTGCAAAAAAATTCATGGTGCATTTATATCTCTAACTGTGGTATCAGCATTGGTTTGGTACATGCTGCTCTCCTTTAAATGAAGAGAAGTAGGGACAGTGCATAGGAGAAAATGGTAAACATCTCACTCATCATCTGGATTACAATATATAATTCCTACCTGAAGAATCAATATTTTAGAAGGCAAAGAGCACCATGCTTTGCTGTCTTGATGCCTATGTATGGTTGTTAAGATTTAGAAACCAGTAATCCAGAAAAGAACTACAGAGTGGGTTTGCATTTGAAGGCATAAAGATTATGGTTCTGTTGTGGACATGTTAGAATGTATGAATAAACTAGAACTGAGATCCTGCTTGATAACACTAAAAATTTTAATTTTTGAAACCTAATAAACCTTTTTGTGTGTGTGTGCAACTGATTTTTAAATTTAAATTAGTTTTTTCCTGTTTAAACAGCTTCATTTTTTACATAGCTGGTTCTCTGATTCTAAAACTGTGGCCAGGTAAACTCTGAATTATTCACAGAATTGATGTAGATTGTATATTTTTACTGCTGAGTGGTTTGCCTACTGTAAATATACCCCTCATACCTGAACAAGGGAGAAAGAGACTAGATTTAGAGCATGAGAGTGCTGAAAAAATGCAGAAGAGTCTAGAATATTATCTTTACTTTGTTGAGATTGGCTTAAGAAATAGCCAGAAATTGTCCAGCTGCAATGGATTGCCTGTATTTATTTCTCCTCTGCATTGGTCAACCACCAGCAGGCACATCTTTTGAAGCCATAAGATAGTGATGACAGTTTTCTTCCCTAGGTGATTTACTAGTTGCTAATTATGTTTAGTAGAAATTTGGATCAATTACAGCCTTGTCAAGTTTCCAGTGGGATTAAGAGATTTTTTTCATTCACTTTAATGATATCAACATTGTGACTTTTGTGCCAGTTCCATTAAATTCAGTGAAACTTGCTTTGCCCACTGACATTAAATTCAGTGAAACTTGCTTTGCCAACTGATACTGAATGTATGCTTTGTCCTATTTGCTGAGAAATTCACAAGCCTTTTATAATTATACCAACTTAAGGAGCTTGAAACTTATCCTTTTAACTTTTTTTCCCCGTAGGGATGAGTATCTATTCGTTTTGTTGGAATCAGAGTCTACTCAAAATTACCAAAAACTGAATTAGTAAAATGTGTGTTATAGGCAAAATAGAGATAATAGAGACTTCTCAGGTGGCTGTGGGGTACTGCCAAAATTAATTTATCTTCTGTTATTATTTGGGAAAGAATAGCAGGCCAAACAGCCGAAGTACACAGTACCTCTGTGTATGCAGTTATTGAGACTCATTGCATTGCAATGTGAAAGATATACATATGAAATCACATAAATCCATAGACATAAGAGCTGTTCTTATAGTGGACAAGCACTACTTTTTCTTGATAAACTTAATTCTTAAAGTAGAAAGCAAGGAGAAATTCAGTCTGCTGGCTTCCCAAATCTAGTGTATTTGCTATCTGGCAGCTGAGTTTTGGCACAGAACACATGGCAGTGTGTGGCACTGGGGAGCTCCAAGGTCTTGTACGATAATAAATAAAAAGCGTCCTCCTCTGAAGGCTAGGACTAATTCATTAGTAGCTGGGTTTAAATTAATAGCATTCCTTCTTTGATAGATATTATGAGATGTTGTTTGCATTACATCAGACAGTGTTGATTCTAGCTTTATTTTTTAATATTTGGGCCAGTTTGTTCAATGTTGGTGCTATTTGTATGTAGCAATTGCTGTTCTTTTTATTGAAGTCATAAACTTTAATGAACCCATATAACACTTGTCATAAATTAAATAAAATTGGTCTTAAATTTTGACAGATTTATATAAAGGAGTTTCTCTGTCTTCCTTCTCTTCCTATGTCATGAGTAGGATTTACTGATCAGCCCAAAGTTTTAATTTTTTTATGCAAGTAATACATCTCCTTTGTAATGGTGACTGGATAAAGCTGACAAGTGAAAGTTAATATTCACTGTACAATGATGTGCAGGAAGAAAATAACCTTGAAAATGTTTTTCAGAATAGATATGCTGGAGGACAAGATACTTTCATGAAAGATTCCTGGACAGTGAGACTTCAGGCTCACAAAAAGCTTGACACACTGATACCTAATGAACACTCTGAAATTGTGGTAAATGCAAGAGAGTTCAATTAAACCTTTTTTTGCCGTTTATTTCAATCTTTGGGCATAGAAAGAGTGTGACTTCATTGATGTGTTTAAGGCAATTAGAATTGCCTTTGACTACAGAATTAGATTGTGTGGTCATTCTTCACTTAAAATGTTAGGACAGCTTATGTGTCATCACTCAGCAGTGAGAACTCTGGGTCCCTAAAGCAGGAGCAGCTGAGACCTCACTGTCACCCATGAGAGCCTGTGTGCAGTGCAGTAACCTCCCCCTTGTACCTGCAAGGCTTGTCCCTAAAAGTAGTGATCAGTAAGGGTGTCCTCTGGTGCACATTTTGAGGGATCAATGACTACATTGCCTTGATGTGAGAGGTATAGGCTGCTTTGTGCAGTGGGCACCACTGGCCAAGGTGCCACATGTGCCAGGGGTGCCCCTGGGAAGCAGAATCCAGCAGGACGGGCTCCTACTTACTGGTGGGGTTCTGGCAGGGCAAGGCCTGATGACCAGGTCCCATCCCACCAGCCCAGCCAGGGAGGAGGGCACCTGAGGGAGCCCTGGTGCTCCACACTGTGCTGCTGGGGACCCTGGGTCAGCAGTGCCCAGGGCAGGACAGGCCTGTGGGGAGCTGGACCCCAGCCCTGCTGGGGCAGGGACTGACATCCCTGGTAGCTGGAACGTGGGCTGGCAGGAGGGGCCATGGTGTCTGGCTGGGACCTGTAATGTTCTGTTACATTCTTTGAAGCTGTTGAACTCAAATTCTAGAAAATTCAGTGTTTGTATTTTTTGCCATAAGTGACTGTGTTACTAATATTGAGCAGGCAGTGTGTCTTAAAACAGTGCTGCCCTGAAATACAGTCTTGGAGTGTTTACCCGGAGTTGTTTTCCAGGGAAGGAGTACCAAGGACGACAAGAGTAGCTGTATTGTTCAGGCTAAATATCTGACCAGCCTTGTGTCCTATCTTTGACAGAGCCCTGGCATATAGAACCAAACATGTAATTTCCAGTTCTTGGAGTTGGTATATTTTGTCTTTACTAGCTCCCATGGCTTTTCATGAAGAAAACCCAAAGACACCCACTTTCCAATCCATCTAAGCTTCTATCACCTGTGTGTCTCATGGCATGGGGTTCTACAGCTTAACAATGCCTTGAGTATCTTTTTTGTTTGTTCATTCAAGCATGCCAACATAATTAATTTAATGCCCTCTAATGTTTTCATTGGAAGAAACAGGGAATAACAGTTTCATAGTCATCTTTTCCATGCTGCCTGTGAATTTATAGTTCTGTCACATTCCTGTGTTAGTTGTGTCTTTTTCCGAGCTGAAGATTACCAATATATTTAATCTTTCTTTATACAGAAACATTGCATGCTTTGATTGTCCTTTTTACCTTTTTCTCTTCCAGTTGTTTTGTGATTTTTGAAAAAAGTGAACCAGAACTTCATGACTTTCAGGCTTTGGATCCACAAATGAATAAAAATTCACCATGTGAAGAAATTTTCTTTGGTGTTCTGCTCCCTTTCCAGTAAATTCAGCTTGTCTCTTTGACCTGTAGACCCTAAGCTGATCTTCCCATAAGTTTGCATGCTAAAGCTGTCATCTTGCTTGTAGATGGTTGTAGTTTAAAAATAATTTTGAGACAAAATCAGAAATTCATGTCCATTTTTCTGCACAATAAGTAGCATGGAGTGTTTGGATATTGGACTGGTATTTTGGAATTAGGTGTCACAGCTTCATAGGTTTTTATGTTACTATAGATGGAATCAGTCATAATAAGAACCATAAGAGCTGTGGTAATGGACTGGGACATACTGAAACTATTAGAAGTTTCCAGGTGTTTATTGAAAATGACAATCTAAAATGGTAGATGGAAATTGCTTATGCCACTCTTCCTGTTTTGGCAACGTCCTGTATTCTCAGGGGACTTTGATGTTGTTTTCTGACACTTCTGACACCAGTCAAAAGATTTTTGTAGAACATACTAAAGCCTTCCTGGCTATTTGAGAGAAGGTGTTGAGGCATGCTATAAAGCCTCAGTGCATCTTTATTCTCCTGTGCAAAGACAGCTTTTCAGAGATGAGACAAGGAACTTGCTGATATTGAGGGAGAATCAGTGAGTGGTAGCAAAAAGATAATAATATGGCAGAAGAAATAGCAAAATGTACTGTGATTGTTGTATGAAAAGATAGGAATTTATTCCTTGGGTATGCTAGACACTTAGGTATAACTTCTAAAGGTCTATTTATAAAGGTATACCAGACACAGATAAACAAAGGAAAATAGATAAAAGAAATTTGAGCATAGCTTCTTTATGGAAGAATTCTTTGAATATTAGATGCACCATGACAGGATTTTTCTTTTCTTCATTATGCTCTGTGCTCCAACATCAAGGCCATGGAGAGTGAGCACAGTTACAGTAGTTACTGTGATATTGCTGAAGCCCTCACTTCATCCTTGGCCATGCAAGCATGTAGCTTTACGTCTTTTGCTAGATTTGCCTGCAAGTCATTATATCATTTTTGGGGAAATTCAGCAACAAATACCAGTAATATTTTTGAAGTATTCATCTTTTTACTTTTGTAGAAGTAGTTCTTTAAATTGCTTGTTTTATCACTGCAGTTAATGAGCTCCAACTTTTGTCTTCCTTTTCTCCTCATTCTAATCCACAGAGCATTGTTCTGTCAGAGAGGCTGAAAAGAATGGTTTGGAACCTGTAATATTACATAAGGGAACCACATTCTTGTTTATTCTGGCTCTGTGTGTACTTTGGAGAAATAAATAATAAAGATTTTTCATTTTTTTCTTAGGAGCACTGGCTCTTACAGACACCCCACTACCTCCCATCTCAGTTTTAATCACCTTGTACAGTAAGCCAAGATCACTTTTCAGAAAGATGGCCTTAAATGACTTCATTTTCCTAAACTGCCTTTGGAATGCCACCATCCTAGGGAACATTAATTCACTTTGATGGCTCTTTGGTGTTGCCCTACAGATGTTCCAGCTCTTTGAATAACAGTGGGGCAGGGCTATTCTCTTCCCCTGTCTTAGCACAGCAGAGCGGCTTAGTTTGTCTACACAGTAGGTGCTTTTCTTGAAGTAACCCTGTGAGCTTTATGGCAGCTCAGCCTAGAGGATGGAGAGGAAAAAGGGCTTGCTTTTTAGAAAGAGTGCCATCCGAATAATGAATTACATTTTTAAACAACTGTTGGACCACATGCTGTGTTCAATCCTGTGTTTAACTAAGGTAAAGTAAGAAGATGACTGCAATATTTTTCAAACTATTTCATGTTGGTTTTTTTAACCTTCAGACAGTTTCTTTTTTCTCTCAAATGTGTACATTTCAGTCAAGAAGATTACCTGGATGCTTTCTTTCAGCTTGTAGTTCTTCAGAGTCTAATAGAGAACAGAGTACTGGAAAATTCTTGCATCAAGCCAAAAAACTTGAGATACATTTAATCAAGTAATCATTTACAGTCTCTGAGCCCATTCTTACATAGCAAAGAGATAAATTGCCAGTCTTGCCATCTACAAAGCAATTTAGCAGCTACAAAACATCAGAAAGGGAATATATTAATTTCTGCAGATACAGCAAATAGATGTGATGTCCTTGGAGGGATCTCTGGATAAGCACGAGTATGTTTATTGAATTTATAAATTGCTAGGTAATTTCCTTTAGTTTGAATTATTGTGGCTTTGATGGAAAATAATTATTTTTCCCCTCATGTTAATGAAATAGTTTATATGCTTCTCAAACAGAACTGCTAAGCTTTATAGTAACATTTTGCAAACTACTTTAGTTTATTATTAATATGTAGTTGAGATAGCAAGCTTAGTTAGCTTCCAGTACGCCTTTTTTTTTAATGTAATAATTGATCTGAAAGCCGTGCAAGAAGCAGATAGATCAGAATGACATGTATTTAAATGTTTCATCTTTACTAAGTAACTTTATAGAAGTTTCAGCGATGAAGGAACTAAGAAGAACAAGGACTGAATTCTGTTCATGACTATGTTAGCACAAATTTTAAAGAAAGTCCATGAACTTTGTAAGATTATTATAGCAGTGCCTATATGATAGCAGAACACAGTTGCAAACAGAAGAAGCTACTGCAACATTTTGTTGTTCAGGTTGTTTACTTACTCAGAAAAGAGCTCAGCAGCTGAGTGCAAAGCTGATGTTTAGAAAGAAATTGAGCCTTGCAGTCCTAGCAGAGAAAGGGAGTTGTTTTGCCAATTGGTGTTTCCCCAAGAGGAGCAAAATTGTCGTAAGAAAACAAAATCTAGAACTTTTGGATGTTTTGGAAAGGTCCCTAAAGAATATAGAGAGGAAAGGGACATGTTAAAAAGTCTTAGCAGCAAAGGAAAATGAAATTGAAATCTATTCTTGGTAATATGTCATAGGGTAAATATGTAATAGGGTAGTATCTAAATATTCCATGAAATGCCAGATGCTTTGAAGCATCAATTAAATTTTGATCAAGTCTTTTGTATTCAAAGTATAAATCAAGCTGATGAGTTTACACTGTATCTAATAGTGTTTCTTTATATATTTAGTGTAATCTCAAAATGGGATCAAGAGGTTTGTCTAGCAGAGCAGCATCTTAAACAGAAATGCTTGATCTATGAGTGTGCTACCTGCCTATATGATATGAACGTGGCAAAATGAATGTGGTAGATCATAGCTGCAGTTTTATGTCCTTGGCAAAATCTGAATTTGAGCTCAGTGACATGGATGAGCTTTGACTTGGGCATGTATCTGTTATCTGTATCATGTTATACATTTAGGGCCATAGGGAAAAATTTTCATAGACGGATAGAATAGAGAGGAGAAGAGGCAAAGAATTTAAAGAATTAATTGCATATAACCCCCGAAAAGGTTGTTTTGATTGAGTGACTTTTATGTGATCATAGTCTGCATTTTAATGCCTCTGAAAAAGAAAGGCTACAGTTTTATTATTTGAAGGATATTTATCACATTTTTATTCTAAGTTTATTTTTGGCTTTTGCAATATAATTCCAGCTGTATTCTTTCTGAAGGTTGAGCTAAGCCTTTTTCCTTTTAAAGACAGTGGCAAAATTGTTATTATACACAGAGGCTTTTTCAAAACCAATAAAAAATTCAATACAAAAGAAAGGTGGGTAGCCAAGAAAGGCAGGAGCAGATGGGAAGTTTGCCATCAGTATAAAAATGGGGAACATGAGAAATGTTGTAGATCATGGCTCATACTCTGACTTAAATCTCCCTTGGGGATGTGCTAGCAAGCATGTTGGCTATTTAGTAGGTAAAGGCAGCCTTTCAGAGCAGCCCTCTCCCCAGTGACTCCTTACTGAATGTAACAAGTATGATGAGCTTACTGCAAAGCAAGTGTCATTTTTAGTGATAGAATATTTTACTGCGTTTGTGGACATTTCTGCCTGTAATGCATGCACATGCATGTCTTTAGCTCAAAGCTGCTACAAAATTTTGTCCTTGGCTGTATATTTAGAATACATATTCCAAGCATCTCTGCTGTATGTTTGGAGAGTTAGGTTGTAGTGAGGTCTGTGCATCTTACCCATGTCTCTCCACTACAAGAAAAGGGAATTTTGGCCCCAGATCATTAAGCTCTCTCTGTGAAATTTGTTAGGATATAGTCCAGACAGCACTGATGACTTATGGTAAAATTATGGTAAGTGATCTGTAGCTGACCCCCTGAACTGTATTAAATATTACTGCTTACTGGACTTTCACTGCATATTGCAATTTTTTGAGGAAAAATAGTTGTGGGTTTCCATTGTAACTCTTGTTGTCTGGCAAGGTTTCAGTGACCAAGAAAGTTTGGGAACTGGTACATGCTTTTGATATACAATGTCATTTGCCCAGAAATGAGCTCTGTAGGACATATATGTGTACATGCATATATCTCTTACAAATGCCAGCAAAGATATCTACTGATCTGCATGGCTACCAGTAGTTCATTCAGTGTATGTTGGGCCAACAAAATGAATTTTTTTTTTTAGTTTTTGGGGCAAGGCTTTCTGTGTAACGGTTTTTGTGGAAATCTCTTAATAGATTAATATGGGAATAAATTCCTGTAATTTAAAAATATTCTCTACATAGACATGAACATGGAGTATCAATCAGCTGATAGGATGAGCACATGCTTGGCATTTCATATAGTTTCTGCAGTAAGTCTGTTGTGTCTTGTTCAAATGTTGTATATTATCTCAGAAAAAGGTAGGAATGGTTTATTTTGAATGTGTTGTGGAAGAAGCACATACCTAGTGTATCTATACCACTGGAGTTTTATTAATTTTTTGTTTTTTATAAATAGCTAGGAAGCTAAGAACAGCAAGCCTGTTACAATTAGAGTTACATTTCCTATAGGGAGGGAGTCTGCATGTGAATAATTGTGAGACTCTTGTCTCAACAAGTGTGTACAGGGACACGTGGTGACACAGAGTAATCTGGAAAAGTTATCAGTTTATACTACCTGAGTTTGCTGTTTTTGAGAAGTAGAGTATCTATGTACATTGCTTAAAATTATACGTGTTAAAATAATTACACATTCAGAAAACAAATATGGACCCAATTTTACTTGAATTTCATAGGTTGTTTTATCATAATAGACAGTAAACACTGTATTGGTTTTTATTCATATGGAATAGATTTAAGCCTTAAGCAACACATGCAGGAATTATTAGGACTAAACTTGTTTTTGTAATTACAGTGTGGATGTGTTACACAGCTACTGCTTTCAGGAGATAACTTAAAATGCAAATTAATATGACAGTGTAAGATCTGCACATCTCCAAATATTTCCAAAACGGTAGAAATTAGTTAGAATTTTGCTGCTTTCTGAGAAATGAGGAAAATTACATATTTTGAGACCTCTTTGAACATTATTTTATGAACATTTTTGATCCTGTGGCAAAATAAATGCAGATACCTGTGTAAATTTTATAGAACTTAACAAAATGGTTGCTTTTTTGAGTGAGAGCTTCTAATAAATTGTTGCTACTACTTCCAGATGGGAATGAGACTGTCACCCTGAGACTGAAATTTCACAGATAAATATCTTTATCTTTCTCTGGATGCTTTGCTGTGTTATGGGCTGATACTGTATTGAAAACTTAAGCTGCACTTTATTTTTCAGTTTAGAAAGGGCTTTTAAGGTATTGTAAAACAAACCTGTACCCAGAACAATTTTCATCAGTCAATAGACTGCCATAAGCAGCTTTTGTTCCAAATAATTTGGTTTCTTTTCCTCCTAAGAAAGTATTCCCAAAGAAGTTTGTTGTCAAAAAAAAAAAAAAAAAGGGAGGGGAAAAAATACCAGCACCAGAAAAATATTGGACTTCAGAGTAGGTTGAAAGGTGATAATGGTGAGTGGCACTCTTTGGCATGCAGTCACTCTTTCCTGGTACTCTGTCTGGTCCATCATCATCTCTGCTGGTGAGGTGCAATACACCTCCTCTGCTTTCAGGAACACTGAGGGATTTGCACCACCACCATGTCAAATTTCAGTGTGGCTGTTTTGTATTCAGGGTTTGTCTTCATCTCTCTCACTATTTTTACTTTGTTGGGATTCTCTGCTATAGAACTGAGAATAAGACAGAATTTCACTGTACCTTCATTCCATGTTTTATTTTACAGAATGATTAAAATTCCAAGTTGGCAATCATTTAAAAATCTGTAGTGGTTGCTTACTTAAAACAATAATAACACTTGACACACATTCAGCTGGGCTAGAACATTTTATGGTTTTCATGGAAACAGCCATGTCCCTGGATAGATATTTCAATTTATTTATTTTTAACCAGTCATACATGTTGGATATCCTATTTAATCTCTAAGATTGTTTTCCTATTCAACTGAGACTTTTGAGGTCATGACTGCACATGTAAATGTGTATATTCATGTGCATTCATAGTTTTCCTTCTGAATAACTTCTAAATTCATAGGTTGACTTAAACATTATGTAATACAAAGGAGGAGTTCTTCCAGACATTTTCAAGTCAGATGTCATGATATTTGAAGGTGGGTTGAGGGAAAGAGATTCTCTGCCACCTAGTAATGTGAAATGTTTTACATAACTGGGCTCTGTTTTATCTGTTTTTTTAATTACTTGGATGCAAAAGACATTCAAGGACAAATAGAAAATATAGGAAGCCAAGTTAACACTTTTTATGTCTGCCCTGTCAGTTATGATGTTTATAGGTTGTCCTTACATATCTTGTTGTGGAGATTATTATTTTTTAAAACAGTGTTTTTTATTTTCTTAGTCGATTTATCCTATAAACAGACTAAGAAAATAAAAATAAATATTTTGGTGAGATAGTAGAACACTAAGCAGTGAGCCCAATTCAGCAGAATACTACAGTAATGTATTAGACAAAGAAAAGAGTAGGACAAAGCCATTCCCACAAAGGTAGCAGAAGAGAAAAACAAGGCTGTGAAATAAAACCTGACAAAATGCTGTAAATCAGGACACCTCGATATCTCAACATACCAAAAGGAGTCTGACTTTATTAATATGGAGATAAGGGGCACAGGAAGGGCAAACAGCAGGGAGCATTGCTGCTGGAAGAAGAGGTATCTGGTAATTCCAGTGAGAGGTGAAAAGTTAATCAGAGTACAGTAGTTTTCACTCTGCTGCTGCAGGAACCTGGTTACAGCTCTCTCTAGAAAAATAATCTCTTTAACCCTTCAAAATAAGATCCTGCTGGTGCTGATTTTTTTGTTCTCCCCTGAAGATACCCATTATTATCTTCTGAGACCTAGTGTCCGTGTTGTGCAGCTTTTGTCTGTACTGTATGAAGGCAGAAATGTGTAAGATGGAAGAATAGAGTGGGGGCTTCTTAGTTGGAGTGAGACAGTGACAGCAATTAATTATTGTCTGCTGTTTGGTGAAGAAGGGAAGGGGGAAATGATGACTATAGTTGAAATAGTGAAAAAAGGAAACAACCAGGAACAATTTACTTTGCCCAGTTAACTTGATTATTTTACCTTGATCTCTTCCACCCATAGTGATGTGTGTGTCAACTCCACAAGGAGTAGAAAAAATACTTCTACAACAATGAGGAGCCCTGAGAACACTGGAACAAATCTCACATAGAAAGGACTGGTAGAGGGAAGTAGAAGATGGAGGTCTTAAATGCCTATTGCTGTTTGTTTCTTGTCTTTATTTCTCTTGGTGCTCTTTTTTGTTTATGTGTTGGTATATATTTGTGTGTGCTTATAAATTTCTTGTATTTGTAAATACTCAAATATTTGTTCATTTGTTCATTTCTTGCGATTCAGGGAAGATGAAATCAATATGGCAGTCCCATCTTTACTTGTAATATTGCATATTACTCAGCCAGTAAAGGAATTTTCAGTCACGTGGAGTTACTTAAAATATAGTATGAACACTCACTGTCACTTAATTAAAATACAGAATTCTATAGGATAAAAGCCATGGTACCTAAATTACTTCTTGAGTCTTTCACAGGAAAGAAGGCATAGATCAGATACACTTAATCACTATAATTAACTAGTTTACCTTTATATCTCTGATTAGCTGCAGATCATAAGCCTCTGTTTTCCTTTATCTCTCTTTACAGTAGAATATAATTCCTATTGTGAATGTCACATTGGTTGTGCTCTCTGTGACAATGGAATTAACTTCTTGGCCAGATGGCAAATATATTAGTTCAACATGTACTTGCAGTGTAGTTAAAAATTCAGAATGAGCTAAATTTAAATGCTTCCCATATGAGATAGTGTCTTTTCCTGAATTTGTGTTAATTTATAACAGAGTTAATAGAACTTTTTCTTTAAGTGTATATTGTCAGAATGAGTGAAAGCAAACTTTAAAAAATTAATTTGAAATATTCTCTATTTGCTGTTTACAATTTATGAAAGAGAAACTGGCAATTTGTGATTTATGTAACAAAGTTTGTTAGTACATCCAGGTTCAGTAGCATTATCTGCCTCTGATTGTAGAATTATTGCTTTGTAGGAACTTAATGTGATAAAGCTGTAACTGATGGTAGATACATTCTTAGCCTGTTCCAGTTGCAGGATTAAATGCAAAAATCTCATTGAAAAGCTTTAACGTAATGTATTTTGCCTTGTTAATTTGGATAAGAAGACACATGCTCTAGGTAGAGTGATGAATTTGTTATTCTACAGAGTTGCACTTGAGCTCAAATTTGTGTCTAACTGCCTCCCTGATGGAGTCTATGTGCCAGTAGTCACAACTTTTTATTTTTAGTCTTTTTTTTTTGGGTCTTGTCTCATTTTGAAAGTATCTTAGCAAAACAAAAGCTGTGTGCATGAAGCTTGAGCAGACTGTACATACGATCATTTAATGTGCCAAAAATGACGTATGCAAACATTGTGAATAAAATTTCATTACTGTAAAATTTCACTTAGTTTCTCTTAAAAGCTTATTAGCAGCACTATTATATAAACACTTTCTTGAAATAAAGTGACTTTGTGGTTGAAGCTGTGCTGGGAGCAAGTCTTATATTATTTACTGAGTACATTACTAGAATTTTTTTCTACAGTTACTAACCGTACAAAAGTAAATTATAGTTAATTTTAAGCATAACAGAGGCATTGCCATTTGTAAATTAGAGTATTGTAATGTAATGTAATTGTAATGTAAATTAGTGTAAATTAGAGTGTTCATCTGTATAGAGTCTGGTCTGCCTTCACTTGCTCTGCCTACTGCTAATTTGTCCTTGTGGTTTGAGACAGATTTATGTTGGATGTAAATGGTCATTATTACATGTCTGTGTGTATGTGTATAAATATACATATTTAAGAATATATATATATACACAGACACACACACAAACATTAGTAACTGATCTGGAACAAGAATCTGCATTACAAATGCTTGCTGATTTCTGGAAACATGGAACCCATTTGGGTAAGACACAGATACAATATGGCAAGTTACTGCAACTCCTTGTTTTGTGTCCATGGAAGATTCTGATTTTTAGAGATTCTGATGTTTCAGTCTAGTTTTTCATTAGGATTTAAGACTGTCAACATCAAAATTAAGCTAGGTGTTCAGAGAAGTAGGCTTACAATTCAGAGTAGGGCTTTGCAAATGCTTGGTTTGCATGCTGTAGACTCCAGAAAGTTACATAAAGGGTCTAAAATTTGAAAGAGCATTTTGTGCTAGAAATTGAACTTCTAGACTCTAGGCCAGTCTTTTTATTGTTTTCTAGCCAGCTGTCCTCTGGTGATTATAACTGATTTTAAATTTGCTGTTCTACAATATATTAATTGTTTGCATCTTCATATAATTACTTATTTCATTCTTTCTCAAAATACTGCCTTATGGGATCTAGCTCTTGATGGAAAATAATAGACCAGATGTTTGTTTGATCACTTATTAGCTGCTGGGTTTCACAGGATTTGTGAAATAAAGTTGTACATAGAAGGTCTCTTATCTATATATAAAAGATGTCATATATAAAATTAAGTACTGTATGTGTAACACAATATTTTGCTGCTTTTTTGGTTTGGTTTTGTCCTGGTGAAGTAATGGCTGTATTGCTAGCTGTGGTAGGAGTCCTTACTTAGAGGGTCCAAGTTTAAAGATGCACAAAGAGATATTGGAATATAAAAATCTTACTCACACTGTTTTTTCATACTAATGAACTATTAGTAGTCTTCTGAATTGGCTGTTCAGGCCAAGTTCAGATTATTCAATACCTTTTTTCTTTCTTTTTCTCTTTGCAGGAGACACTAGATTTGAGTAGAGTGTTATTTTTAGGGTAGACAATGGCCTTTTTTTGATGTTGCCAAATTATAATACTCCCTTACATTATGCTGAAGGCTGAGTCGATATATCATGATGAGAAGTCAGGGCCCAGTTTTGAGAAAATGGCACATGAATACTTAACCATATTCAGGCTTTTCAGCCCTTCTCTTATGTCAATTTTGGTCGACAAATTGCATCAGAGGTTAGTTGGTTATGAGCTGGAAACCTTTTTTCTTACAGACCTCATGTTCTGAATGTTAATATCTTTCTGCTGTGTAGAACCCTGTGTGGAGCAGGTCCAGATAAGTAACCTCTAAAGCCTTGGATTTCTTCCAAAGTAGTTTATTGGTTTTCTATTTATAGCCTGTGTGTTATGTGCCTGACCTGTTGGATCAAAGGTTTGTTCAGTGAATCCAAGGCAGCTGCTTCAGTGCTCAGGGCCCACAGCCCCCCAAGGCAGGGATTCCTCCCACCCCAGTTCCATGAGGCTGCTTGCTGCTGAGCCCTGGGTGTGGTGGAAGGCAAACCTTTGGACTGTCTTTTCCTTGGTAGAGGCACTTATTTGTGTCTTTCTCAGCCGAGTCTACCTGCATATGGATCTTCTAAAATTTCTTAGATAATTATATTATATTCATCTTTTTATGTAAATCAAATACAGATTCAAAAGAAACTGGGCAGACAGGGAGACTGCTGGACAGTGTATCTTGCTTGCTTGGAAAACACATTAAAGGATGTGTTGTTGGAAAATTAGTTGGTGATTCTCTTGTTTCAGTGGGTAACTGTAGGACTAAATATTTATATAATATGTTGGTTTTGCTTTAAACTGTCTGCATTAATTCATTCTTGAAAGGTAGACGAAATATGCCAACTTGAAGTAGAGGCTAGGGGTTATTTTTGTCTTGGATGCAGTTCAAGCATTATAGCAGGGTGTAGAAATTTAAGTCAATACAATGTGACATGATGTGACATGATCAGGTTGTTCTCTGCTGTATAACTCAAGTCTTTCTGCAGAAGAATGGAACTATTTAAGAATGTAGAAAAAATACACTCTGCAGCTCGGACTCACGGTGTGTCCAGTCCTGTACTGTGTGCCTACCAGTGGGCAACGGCATGTTTCCCATCATCTCTAGTGGAGGGCACATCCCAGCCTGTTTTCTCTAGCATCTGATGAAGATGCATTTTTGAAAGCTTTGTCTAATCTCTTTTTAAATCTCCTGCTGCTGTTTGCTTCCGTGGCCTCCCGTGGCAACATATTCCAGATGCTTAATATCATCTTCATAAAATAGTTCTTTATCTTTTTGAAACTTAACTCCTGAAGTTTCAGTAAACATCCACTATTTCTGGAACTGTAGTAGTTGGTGAATAATTCTGCCTTCACTATACCTGGTGTTCATATGTAGATATCGTACCCCTCATTCATATTTCTTTTTCTCTCCAAACTATGGACTCCTACCCTTTTTTGGTCTGTCTTCCTAAAACATCTGTTCCAGCCTGTTAATAATTTTGGTTATTCTTTTTCCTAGTAATTTCTCAGTTGATGTATATATGCAACTGGTTGGTCCTACCTGCTTGTTGCTCTTTTCTCTTCCTTTATTGAAATTTTTTGTTGACATACTCCCTAAAGAGTCAAGAACATTTTTAAATTTTAATCTAGTCTTCAATTCGTACTGCTTTGGTTTTGATTGAAAACTTAATAAGCACTTTTCATTTCTACTCCATAATTTAGATTGTTAATGGAGACATGAACAAAAACAGATACAAAGCAGAATCATCTGAATCCATTCTAAATGCAGAATCCATTCTAAAATGTCCTCCCATTTTCTCAATGAGCTTGATTTTTCAAACAGCTTTATACATCTCCTGTGATAATACGAACATAGTTGCTGTGGTTTGTAAGAAATTTTTTATTAAAGGTGAGATTATATGTTATTTTCAGCTTTTTCAGCAGAATAATGGGGTTTCTGACAAGGAAAGATAGAAATCAGAATTGATCAATGTGACTTTAGCAGGACAAAGCTTCTTACCTTCTGGATACCTACATATTTTCTAGAGACTGAAGCTAAAATAACTGTCTTATTGTTTCCCAACTTCTACTGTTTGATCAAAATTTTTTCTTGAATATGGGTAACACTTTTGCTTTTTCCAGGCTTCTGATACTTCACTCAGGCTTGTGAGTTTTCAGAGGTGAGTCCTAAAGGTTCTTTGTTAGTTTCAGCTACTCTTAAACATCCAAGGATGGAGCTAACTAGGTCCAGCCAATTTTAAAATATTTAACTTACCTTAGCAATCTGTTCTTTCCTATTATTTTTAGGAGGATTTTAAGTGTTGATTGGCATTAATCATACTAGCTGAGAGATTCAAGGCTGCAATGATGATTCTAAATGTATGCAGATTCCAGATTAAAGGGAAATAGTATCTATAGTATTTTTTTTTCTCTAATAAACACACATGACCAAAGGTAATCCAGAAATTATTGCTAATTCTTGAAGTCCAGTTCCTTGCTGTCTTTGGCAGGTGTATTGTAGCATGCTGTAGAACCTGAGTCATAAACAGCTCTTCAAGGGCTGTTGAACAGTTATGGGTGTTGCAGACGAGTGCTTTTGCTGTTACATTTGTGTTTATATGTGTTGCAGGAAAGAGCAGACTAATGAAATGACCTAAGATGTGATGGCCTGCCTCTTAGAGCCTCAGCAATTCTGACAAGCAGATACAAATTCTCTATTAGTGTGGTGTATAAATATTGCCTTCTTCAGTCTTTAAATAGATATAAAAAAATGAAGCACAAGTTCAAAACCATGACATGTTTCCTTGTTCTGTAGTCAGTTTTATCAGTAGATGCAGCATTGCAATTTCATGGCTCCTATTTTGGGAGAGGACATTCTTGTACTGCATTGGAGGAAGAATAAACTGATTAAAATCTCAGTCTCACAGAAATGCCTGTTGTTTGTGAAGAAACTGAAAGCCTCAGGAGCCAGTGAAGTGTTCTTAACAGCATTTGAACAATGTGAGTGCAGTAAAGATGGAGGCCTTTTTCTTGTTCCCATTCTCAGTTCTGCATGGGTATGACAGGCCTTGATAAGCTTAGTTGATATAGGCTATCCTTAATAATAACAAGCAGGTCCTTCCCAGATTAAACTTTAATCTGAATAGTACTGTGCTGAATAGCCACTGTGCAGCTTTTGGCATTTCTTGTCACTCTCTCTCCCTAGAGGTATAACAGCATGAAAAAATCCCCATGCTTTGTTTTAGTAATGCACTGTTTTGGTGGATTTATTTTAACTTAGGTAATGTTCAAGCTAGTTGGGCCAGGTGAAAGGAACACATTTTACTCACATTATTTTTGATAGTTCTTTTTCCTGCAGGAGTTTGTTTCCCAATCTTCCTTAAGCCCTGAACAAATCTTTGTCTCATGCAACAGAATTTCTATGCTTGCACATCTGTACAGTCAAACTTGTAGGTGGTCTGGCCCTGGGCCTCTTAGCATTTATAGCAGCCTTTAAATATGTAAAAGAGAGAATGAAATGCTCTGTTCACTGTTTTCTGTGAGTACAGGAAAGTAAAAAGGAATTGTTGCAGCATAAGAGACTTAAAATGGCAGCAGTCCAATGCTTAGATATGGGATGGGGTTGCTTGAAAAGACTAGAGGATCTCTTTCAACTCTAGATTTTTGAGGACAGGTTAAACAAATGTTTATTAGAATTAGTATTTGTACAAATTAACTATACATATGGACAGATGGACTATATAAGTTTTAGAGATCCCTCACAATCCTGTATTCTGTAATTAAGGGAGGAAGACTGAAAGCTTGAATGCCAGGGTGTTTACTGGAGGAAACAGAAGGATAGGTCTGATAAGCTCAGAGGGATCCCAGCTGCCGAGGGGATGTGTAACAAGACAGCATCAAACAAACAGTCTGCCCAAGCCCAGCAGTGCAGGGGTCTGAAGAGCAGCCTAGCAGGTCCCTTCTAGTCTGTCAGTGGCGTGAGCTCTTTGATTTTGGATTCTTTCATGAAGCCTGCTATTACTTGTACATAGACACACACAGAGGCATGCATGGATGGTGTAACAGGGATATGGTCTGTCCTAATTTGTTTCAATTAGGAAAAGGTTATTTGAAAATTGTCAGCATTATGGAAAAGTGTGTGAAAATAAAGACTTATTACCACTGTGAAAAGATAGGCTCAGAAGACTTGTTCGATGCAAGTAGCTGTTTTTTATTCTTTTCTTTTCGAGAATAAATGTGAATTTTAATGTAAACAATTTCCAAACATTAATTTTTAATGTAATATGTAGATTTAAAAGCAATGAAAAACCCACCACTCAGGAGTAAGTTCAACATGAGCTGTGAAGCTTTTTAAAATCCTTTTTACTCTCTTGAAATTTTTTTTACTGATCTTTACTTGAGCCTTTAGACCTGTGGCTGAAAATGTAGAGTTAGGAGAATCACAAACTTGGAATTTTTGCTTTAGTTTATTTACTATTTTGTGCTATTCTTAATTCGAAGAAAAACTACTGCAGTCATGGAGGGAGTTTGAATGTTGACTTAAAAAGTTCCCTATGCTAACTGTAACATACTGTTAAACTGGTACTTAAGAAAAAGTGAGATAATTAATCCTTTATAGTTATCAAAGACAACTGCATAATATAAAGGATCCGGGAAATAAGAGCGGTAAAATAGGTTTGTGTGGTTCTGTCTTTATTTTAATGCTGGTGGAATAGCAGTGGTCTTGCTAATGGTACTAAGACTGTGCTGCTTACAGTGAGCAGTACTCATGAACTGCAGAGCTTGACAAGTTTTATACATGAAAGAACAAGGATTTAAACTTCATTACAATTTTCAGCTACGACACAGAAGTCAAGAAACCGTGAATATATTCCCCAAAATTATGTGGAATGGAAATTAATGCTAGATTAGGAGGATCCATTCAGAATTATTTTGACCTTATCTTTCCATATTGCTTTAACATGATCATCTAAAAATGGCTATGCTGAGATTTGCTGGTATTTAACATTAAGCATCTGTTGCACCTGCCTTTTTCCCCCCACACGCCCTCCTCCTTGTGGTACTATATTATTGTTGGTACACTGTAGATTTTATATGGATTTGGCTTCAAGCTTTAAGCAGGTTGAGAGGTTTCTAGAGGTGTGTTATGACTTACAACACTGTGGCCACCTTTTAGTGAAGCATCTCCTGCTGTCTCCGTGTGTACTGACCCAGCTTCAAAGGGTGATGTGGTCCCTGCTGGACCAGTGATCCCACCACTCTATGTAGTTGTTTTGCAGCTTGCATGGCAGCCTAACAAGAAGATGGAGTTATTCCCTGGAGTAGTAGCATGAAGTCTTTCACACCGTGCGACAACTAGGATGCTTGTGCCACAAATTTATCCAGAGTAACTCAAAACTAGTCCCAGTATGTAGAATGGCAGCAGTTAGCCTGATTTGGGAGGAAGAAGAGCCCTGTTGTTGCCAGCCCTGCTGGGTCACATCCCCTGCTCCTAGGGACTAGAAAACAAGCCCAGGATCTTTTTGGTTTGCTGGTTATGGGAACAGCTTTGCTGTCTTGCTGCCATGGTGATGTGTTCAGTGCTTAGAGGAGCCTGCATTGAAGATTTTCTGCGAATACAGTTGCAGTAATGCAAAAAAAACTGCAAGAAACAATGGTCATCTTAACAGCAGTCTGAAGTGTCCTGATGAGGAAATGGCATAGAACACTGTCCCAGACCTGAATATCTACTTTTCTTTGGCACTTCTTAGTTTTTCTTGCCAGTAGTATGAGGTGATGAGACAGTGTTAACAATTTTATCCAAAGTCTCACTGTGCAGCCTTAGTTCTGGACAGCCAGGTGCAGTAATTTACAACTCTTTTTAAATGTTGACGTGATTTTACCTAGCAGCAGGAAAAAAAACATTCTAAATTTATTTCTTTCATGAGTTGGCTTTGTTATGGCTGAAGAACATTCTCCTATGCTGCATTCTTGTAAGATTTTAGTTAATATAATAGAAATACAGATCTAAACATATATTTGAAGTGTATAAAAGTGTCTAATATATATTATATTTAAAATATGCATATAACCTGAATCACACATTTGGTGTTACTGTTAAGACTACATTTGTCACTAAATTTCAGGTGAGTTTTTCCTGTTTTTCTGAAGAAATTGTTTCCTGTGTTTTGTACTTTCGCAGAATGAAATAAATTTTATATCTGATTTATTCTGAAATGAAACATGAGCATGTTTCTCCTGAGAGGTGAACTAGCTGGGAAGTATTGGATTTTAAAAAAAAAACAACAAAACCAGCTTTTTTTTTTTTTTTTTAAGTTAGACCTTTTCTTTAGGTTTATGGGAAGATGTTGTTATTACCCTGAAACTTATTGCCTCTTAAACAAAGTATCAGGAATAATGGAGTTCTGTAAAATTGGTTATCAGTTGCAAGCATGATGTTGTTTCCTTTCCCTTACATTTTTCATGCTTTCCCACTTTCCCATTCCTTTATGAGGCCTTTTCCTCCATGAGACATTTTAATTACGGAGCAGTAACAAAAATTAAGAAAATAACTATTGCAACAGAAGTTAGACATTGATGTTTTTATATATGGGTGTGTTTAAATATACTTCAGTAGAAAAATGCACAATATATTTGTTTGAACATTTGGTTTCAAAATAGAATATACTTTATGCAGCTATGTAAATGACATGTCTGAGACTGTCTTTAGGAGGTTTCACATTTATCTAGGGTGCTACCAGGTGTATCTGATTTATGACTGCAAGTTTTCATAAACTAGTGCTATGCCATGTTTTAATATTTAATCTGAGATGCGGAGGGCATTACCTATCGTACTGAGCAACAGTCTTCCATTGTTTCCTTGAATCCCATTTATCATCTGTGAATTTGTTTTCATTATATTATAGATACTGTGGGACAAGGACTTGCCAAAGTGTCTGTGACAGTCACAGTGGCAATGTCAGGTTTTTTTTGTAGGAATAGAAAAAAGACTTTCCTCTTCAGTCTTCTTGAAGTGGCACATTTTATTTCAACCAAACACAACAAAACTTTTAAGTGCCATCCCAAGTGTGTACTTTACCTTTGAGGCGCAATCAGAAAATATGTAGTTAATGTAGGAGTCATTATTTTAATGCATAATTCTTTCTTTGTGGTACAAACAGAAAGCAGTTTAAATTATGAATATTATTTGTGGCATGAATTATTAAACAGTGTCTGAGAGATT
Organism: Toxostoma redivivum; assembly: GCA_013397375.1. NCBI lineage: Eukaryota > Metazoa > Chordata > Aves > Passeriformes > Mimidae > Toxostoma > Toxostoma redivivum. The sequence goes on along the minus strand of VXBI01005961.1, from coordinate 567,483 downwards.
TAAAATACATCTCAAGGTGATACATGAAGGACAGTTTTGAGAGTGTTTTCATCTTGAGGTGTATTTCATGTTGACAGCTATGACAGTAAGGTCTGCAAAGAAACTTAGATCTTACGTAAAAGTTGTAGAGTCTCAAGTCGTTGACTAGAATGTGCTCATGCCATTAAAACTTTTTTAATCTTAATCTCTTTCAGTCCCAGCAAAGATGCATTGTGATCTTTGCACTGGTATGCTGCTTTGCAATTCTGGTTGCACTGATATTTTCGGCAGTGGATATTATGGGAGAAGATGAGGATGGACTCTCAGAAAAGAACTGTCAAAATAACTGTCGGTAAGAGGTAACAAACAAAACTTCTCTTTTGGGGTGGAAAGGAACATATGTGGGTTATATAAGGGCATGAAGTAATTGGTCCTGTGGTGTTACTGGGAAGAGCAGCTGACAGAGGAAGAGATGGTTTCTCATTTTGAATTTCTGGTTTCGGAGATTAGTTTAACAAAGTAAAGCACACTTTTTGAAGTTATTTTTGATGGTGTGTTTTGAGCAAGACCCTTGTGTTAGATCAATTATTTTGTAAGCCTGAGCCAAAGCCCATTAAGTTTCAGTAATTGAGTGCTGAAGTGGATCACATAGTTCCCAATTCTTTGATGTCTGTTTCTCATCAAGACCACTTCTTTCTTTCTCCAGAAAGGTCACTGATGCCTTTTGACCTAAGATTGCTGTCCCTTCTGTGTAGGGGGAGCTTTTCTGTTTCCTGTTTGATGCATTCCTGTTATAGACGCAGTGGCTTACTTGTGAACTGTGAAGGAAATTAGTGATATGATCAGAAAGATGAGTGTTGACAGTGTTGAATTAAGATTTGCCTCAGACACCTGTCATGATTGTGTATATCTTTTAACTTCTGGTTCTGTTAATTTTACATAGGTGATTACTTTTAGGGCCTTTCATTTCCAGAACTGTGAATCTCATTTTGCTGCTCCTCACTGTTAGCTTCCTCCATGAATCTGTTCATTAGTGATGACCAATGCTTTTCTTGGGTCATGTTGTCTCAGGTCCTCTTCTGTCCACCAAGCTGTTTAAAAAATAATTTGTAGGCTTCATTCCCAGTTGTGTTCTGTTTGGGTTTTTATCAAGGTTTTAATTTTATACAGAGCACCCTCTCTGATCCACTGTATGAAAAAAAAAAAAAAAAAGTCGTTATTAAATAACTTCACAGAAATGCATTCTAATCTGATCATGGAATTGCTGGAGTGGGAGGGGGTGCCTGTGCCTCCTCCAGTCCATGACCTCACTCAGAACAGAGTCAGCTACAGCAGGTTGCTTAGGCATGTGCACAGTCATGCTCTGTGTAGCTCCAAGGATGAACTCTACACCCTTTCTGGACAGCCTGTTCCATTGTGCAGAACCTACCAAGCTGCCAGTGGCTGGTTATACAGTGGGTAGGAGCTAATTGACATTTTCATTTTAGAATAATTTAATGAAAGATCAATGTTTCTTTGAGCCTTTGATCCTTATTTCTGCTATTCTTCGTTTATTTTTTGTGAAAGCTCTTTTGGGACAGTGCCTTTTTATGCTGCACCTGTCACGCTGCAGACAGCACTAATTCAGAATCCAGAAAATTTTGTGTTGTTTTTTCAATTATAATGGGTTTTTATAATATTGTTTGCATGCTGCTTAAGAAACAAAAACCAAAACAACCAAACCAAGAAGATTCTTGTATCTCCTTTCAAATGGAATATACTTGCAGCATCAGGTCGCTTTGTCCTGAAACCAACTGTCCTTTTGGCCCTTTTTTCCCGTAATTGTTTTTAGGTTAGGTTTTGTTCACTTCATTGTACTCCTACAGGTCTGGGCAGGCTTCTGATATCTTCTCAGAATTTTCTAGAGTTCAGCCAGCTTTCCTTTCCCCATCAAGGTCTTAAGTGTCTTTCACTGTGAGGTGTTGCCTTCCAAAATTTTTGAAGATACTGCATGTGTCACCTCTACACCCACTGTCTCCTTGTGTGAATCTTTGACAGAACTAGGTCAGATGAGGGGAAAGTTGTTCTGCTCGTTGGCTTCAGTGTGCTGCACACAACTTCAACACTCTCCACTGCACCACATTTCCTCTTAGTTGTATTAGCTAATGGTTCCCAGTTTGTTCTGGGTAGCTGTGTAGGCCTAGCCAAGGAAGGACTTCACCTTCTTCACTTTTTATTCTTCAAAGGGGAAAAAATGAGAGTAGAAGTGATACACAGTACTAAGAAAAATGGGGATATTATTTTTTTTCCATGTGAGAGATTGATTTCTTCTGTCTCTTTGTATCGGTTACAGCAATCTGCCTTTCCAAAGAATACGTGCCTTTGCTCAGTGTTTTGTTGGTTCATATGTGTCAGTCTTGTACCCTCCTGGATTGTGTTAGAGGAGCCTGAGACTAAATTCAGCACCTTGACTTTAAACATAAGAGTCAATTAAACTGCTCTGCGTTTACAGGGATAAAAGTGAACCCAGACCCCAGCTCTATTTTAAGGTGCCTTTCACAGTGATTCAAGTGCGTGATGTAGCTACTAATGCCTGAACCAGAAGGCACATAAATGCTGTGCTTATAAAGTGCCTAAACCATTTCTAATAACAGTATCCAAGTGCTGGCAGCTGCTACCTGCTAACACTGAATCCTCTCTACACGATAAAACTGGGGTCCTTTATGTGTTAAATACATCACAGAGTTAACTGAAGTGTCACAAATCAATTGCTGCCAATGGCATATATTTAGTACTTGGCCTAAGCACTTTTAATAAGTAAGACAAGAGTTACTGAATTCTTACATTTCTGCTGTGTGAGTACTTTCCCTGACATTCAGGAAGAGGTGCTTACATTGGCAGGATGTGCTAAGACAGAATGGTAATAGATGATCTTTTTTTTATTTTTTTTAATGAAATATTTGTCAAATATAAGTTGATATGTATGAGCCTATAATTCCTTTTTTTGGTTTTAACTGATTGAATTTGTGAAGAATGTTGATGGGAAAGCATGCTGTTGATTTGAGAATAACTTTGCTGGTGGTTTGTTAATAGCTGTTTTCTTTGGAAAATTTCATTTCTGTGTTTTTGTTTTAAAGGAAATTACACCTGAAATAGAACTGTGGTCTAGAAAATTTCTCTGGCTAGAAAGTTTTGGAGCTTGTGTCAAAAACGTAGAATTTTTAAGCGAGAGAAGGAGAACATAAGAAGACTTTTTAGAATCTAGAACTTTTGCAAGTGGTGTTTTCTAGTAAAGCTTACATCTCTCTGTTGTGATTGGATTGTTCAGGAAAACAAATGCAGCTTTTCTGATCTGCTTGTTGTAATTCAGCATGAGTTTCATCTTCTATAAACCATTTCTTAAACTCTTATTAGATGGGGAATACTTACTGCATATGTTCCCAAAATGACCTTACTCTTTATTGATTTATTTATTTCTGTTAGGGCTTTGTAACTAAAATAAGCCAGGGAGTGGGAAATCAGGCTTTTTTGCGTATCTTCCCTGGTTGCTGGAGGGATTGATGCTACCCATCCTATTAAAAGGGATGTTAACTGATTCAAATTAAAGGAATAAAAAAGGTAGCAGTGACTGTGAAAAGTTGAGGCTTTGCAGTTTGTGCTCAGTATGTGGTGGAAATAATTCTCTTGAGACGTCCACAGTAATGTTGTTAGGCAGCCCTGATGGATGAGACTGGTTAAGAGGATATGCTTAGCAGTCTGGGAATTTTGCCTATCTTGCTGTGGGTCCATTAGACACCGAATCTATAAAATTAGATTATTGTAATTTGAAAATAGTACATTTTAATGGCTAATCTATTTTGAATAAATCTTGGCTAGCCTCTGGTGTAATGTCAATTAAGATTTATTTGACTTTTTTGGAATTGACTGATAAACTCTAAAAATGGCAATTCGGGAAACAGAAGAAATTAAAATTATTAAGAGATTGTCTCTGCTATCCAAACTATTTGAACCAAGTCGTTTTGATTTATTAACAGTAGCTTGAGCTGTTTGAGGCTCAACTCTTCTCCTGCTTTGTTGATGCTGATAGTCATGTTGGGGATCCTACAGAGTTTGCACATGCCCTTAGTTATCCTTGTCTCACTGGCTTTTCCAATACCCGTTGAAGCAGTGGTAGCAGCTGGCATAGCTCCTACCTCTGGCTGTGGGTTTGGCCCTATCACTTGGGAGGGACTACAGAACAAGGTACAAAGGGAAGCAATGGTAGCTACCTGATCCATGCTTACCAAGCTAAAACCAAAACTGTTGTCATTATTTTTTTTTCAATATTGCCTTTCTCTGATGATAATTGGAAGGATTTTCTTGCTTTCTGTTTGTGTGTGTTTTCAAGGCAGACTCTGTCTTGCATTCTGTTCCAATGATGCTGTTTTGATAATTTCTCTCCTCCTTGGAGTAATGAAGGCACTTGTTCTTTTGTGTTTGGATTTGCATTGGAAGAATTTGCTGTTGTTTATGACAGGAGTGGCAAATCTTATTTAATTCACTTCTTGATTGTAGGGAGGCTTTGACTAGTGCTGCCCTAAAACAAGTAAGTGATGATACCTGAGTGATGTTTGTGATTTCTTTAGATATTGTTTGGATTGTTTTGGATAAGGGTTGGTATCCTGGAGGGGAGCTGAATCTTCCTGTTGATGTGCAAAGCTTTAGAATTCAACAGTACCCTGCAACACTGAATTTCAGAGATTAAATCTAGTTGTATATAATAATTGCTTGTATTGAACAATTACTGTGTGTTGTATGCACTGCTTTCAATTTAATTAGATGATTATTCTCTGGTTGTGAAAGAGGGCTCACAATTGATTTTCTTCTGCTGCTTTATATATCTTTCTTTAAACTACTTGGCTATTTCACTAAGTCTTTCTTTCAACTACTCTGCTATTTCACTAGTAGGGTTTTGCAGCACTATTAAATAAGCATACTGCAGCACATGCTTGCATTCATTTACCTTGGAAGTGCTTTGCCCCTGGTTTATTGTGGAGGAGATTTTCTCTGTGCTGCGTGGGTTCTGAACATAGCAAGGTTTATATTGACTGGTTTCTATTTAATAAACAAACTATGACAAGCATAATAGTTAAATGTCTAAACAGCACAAGATGCTCAGATTTTGAAAACAAGCCTGTTAAAGAGCAACTGAAGATTTCTATTTACAATACAACTATTTCACTTGGCATAAAAATGCTTTCTGTCAACATGATGGACTAGAGGATCAAGTCTACCCTCAGTCAGTTTGCAGACAGCACCAATTTGCCAGGAGTGCTGATCTTCTGGAGGGTAAGAAGGGTCTGCAGAGGAATCTGGAGGGGCTGGATCATTGGGCCAAGGCCAAAGGTGTGAAGTTCACTGAGGCAAAGTGCTGGGTCCTGCCCTTGGGTCACAACAACCCCTTGCAGCACTACAGGCTGGGGCAGAGTGGCTGGAAGGCTGCCCAGCAGAAAAGGACCTGGGAGTGCTGGTTTGCAGCAGCTGAACATGAGCCAGTGTGTCCAGGGGGCCAAGAAGGCCAATGGCATCCTGGCCTGTGTCAGCAATAGTGTGGCCAGCAGGGCCAGGGCAGGGATTGTCCCCCTGAACTCGGCACAGGTGAGGCTGCACCTTGAATCCAGTGCTCAGCTCTGGGCTCCTCAGTTCCAGAATGACATTGAGGTGCTGGAGCGTATCCGGAGAAGGGCAATGGAGCTGGGGAAAGGTCTGGAGCACAAGTCCTCAGGAATGGCCGAGGGAGCTGAGGTTGTTTAGTTTGGAGAGCAGGAGGCTCAGAACTGACCTTACTGCTCTCCTCAACCACCTGAAACAGGCTGTAGCCAAGTCAGGGTCAGTCTCTTCTCCCACATGGCAAGTGGCAGAGGAAATCACTTCAGGCTGTGCCAGCGGAGATTCAGGTGGATGTTCAAAACTATTTCTTCACCAAAAGGGTTATGAAGCATTGAAACATGTTGCTCAGGAAACTGGTAGAATCATCATCTAAAAGGTATTTAAAAGAGATACAGATCTGGGGCACAGGGAGGTAGTTTAGTGGTGGACAGGGTGATGGGTTAATGGTTGGACTTGGTGATTTTAAGATCTTTTCCAACCTTAACAATCCTAGGGTGACTGTTTTCCTCTTGGTTTTGGGTGACATAGAGAATGAGCTACAAAACCTCCTAATTTTTCAGATGAACTCTATTTGTAGTAATTTTCATTTTTGCATCCAAAGAAGGACTATACTTTCAATGGAAGTTTCTTGGCTGGACACTGCAAAGACCTGGTGTACCTCCCGCAAGTCCATTCAACACCTGAAGCCAGGGAGGGAAATCACTAATTCAGCTTGCATAAGAAGAAATTCTACCTATCCTACCCTTTATTTTTAATTTTTTGAAATGCGTTTCAATGGAAAAGATAGCGTATTAACAGTATAGTGCCTGTACTGGTACAGTTACTCAGTACCTGTACAGAGTACAATTTTTTCCTGTGTTTTGGCACAAAATAAAAAAAAAAACCAAAGGATAATTTTTCTTTTGTTTTGCATTTACTTTCAGCTGTAGAGGGTATTTTCACAAATTAAAAAACCAGGGACAAAACTGATGATCTGTTTAGATCTTGTTCTGCATTACTCCCAGTAGATAGTTCATTGTTAATTGCATTGTGTCAAATAGGTCTGGGCTTCCACTCTTTTCATTCAAACACACAAACCTATTCTTTTTCCTACTCTATGTTCTATTAAATCTAATTATATTTTGTGGAGTTTAGGACGGAGGGCTTTAGAGTCTCCTTAAGGTAGCTTTTCCTGCCATGATATGCATTGTTTAGGATGTAAGACAGAGATTAACATATTTTGTTTTCTTGGAAGTTAGCTTTTAAAGTATGTGTTTATTTCTTGTTTTATGACTTAGAATTTATGAATTTATATCAGAGAAAATGTTCCAAGCTAATAGAAATCAAATTCCAGTTACTGTAAGGTTCCTAGGTAATGCAGGTAGGATAAAGGAGCAATTCATGTATAGAGTATCCTGTCTCCTGTGTCGTGTGCTGGATCTTCTCTGTGATTACATATTTTTATTTTCTCTTCTTTTTCTTTCTTCTTTTCTCCCTTCTAAAGTTAATTTGTTCTTTTCTCTTTTCACCTTAATGTCTTCAGAAGACTGAAATTACTTCATACGGGCAAAATTCAAAAGATTTCTGAGGTCATTTTCTATACCAGATTGTAAGCTATACTAAACAGATTTATTAAATCTAAAATTACTGGTCATTCTCATGATTTTGGAAACCGATTTATGACATTTCAGAGAGGTTTTTATTCTGCCTGGTGAGAATAGCCATCCAGCTTGATAAAGCTCCCTGATAAATCGGTCTTCCTTTTGCTTGTGGGAAAGGCATTAAAAGTAGCTAAAATTGTAGTGGAGTCTCTGAATTGATGCTTCATTTCAGGGTGACTTGGTCATTCAGCCAGAGCTGACTTTGCATCAGACCCTGGCAAGCACCTGTTCCAGTGACACCATTTATTTTTAATTGCTTCTCCACCCTCAGAGCAGTATATGAAAAAGATACTTATTATCCTGTCAGGTTACATTAGATGTATTGGGTTCTGTGCCTAGTCCTAGGGCGGCACTGTCAGTGTTCTTTGGGCTGGCATGATTTGATCCTCCTCAGGAGTGCAGGTGTACTGTGCTGGGTGATTTCTGTGACCTGCTGAGGGGGTGGCTCGGGTGCTGCCTTTCCAGGGCAGTGCTGGGCTTAAGAAGCAGCAGGTCTGGTGCCTGCTGGAGCCCAGAGCGCTGTGCAGAGCTGGTGGGCTTGAGCTGACCCTCCTGTTCAGCCACCTGCAGCTCACTTTGCTGTGGTGGCCCTGAGGTTGCACCCCAAGGACAGCGGCTCTTGGGGTTGGTGCCCTGCTGGGAGGCATCAGGGAGAGCTGGTGGTTGTGGTTCATTAGGAGTGGTTTTCCCAGATGCTCTTTACGTGTACAAGAAGACAGATTTTGGTGAACTGTTTGGGGTTTTAATTCGCTATTCTGAAGATTTTCTTCCTGTTTTGTTTTCCTTTGAATGTGTGAGTGAAATTTGGGTGAAGCCAGAGTCACCTCTTGGTGGTCTCTGATATGGTGTCCATATGTCCGTGTCTCTCTAGCTAGAGCGTCATTGTGAGTAATGCTTCAGATACAAATGACTCTTCCATGTTGGGCAAGATGTCAATGACCTGTGTTAAGCAGGAAAGTATGAGTTTGCTTCCTTTATTCAACTTACTCACATCCAATTGTCTTGACCAAGGGTAAAAAAATGCACTGGAGAAATGTTTCATCATCATTCATATTTTTTCATTTTATGTTTTAGGGTTTTTTCCCCATAATTAATTTGCTTCCTGACAACCAGACTGAAAAACAAAAATAATGATGTGCAAAACCAACTTTGGCATGCCAGATGCAGATCTGTCATTTATCCTCTATTTAATGACCAGTCCTTTCCAAATAAGATTATTTTAAAATTATTATACAGCTCAAAGAGAGTTTTTGTGACTGACAGCATCAGTTTGGTAGGTTTAAAGCTGATTTCTTCACATACTAAGTGTTGAAATGGTTCTTCTGAGAACCGTCAGTGATTTGCCTGCCTTCTGATGTGAGGGGGAGGATTCATCTTGCCTCAGACTAAACTTTTGATGGATATTTAATGGCACATTGGAAGTGTTGGCTTTGACTTTTTACTCTAGATCTGATTGGAACTCTTGGAATGTTACACTCATATATATGGCCACATATGATATCTGATATAATTTGGCAAGTAGCGAATTAATTGATTTTCACTGATTTATCTAAATATTTCTTTAAAGAACCTGTTGGGAAAATAAAGTGATCTTTTAAAACTTTCTTTATTGTCATTTATGAAATAGCTCCTCTACTCAGCTGGGCTTGAATAAGAATAGTTTTTAGATCTCTTCTAGTGGCTGAGTATTGGAGAAAAAAATGCACTTTTACCAGTAGTTTGGCAAAATATGAATATGCATAAGCTTCATTACTGATCATGACACTTTAGGGCAAGAATGAATGTTTCCCCAGCATCAGGCAGGCAGCCATGATGTGGATTTTGTTCAAACTGTCAGAAACTCTAGTCCTTTTATCAACCAGTTTTGGGTCACTTGTATCAGCTTGGCAGTGCATGTTTTACAGTTCATTGCAGATGCTGGTGGAGAGTATGGTTCAGTAAATGCAGTAGAGGATACTTAAGGTGATTGGGCCAGTGGAGGCTGAAGTGCTCGACTAGTGGAAGTGTTTCCTCAAAGATGCAGCCAGAGCAGTGGGATGGTGACAGACTGCAAGAGCTGCCCCATCTGGTGTGTTTCATAAATGCATGTGGGCCACCTCAAAGATATCCCCATGGACCTTCCAGTTCTGGGCAAGGACAGGCTGCCATAACTGGGGCCAGTCCATCACTACAGCAGCTATAGACAAACTGTTATTTTCCCTAGTGACACATCTGTTTGCATGTGAAAAGACTTCTTCAGGACTGCCTAGAGAGGAGCAAACAGTGAATTTTTCAATTTGCTTTTGAGAAGAGTCATGTAAATACATAAATACCAAAATACCAAAAATGGGCAGCCAACTGATTCTGTGTCAGAGATACTGCTGGTGGAATTTCCAGAGAAAAATGTACTTCTGGTATATGAGGGGGGTTTTATATTATCAGGCCTTTTTTGAGAGTCAGGATTTTGCTATTAAAATGTATTCCATAGGGTAAATACCAATAAGTCAGTTAATGCTTTCTACTAAGACCTAAAAAGGTGTTGGTTGGGGTTTTTTTCCTTCTGTGGTATTCTTAAAACACTGCTTTATCAATCTAGATTGCTTGTGCCTGTTAGGGGATGAGGTTCTTGACTTTTTTCATCTTGGCCAGGAATGTATCCATCAGTTTTCCTTTTTTTCCCCCAGGTTTTAATGTGAATGCAACATATTTTAAGATGCAATTTTAATCAGATGCAATTCTAGATGGACCTAACTTAATTATCATTAAAAAAGAACCCCTAACAAACAAACAAACAAACTCCACAACCAAAACCAAAATTAAACAAACAACAATGAAAGAGAAATACAAATAGATACCACGGAAAACCATCTGACTGTAGTTAAACCTATTTTAGTACTCCTAAGGTATCCTGGAACATTTCCATAGAATCTTGCCTCTGTAATTTGAGTGCTGGCAGTGTCCTTTGGGAATGGATACTTTAAGTACTCTATTCTTTTCATCTGTGGATTTTTATTACTGTTCCTACCTTGACTATATCTGCTGAATTTGCAGTGTTGATTTCAAATAGTTGCTGACTAAAGTTTTTACCTTCAATTTTCCTTCGTTGTTTTGCAAAGCAGTTTTGTTTGTTCTTGCTGGGAAGGAAGGGCATTAATTAAGTTTAGGGTATTGTTGGATTGTGTAAATGCCAACATCATAGAATATAATTTTAATTTCTATTCTGGATAAGAGAGCTCTTACTTAGAAAATTCTCATTCAGTTATTAACACCATAAAATCATGCTTATTTATGAGGAAAAATAATATTTTGATTCTTAAATGGTTTCTATGACCATAAGCTAACACATTTATCCATTCCAAGTCATACCAAGATAATCAGGGCCTTTTAGGAAGATGCATGGGCCAAAAGAGAAATAGTAGCAATCAAATTCCCACTTCTTGTGTATTGATGTGTTACTATTCAGTCCAAATTAATGTTGGTCTTTACAGTTACAAAGTGTCCATATGAGAAGATCAGGGTTGTATGGAAGGAAATAAAAAGGCAACGTAAATTCTGTTATTTGAAAAAAAAACTAAAAAGACGTAGTTTTGCCTGTAATAATTTGCCATATTCAAGCCTTATAAAAAGGCTTAATATGAACATAGTCACAAGCTGAATGTAGAAATAAAATAAAAACATCTGGTTAACTAATTGATGTATATAACAGGGGCTATTTATACAATATTTATACAATTGTTCTTCTGAGAGGCTTTTAAAAGTTGTTATGTTAGGATATTTCAGTGTGTTTTACAGATGGGTGAACAGTGAATGGGTTGCTGCTCAAAAGAGCTAAATAGGCATAACAGCTGATGAGGGGCTTGTGTGGCTGCTTCATGGATTTGTACAGGACTGGCTAAATACCTCAGCTGTTGAGTTTTACATAATTTGAAAGTCATGGTGATGGTATTTACTCAAGACTTAAACACAGTACAAACAAAGGAAAGAGGCTGAGATTTTTTTCAGTGACTAAACAGGTACCAAGCAAGCACTTACTGTTGTGCTGGGAAGCCTCAGCTCCTGATTCCTGACTGCTGGATATGCAGGGTGTTCCCTGAAGTGTGCAGCTGGGTTTCCTTAGGCATGGCAGGGGCAAGAATGGCTTCACCTAAGGAGAGCAGCACCGCTATCCTCATCTGTGTTAGGAAGGCAGCTGCGTGCCATGGGCTGGGGGCAGAGCTTCCCCAGCTGCCATTTAGGTGCATTGCCCGGAGTCACTGTCAGGAAACAGGCACTGCATATGGGGAAAACTGCTGCATGTTACTGTATTTGGGAGACTTTTTCTAATAACATTTATAGATGATGAATCTTGAAAACAGCAGCTCAGAATTGAGAATGTATAAACAAATAAGATGTTGAGAAAACAAACTCAGTAGTACAAGGTGTTTTGTATAAATTGAGGATATGTCAGAACTGTGGCATCAAACTGCAATGAAGATATTTAGAAGCACAGAAATAAAAGCCAGGCCAGCCTTTCCATATTCTTGGTAAGGGGTCAGAAATCTAATGGGCAAAAGGTGATTAAATAAAATAAAAATTGGCTGGTCCTTTCTCAAAACTAAGGACAAAGTGGGAGGGGTAAAATAATGTGTTGGGTAACTAAAATTGGGGTTTAAAAAGAAGTTTCTGTTCTGATGGTGTCCTTGTCCTTTCATGTCTAAAGATTAAACATGAGCCTTTGGAAGATGTCGACAACACAATTGTGGGGGTTTTTTGATAAGCATATCCTGGAGATCTTCAATTACAGTGTGGTAGTGAACAGAGAAAACTAAATGATGTAGCGCTTCTTGGTTAATGCTATATATGGCATTCTAGATAATAAACAGACATGACAGATAGATTTCTTATTCTAAATTCAACAGAATTGGGTCACTCTTTCTTTTTTTTTTTTTTAGCAGAAGTTTTGCAAAGTGCACCTTATCTTTTTTCATTTCAATTCACCTCAGATCCTCCGTATCCTCATGTTTTTGTAGTTTACCCTTCAGTGTAGCACCTAGCTGTCTGTGATGTGATAATGTGAGCTACAGATCTGCTTTTTACAAGGGTGAGGTTTTAAATTTTTTTTGAGCACTGAGTGATGTAGCACCTTGATGTTACGAAAACAACAGAGGCACTGTGGCTGTTGCATAGGCAGGATACTGGCAAGCCTTACTGCAGGGAATACCATTCCTCTCATTAACATCAAACCTGAGAAGAAAGCTAGATTTCAAGAACTTTGATGTGAGCGTGGATGTTTTGAATAATGGATGGTGATGTGTTGAATTGTTAATACTTTATCTGCAAACTCTGATTTGAACTAGTTCATCTTACTGCCTATGTGTACTTCATTTTTCATGGCTTACACACTGATTAAATCTTGTCATGCGATAAAAGATGTTTCCTCATTGCTTTCTTACTTCTTTTAAAAAAATTTTAAAATTTATTTTTCTTCCCCCTGACAGACATCTGTAACTTGTTTTCCTTCTCTCCTTTACCTTTTCAGTTAGGTTTGGTTTTGTGAGATTCTGATGGTGTGCTTGCCCTTCCCTTGGGCTTTTCATTACAGGCCTGTATGTGGTCTTTCCCTATGCCCCAGTGGTTTAGAAAGTGGCATAAACTCCATTCCTTGGAATGCTTTCAGACTCCCTCCCACACACATGCGTGTTCCCTGCCTAGATGAGCTATCTCAAGTCTATATTTGGAGACTGAGAGTGTCTGGAGGATAAATCTGTGTTGGCCACAGTGCTGCAAATATCAAACGAATTCACAGTTTTAAGTGTTATGTTAAGACGAGAATTTGGCTAATTAGTTTTGGTGTAATTATTAGAAGACTGTCATAGTTAATCCAGTGAATATGCTTACATGATGCCAGTTTTATTAGACTTGAAATCAAAATATATCAGCTCTTTTTACACCTGAGAAGGATTATATTTTGTGACAGCAATTAGTAGGTTTTAATAAGGTGTACTGGCTGAAACAGGACAGACTTCTTGGGTTGACCAAGGGTTGTCTTTTGGGGTGAAATATGTAGGATTAGTATTTAACTAAGAGATGCTGTGGAGAAGACATGGTATTCTGCTTTGAGCAGGAGGAAGTGTGTTTAACCCCTTACTTCGACTTGGATTTCTGAACTTAATTCACGCTTTGAAACTGGGCATCCAGATGCTGGATGACTCCCCTGTGGAATGGCAGCTCCTGGTACTGCAATACTCTTCTGCCAGCCACCTCAGCGTGGAGCTCTTCCATGCATAGAGAGATTCCATGTGCTGATTAGTTCCTGGCATTGCTGCCACTTCTCACTCTGCCCCTCACTCTTACACTTAAGTAATGTCCTCTGAAGAAGCACCTTTAAGTCAGCCACACTGCTGTCCCCATCCCCAGGAGAAACTTGGGACCCTGTGGTTCTCTGGTTTTACTCTTGCTTGCAGTAGTTACTGTGATCTGTGACTTAAACCCCATATACTAGGTGCAGCTTATGGGAGTTGAAGTTGCAATTGGCTATGCTTTTGTTCTTTGAGTTCTTAGAGAAAGCTGCTTATTTTGTTAAGATCAAGAAAAAAAAAGTAAGGATTTTAGCATTCCTTGCTACACAGAGCCCATGAATCAGGAAGGGCCTTTGTTTTGGTGCACTCATTGGAAGTGAAAGGTGTTGTTTGAATTTTCTGTGGAGTGTGAAGACTCGTCGGGTCAGCTGGTTTCTCCTGCCTCAGCACCCTCAGGCATTTGTCTCTCAGCAGTCTGCCGTAAGAATCCGCTGACCAGTTCTCAATTCTCCCCACAGCTGCAGAACCCATTAAAATGTGGTAGTGCTGACAGGCAGAAATGCTGTAAAAATGCAAATTTTCTTGTGCTGAAGGGCAAGATGCCAAGAAATGCTTTTCAAAATATTTCACTGCTGCATAAGGATTTAGGGTAGTGGATACAGCTGGAATGCTAAGTTTTAAGCAATGGGAGAGAAGCTTTTACTGTTAGTAAGTTCACTAGTATTTTGATTCTTCAGTCACCTGAAGTGCAAGGGGTTTGCTTTATATCCTTTTTTTTTCCTTTAGTTTTATTTTAAAACAGAAAATGGGCTAAGAGGTGATGTTCTGCTCTGTTGATGCACAAAGGAAGGACTGCTTCCTAGGCTCAAAAATGGCACTGAGGTCACCTGCCTACATACAGTTCTTAGGAGCTCTGTAGAAAAGCCTAGGATAGAAGGGTCTGCTGTGTTTCAGCAGATATTTTAGCTACTTGGACCCATTGATGCTCTGTAGAGCAGTGGCCAAGTCAAATGCACAGAATGATGCCCGTGATTCAGTGGAGTACTGAGCCAAGGAGATTGCTTTTTCTATAAAAGAAAGATGCTTTAACTAAAATAATTATGTCTTCTTTTGCAAAAGAAATTAGTGGTGAGTGCTTTGTGTAGATTTTAGAAAAGGCAGTGACATGATCAGAAAATTTTGAAATTACTTTTCCTTCATCTTTCATCTGAAATAATATAACAGCTGTGTAACAGTTGACTATCAGGACTGTTTCAAAGGATGTTATTTTCTTCCCTTAACCGTGGTTTAAAAAAAGGGAGGAGTTGATGATATTTCTGCTTTTTCTCACTGTGGTAATGTGCTTTCTATTGAAACAATACAATAATTTCCTCCTCTGCTACTCCTCCTTTGCCTTGTATGAGCTGTTCAGGCATAATGTGCATGATAAATTTCCTCTGAAGTGCAGTCATCTGCATTGATGTGCTGTATTTGTGTTGCTGTATTTATGTTGCTGTATTTCATCTTAGCTCTCAGTTTTACATCAGATGATGCATAACAAGGACAGGTAGGATTTGGAAAGGGCTTCTTTGCAGTTCAGCCAATTACTTTTCTGAAGATTGTCACTATCACCTTCAGAATGCTTTACACAAGTAAAGTAAAAATAAGCCAAAATAATGTCTCTCTGTGTACTTTCTTATAAGACTACTGAGGTGCATACTGAGTGTTTCATGAGCATTTCTTGATTCGGCAGTATCAAGAAACAGGAGCTCTTTGTAGTGAAGTTTCTGTAGTGATCTCAACAGTATGCAAATATGGAATTAATACATATATATCAGGAATGTCTAATTTCAATCTGAGTAGTCAGGAAAGGGGCATAAAAGATTCTCACAAGTTACTCAGAAAAATTTGAGTCACACAGAGCTGTCTGCAGCGTTCCATGCACAGTGTGTAAGTCCTATTGATAGGAGCAAAATATAAAGAAGGCAGAAAATATTGTACCCTCCCACGGGGGAATGAAACTGAAAAATGTTAAATGTGGGATGTTTAACACTGTTTGAGAAGCACAGTGGTGTGTACGTTGGCACAAACGTACTCTGAAGGTGTGCACTAATTACAAAAGAGTAAGTTAGCTTCTTTTGATCTCAGCAACCACAGACTTGCTTTTTTTTTTTTGTAATCCTTTGGTAATCAAAGACCTATCAACAGGATAATCTGTTGCTGCACCAAACTTGTTTATCCTTATCTGAGAAACCATATTGCAAAATAGAGGAGTTATCAGTAGGCCTGACTGAAGTTTAATTAGCTCTGTTACAATATTAAAGTTGTATGCATTGTCTTCATTGTCACCCTGATATATTTGTGGAGTAATTGTATGCTGTAATTTTTTAAAAACCAACAATTTCTCTAAGTAGTTTTCCCTATTTATATTGACCTAGTATGCTATTAGATACATAACATGTGTACCAATTCTAAAAACAAGTTAGTTGTAGATTCTTTACAGAAAACTTATTTTTGCTTATATGATATATTTCATCTGGAAGTAAACTGGAACTGCCATGTCTAGAGCCTTAATACAAAAATTCTGACTTTACTGCTTTTAGTTATAAGCAAGACGATTTTATTTTAAAAATCTACTAAAGATAATAAAAGCATTTAATCAAAGACTTAGCTACAAACAACAAATGTTTTGCTTTTAATTTCTTTGGGAGGCACATAGATGCAGGTTTTAAACAGTAACAAAAAATCAAAGAGTAAACATCCATTTTCTAAATACTATCTTTTATTTGGAACTAATTTATTTCATATGGGAATTGTCTTCATAACAATCTTTGTTGTTGTTGTTGCATCTTCTCTTTTCCTCTCCTTTGCTCTCCAGATCCAGCAATCCATCATGATGATGGTATGTACCTTTTTTTCCTCTCTTCCAGGTTTCAGGTAATTCCATTCTTTGAACTCATAATGTTGCTAATAATGTGACAATGAAGAGGGACATTTGTTTGACATGTTCAAGCTTAATGGACTTCCTATGTGTCTTGCCATCTAGTGAGGCAAGAATGCTGATTTGCCTTTTTATTAATAATGACTCTAATGTGGGATACTCCTGCTACACGTAAGTGACAAGTTAGGAATATGAAATAGCTGGAGTTAGAGTGGAAAAACAACTAACCTTTGGTTATTGTTCCTCAGTCCTCAGGAAATATTCTGTGTTAGGCTTTGTTCAAGGTCAAAAGCAATGGCAAAGCACTGAGCTCTCTTGTCAATGTCTCTTTTTTAATGAGGTGTGTTGTAAATATTGTTCTACAGTTAAGTGCCAATGCTTTAGAAAGCTAATACTAGAATGTCATCATATTGCATGCACAGTGGCCAGCCTTGAAATTGTGCAGGAATACCTGATTGCTTAAAATGTAGCTAAATGAAAATTACCCATCTGTGTATCAGAAAGAGAAAAAGATAAAGAAAGGATCTTTGCTTATTTTCTGAGGAGCACATTCCCAGCAGGGATTTTTTTACTATTGTAATTAGTTAAAAATCCAAGAAGGCTCTTTTCTGTTGGGTAAGCAGCTCAAGTTAACCGTTGCAAAAGCAAAGCACTGCTTACCTCACTCTGACTTGGTGTAATGTTGGACCCACACTGGTGTTAGATGAAAGTAGTTAGGATAGTAGTCAATGAGAGCAGAGCACAGAAATGGAATAAGTGAATTCTCTATCACATTGCTAAGGAGGTTTGCAGTCATGGTTGTTTATGTCCCTCTTGAGCCTCTAAATTTTACTGCCAGGCATTTTGCTTCTATGGGAAACTGTGCTCACCTCTTTCCTGAAGTACTTCTCACATCTCCCCTTTGTCAAATCCCATGGGTAGGAAGGGAGTGTGGCTGTAGGAAAATGTGCTGTGACCACTGCTCACACCAGCAACGAATTGGGAAACCTTGTCTCCATCTCCACCCTCTGGCTGCTTATTTTGTGTCTCTGAGTCTCTCTGCTGCAGTATTGCTAATTATCTGAATCTGGAATTACCATGTTTGAGTACAGTAACTGCTGAGTTGAAAGTTGAAAATACTGCTGCAGGTCTGTACTGGACTAAAGAGTTTCTGCTTGGTGTCTCATTTGAAGACAGAGTCTACATCCCAAACTACTTCCAAATTAGTTTAAGACACCTATGTTACCAAGTGTTTTCATTGTTTGAAGAGTTCATCTCTTAAATTTACTTATTCCTCCCCGCACCCCCAAGTTTACCTTAGTTTAAACACTTAGCTTTTTTAAATACTTAGCTTTTTTAATTAATATGAGAGAGAAATGAAGATTTTTAATAATATCATTTTTCTCGTTAAGAGTAAAATTGAAAATAAAAGTTTTATTTACAATTTATTTAACATGCAAAGCATTTTTAGTAAATTCAATACTACTTGGAAGTCTGTATTGTGGCATGGCACTAAAGTAGTGCAACAATAATTCAAATGTTCCTATTTTATTAACCATTCAGTGGGTTGTTAAAAACATATCCCATTTGCAGTGAAAAAGAACCAATTTGAGATGATAAAATAGAAAGCAAGGTCCCCATTTTAAATTGTACAGAGCCTGTTGTTTTGAGGGGTGGTACGTGGAGGGGAGATGGTCAGCATAGATTATTATGTCATCAAAGCTTCTTAGCTTTTTTTGTTGTGGATGGAGGCTTTTGTGTTTGGGCTTTTTACAGCAAACAGCTGTTGTTGTAATCCTCATTTTAGTTGCTTGTTGTCTTTTACTTATTTGACTTGCAGTAGCAAGCTTGCAATGGAGGAACGTGTTTGGTTTTCATACAGTCCCACCCTCATGGGACAGTCTGTTTATGTGCTGAAGAGAAGACAACAATGCATATTTTTGGTTTTCATATGCTTTGAAGCTGAAGTAATTTTTTTCATGAGATCATTCTGTTATGGCTCACTGCTGTACTTCATAACAACAGTATAATTACAAGTCATGTGGCTATTGCTTCTTGGTTTTAATAGCTGAAATGACAAAATACAATAATGAGTAAATTTTTCATGTTCCTATATTTTAACAAAGATGGATTTACACTTAGTGGTGTGATTCTCATATATTCCAGTTCAGACACTCTAAGGCTGAAAATCTAGCTAAAACTTCTCTCTATATTATGCAAGATACGTTTTTATTTTAATTAACTAACATATTGCTTCTTTCACCAGAGCTCTCAAAATTACAATTGCAATGCAGTTATTAAATACAGAATTAAAATTCAGCAATAATGAAGGAGATAAGGAAGAAGTCTCGAAGATATATAGAGTTCATCAGTGTAAAATAGTAGTATGAACTTTAGTTGATACTGAAAACTACTATTCTATATTGGGAGCAGGGGGATAATACATGAAAAGGTAAAAACAAACTGAATTTTAATAAACCAAACCAAAACGCTTTATAATTTTTTCACTTAATTTTAATTTGCCACAAACACTACACCTGAGTTCTGTTATTTAATTTCATCTAGATTAAATGTCATACATTTTTAAAAAATCAAATAATAACCTACAATATTTGGAATTAATTTGATTAAAATATATTAAATCCTTGTTTAGTTTTGTGGATGAGCCTACAGAAAATCTTGCTAAGCATGCTACATTTTCTTTGCATCAAAGATTAATTATTGATATTTCTTTTAATAGTGGCAAACTAGTAATGAACTAGGTACATAGCAAAATAATCTTTAAACTGTCTTTTCACTATTTTATTCTGCATATTCTTAGGTTGTTCAGTACTATGTTTTACTCTTTTGTGTTTGATACAAGACAGGTGTGTTGTTCCTTTTTGGGGTATTGTTAGGGGTTTATTTACTGGAACCTGAGCAAGTTTAGGGATGTTCAGTGTCTGTGCCAAACTGTGCTCACGCAGTTGTGTTTAAAAGACACAACATCACTTTCATGCTACTGAAGACTATCTTTTTTTTTTAATTGGTGTCTATTTACTACTGAAAGAGTACTATTTTTTTTTAAGTATTTTTCAGACAAAATGTGCCCCTATGTGTCATTCTGTTCACAGTGCTATCTTGAGTCTGCATCTCATATTTCTCTGCTTTCACTGATGCTGAAGAGTGGAGAGTAACAGGAATAAATCAAATCCATTTCCAAGTATCAGTACCTGAAAGGTCTGTCCTAAAATTGAAAGCTTGAATGTACCAAGGCAACTGGGAGTTCATCTCTGGCTTCTTATGGATTCTGCCCTGTGGGGTTTTTTGGGGGGTGGAAGGGTATTGACAGTGTTTGATTCAGATCTATCCATCTTGCCCGGCTTTTTATCTTAGTAACCTCCATTGGAATTTGTAGTTTTCATTGGTCGTATTGAATAGACATACTACGTGGTGACCCTTTTTGAGCTTCGTATTTACTTTAACTTTCTAATTCCAGGGATCAAAGTAGTTTCCCAAAGATTTAGTTATTTTCTAGACATGCAATTTATATACTGATAGCTATTTTATTGTGTATTTTTGTAAGGTGTCAAAAAATCCCTTTCTGTTATAAATAGGCTTTTGGTAAAAAATGTATTTTTCTGATTGTATTTGAGCTAGTGGCAAATAAAACAGTGATTTTATTAATCTAGTTATTCTTTGAAGCCAGATAGAAGGAAAAAGAATATAGAGAGTATAAAATAAGAATAATTTAAATTGTTTATATCTGTATTCTCTAAGTTATGGAAATGATTGTGTTATTATCCAAGTGCATTTTTTCCGAGGATAGATTTCCAGAATGAACTTTCAAAACCTGGATAATCAAATAAAGCAGTGAGGATGTGCCAGCATCTTCTGAAACTGAGTTGGTGACTTAATGTGTATTTTGAGAGTCTGTCAGCCAAGACCTGAAGGATTAAGGAGAATTGAGAAAGGAAGTTATGTTGCAACATACTTGGGGAGAAAAGGCAAAACCATTATTTGGCAAAGAGATATAACTTTATATTGAAAAAATTATTTTATGAATGCTTTGTAAGGTAAGTAAAGTATTGACAAGCATTCATCATAAAAATTGTGATGAATTGAGTCAGAATACAGCTAATGGGAGAGGGCAAATAGGATGGAAGCTGTCCAGACAAAGGAGGTTGTAATTTATTTATTTCTCATCTCTGAGGTACTCAGAACATGGACTACCCTGATTACCTAAGACTTGGTCATGATACTTTAAAACAAGTCAGTGGAATATTGTTATAAATTTCCCCAGGCACAAGAGTAAGTCCTGTCCTGAACAACTGTTTTAGCTATATTACAGTATTTCAGTGTTGGTTTTTGAAGTTTTTTCTCCTGTGGCCAGGAAGTGTTTCACCATTTAATAATGCCAGAATTAGAAAGACTAGCCGATATGCTGTGGTGAGTTGGCCTTGGCTGGATTTCAGGTGCCCACCAAGCCTATGTTATCACTTGCCTCCTCAGCTGGATGGAGGAGAGAGAATGTAACACTCATGGGTCAAGATAAGGGCAGGGAGAGATCACTCACTGGTTATTGTCATGGGCAAAACTGACCCTACTTGGCAGAATCACTTGAATTTATCACCAATCAAATCAGAGTAGGACAATGAGAAATAAACCCAATTTTTAAGAACATCTTTCCCCCACCCCTCCCTTCCTCTCAAGCTCATCTTCACTCCCAGTTTCTCTAACTCCTCCCCAGTGGTGCAGGAGAAGGGGAAAGGGCTGTGGCCAGCTCATCCCATGTTATCTCTGCTATTCATCCTTCCCCTGCTCCAGTGTGGGGTCACAAGTCATGTCAGCAAACTTGCTCCAGCATGGAGCTCCTCTTTCCACAGGTTCACAGGTCCTGGCAGGAGATTGCTCCACAGGGCACCAGCCTCCTTCATGCACATCCACCTGCTTTTCCCTGAGGTCCTCCATGGGCTGCAGGGGAATCTCACTTGTGGTGCCTGGAGCACCTCCTCCTGCTTCATCTGCACTGAGACTGGTATCTGCAGGGCTGCTTGTCTCACGTATTCCTAGTCCCCTCTCCAGCTGCAATTGCTCTTGCACAGTAGTTTTTGCCCCCCTTCTTAACTGTGTTATCCTGGAGGTGTTACCACCATTGCCTTGGCTGGTGTTGAGTCCATCTTGGAGCTGGCTGGCATTGGTCCCACATGCCAAACCACACCTTGTGTACCGAAATGAAAATTTTGCAGAAATTAGGAGCTGAAGTGCAGACCATAATCCACATGTTGGTTTTCTTTTCAATCTATTAAAAAATGTGCTCTAATGGAAAATGTTCCTCAACCAGGCAAGGTTTCTTGTACTCTGCATTTCTAACACTGCTGCCTTTTTAGCAGAGTTCTCCATCTTGTCCATCAGCAAAATTGGATTTCACAATTAAAATATTTCTCTGGGTAATTTCTGATCTGGGAGTTATGCTCAGACAAACCAAGCAGAGCTCACACCACTGAGCTCATGACCTTACCAGGTGAGGGTGTATGTGTGTGCCTGTCTTTAGAGAGTGAGCAGCAGATGGAGAGCAGAAGAGCTGAGCTGTAAGCTTTTCTTTGCACCTCTGCTTTTGGATGGGTGTCCTAATCACCATATCAGGGGTGTAGATGTGTGTGTGTTGTGGTGTGTTTTGTGCTTTCTGTGGAATCTGTGGGTAGGAAATAATGCAGAGTTCACAGAATGAGCAGCTGTGTAAAGAGAGTGTGTGATTTATTAAATTTTGTGTGTTCTGTGTGTGGGCCCACTCATGAAGCTGCTCCTAAGTGGATCCTGTCCCTTACAGCAGATATTTCACAACCTCAAATGGCATTTTTCTACAGTGCTTTTGATTATCAAGAACCATTTAAATTAGACTGTTGAAAGCATTCACTTGCAACTTTGATTCCTTGCAAACTGAACATTTGTAATCCTTCTACATACTAATTATTTATTCTTTTTCATATGCATAAAATCATGAGGCACATAAAATTGCTGGGCCAGAATTAACTAAAGTTGGTTATTAATGAGATCAAACAGACAGTTAATGGATTTGAAAAGTGAACTACTACAGAATTCTTTATGTATATTTCCTGAAGGTTATTTAAAATGAGTAAGCTGGAGCTAAGTTCTGTTCCAAATGAAGTGTTAGGCATTTTGTTATTCACTTTAGGGAGTCTAGATTTTAATTTGTTTTCCTTCATCACAATCCACCATCTGCCTCTTCAGGTGAGGGGCACATGAGGGATCTGTGAACAGTTTCCATAAACAGTTGGCTTGCACCTGGGAGGGCTGAAGGAAACCTATCACTTGTGAGAAGTTTTTGCTTGCCAATGGACAAATAGAGAGACAAAGAGCTGATATTTTGTTACTGTTTTTCTTTCTCCATCACCATCACTGTAAAGTTTTTTAGAGTCTCTTGTTCTCTGTGGTTTTGTCTTTATTTCTATCTGTGGAGCATCAGCAAGGTGGGCTTTGTTTTGAAGGTGCTGTGCAGGTTATCAGTAACTTGTGTTATTTATTGGCAGTCACTGGGACCAAGGGACAGAGACATACTTTGAGACGTTTCTCCTGCCATAGCATCTCCATTGATATGCATAGTTTGATTAAAAAGACTCATCAAAATTCTTCCTTCAGGACAGATATTATTAAAACATTTATAATCAGTTGTAACTGAAGTACCAGCTGACAGAAACAAACTCCCCTGCTCATTCTCAGGCCTGAGTCTTTTCTGGGTTTGAGAACAGAGATGTGAAGTCTTCAGAACAATATCCTCTCTTCAAAACATCTTCTTTCATAGTGGTAGACTGGGGAAGTAGCTTCAAAAATTGTGTGATAAGGTGGTAGGTATCTACTGTGAATTGTAGGTTTTTTGTTGAGGCTCCAGGTGTTTTTTACCAGTAAAGCCTAGGAACAATAAATTAGTCCAGTTGTAATCTGTTGTTTTGTCTGTCCTTTCATCTATCTTTCTATCTTGACATAATATGTGCTAATATGGTGTACAATGCATTCTTGTCCAGGATATGTTAGATACTGCACAAAACCAGATAATGTTGGATGACCTGACAGAACTTAGTCTTTAACTTGTGAAAATGTTGAATGTAATACTCTTTCATTATATCTTTAAAGTATCTACCAGAGGAATTATGCTAGAGTGAATGTAGCTCCTGAGAAGATTGGCAAGATGGAGCAAGGCAATTCCTATTTCAAAATGTTCAGTTTTCATCTGTTGTTTCTGTCTTGCAGTGGGAAAGTAAAATTTCAGCAGTGTAGACTTGTCAATCTTTATTCTTTGAGTAAGCCTAGATAAATTGTTTACTGTAAGATACTACAGCACACAGTTTATGAGAAGTATTAGAGACAGAATAAAAAAAGACTGAGTGGTAGTTTAGTCTACATAGGTACTGCAGGCAGTCCTGATGAACTTTTCCTTAGTCATGTTAACTGAGAAACTTTAGGTCCACAAAATACCAGAAATGGCAAAATTAAATAATACTGAGGGTTTTTTATAGGGAAAAGGATTAGCCTGAGTAATGAGTAACCAATAAATGTGGAGGTTTTTTCTCTTTTTGAATCAAGGTAAGATGGCTTCATATCTAATCACTTTGTATAGGATAAATTAATAGGACATTTTGTCTTCCTTTGACCTTGTACCTATTTTTTATGTAGAGATTTCTAGTTGGAATGTCCAAATAAATTTATAAACATAAATGCTGATCTAGAGTATGTTAGGGAATATTTCTGCTTTACTACTTAGTGTTCCTATTGAAGTTCCTCTAAAATAAGCTTTATTTTTGGTTTTATATATCTACCTTTCTTGTCTTACAGTTGGTTTTGTTCTGTAATAATTTAATTAATAATCTTCATACATCTCATTCGCTGTTCCAAGTGAATTTTCTACATCCCATCTGTATTGCTTTAATTTACTGATTATAATTTGCTCATTATAATTTATGATTAAGTCAAGAAAAATTCTTTCATCTGTTGTGATGAAAGTCTGGTCTCTTTGGAATAGGTTACTTGAAATTTTATGCTTCCCCAGGTAGTGTTTGTAAGTTAGCATATCTTCTGTTTAAAAAACTCCCCAGCCTGTAAATTTTACTTCAGTGTTATACAATACTTTAACGCAGATGTTGGAAAGAGGGATAAAAATTTCCCTTTATTTTGTATGAGGTAGGTTCTACCAGACTAATGTGTTTCCAGTGATAACCTAATTGCCTTGGAAGTGTCTTACTTTAGCAAGGTAAGGCTGGTACAGATGTACTCCGTATCAGTCTGAGCAAACGTTTTGGAGGGTGAGAAATTAGCACAAGGGAGGGCAGCAGTGGTACTGTAACATCATGAACGGGGAGTGTACAGCAGTATTTTAAATTAGTGATGTTCACTGTTGCATATAGGTAAAGCTTTACAAAATAAGGGCCTTATTACCCTTCTAAAATCATGGCTCAGACATGCTACTTGGGCTAAGTAGAAGAGAACTATGGGAAAGTGGCTCAGCTGAATTAGAGGTAGAAAAACAAGTTACAGAACCATCATGTGTTCACATCCTGGTGTATGGTAGTTGGTTGGATTATATTTGTTATTATTTAAAACTATATAACTGATGAAGGCCTGACTGCTTAAGAAGGCCTGGTTTTTGTAATAAAGCAAAAGTCTCCTTTGCACTGCCTGGGGACTCTGCTTTGCTCTGCATGGTACAGCTCACTATCGATAACATTCATATTCTAATGAGTGTATTTTGTACTCAAAGACTAGGATGAGAAATACTGTGACTGGAAGAATTTGGGAGTTCAGGATAATATCATAGAAGGCAAGAGGTGATCTTATGGTCTGGAGTTAGAGAAAAATAACTTAATACTGCAAAGCACAAAATAGTTCATTTGCAGATGAAAATCAAGAATGAGTGCTGCAAATGAAGAACTGGAGGAGCATGAGGATTGGAGCAAGGCATCTTACTTTATTATTGACATTGTCTCTGATTTTTCATGGGCTGGGATTGAATGAAAAGCCTTACTCAATTTCTTGGGTTGCTGGAAATCGCTGTAAAACATGAGCCTTTATCATAGAATCTGCTTCTTAAATTTAAATTTTTCTCCATCATGAGAGTGTTAAATATCAAAACAGGCACCCCGAGAGGATTGTGTAATCTTCATCCTTGGAGATAACAAAAACTCTACCACACAAAGTGATGAGCAACCTGTTCTAAGGGGACCTGCTTTGAGTAGGAGGTTAGACTAAATGACATTCAGGGGTATCATCAAACCTGAAGTATTTAATAATACTGTCTGCTGTTTAGTTTGCTGGATGGCCAGTTGGATCTAGTTATTCTCTTCTGCAGTGGTGCTCTTCCTAATCAACATGTGAGCTTTTTATGTGCATCCTTGGAGGAGTGCTTGCCTTGCCTACGATTCAGTATGACAGAGGTAATTCTGGCAGTCAATAATTTCCTGCTAAGGATTAATCCTGGATCTTTTCAGCACAATTTCTTAATGTTGTTTTGTTGTTTTTTGGTTTTTTTTTTTTCCATGCAGATCCCGTTGTGCAATTTTTTATTGCATGGACTGGGTTAACACCTCAAAGTTGTTAAGTTGTTCTTCGTATATTTTCTGTACTTTTACCTTCTTTTTGTCATCCCTGCTTAACAGCGTTTCTCCTGTTTCATATTTTGTGGAGTTTATCACTCCTTAAGTTCTGAGGTTGTTCTGATCTTGAATTAGTTGAAACTAATAATAAAACATTCTCAGAAGCAAATTGAAGCAAAAGCTACTTCAAGTGGCAGCTGTTTTATTGGAACATGTTGCTTACAGTTTTAAAACAGGGTTGTAGAAAGATTTTTTTCTTATGCCTGTTAATATCTCAGCATCATCTGGCTTTTAGTTGGTTTACTTCTTTAGTCTTGGTATCTTTTTACTTTATTTTACTCTTTGAACTTCACGAATTACAGCAGTCATACAGAAGCAGGAAATGACAATAGCAGAGAATGGCAGCTGACTGTAGAGCTTCCTAAAGATACATTTCCCTACAGAGATCATTAGAATTGAATTTGAACAAAAATTTTCTTTTCTGAAGGCAGAAAATAATTGGATGATCAAAAAATGTCCTTTCCTCACACTGAGAATGGAAAAAACACTTTTTTCAGATTTTTGAATTTGAAAATACATCTTTTGGTTTTTCATGGGGACAGAAGTACCATTTTGGTTAACAGTTTAATTTTTGTCACTCCCAGGCAGTAGTCCAACTGAAATTTTACTAGATTTTCCGTCTTTCTGCTGTTTAAGGGAAACAATTCCTTAGGTAAACTGTAATAAAAGTAGATAGAATTGCTTAGAGAGAGATGCAATACTATTTATATCAGGCAAGAAAAGTGCCAAGTACTTAATGCAATTTTGAAAGGCATTGATAAGTTTTAATCTGGAATATTGTGTGTAACTGACCATCAGTAATCAAGAAGGTTAAACTCGTGCTTAGTAGGAGAAGGTTCTAGAAGTGAGAAGTTGCTTTAATAACAAAGATACTGAAGGCACTTGGCTGTCCAGGGTGAAAGCTAAAAAGGGAAATTATTGTCATCCATGAAAACAGCACAGGAGAGAGAAATTACAGGGTGAGATCTCAGTTATTGAGGATAAAAGCTAGAGCAGGTAAAAGGATATCAAATGAGGCAGGTTTATGCCTAGGAAAGCAGCAAGATAAAAATATTCCACTGTGACAAGTGGTGATAAAAACTCTTGCTTGTCCTATTTTTTCCTCATCTGGATGCCAAAGTCATGGATTCAATGCCTGTAGAGGCCATTCACTTAAAGAATTGTACTTGGTGGTCCTTGTGAGTCACTATTGTGTGAGAATTTAAGAATAAAGGCATATGAAACATTGCCTGAAGTAGCAAGGAGAGAGACTTGATCACCCAGAAAACCTTCTCCATTTGAGTTTGGAATATCTGCTTAAGGTCCTACACACTGTCCACAGGCTCCATTTTTAAAATTATATCTCTGATTTTGTGATTGCTGCAGCTGAAAGAAAGTTGCAGGAAACTTCCAAAGAGTTAATCATTAGAAATAGTAATTAGAAGTCTTAGTTGTTACTGCTGTGCTTCTTGTAGTTAGGAAGCTGCCAGGTTATCTGTAAACTAAAACAAAACCAAAAAAAAGAAAAAGCCATGCACAAAAAACTGTCACCCAAAACAGTAAGCCAAATTAGACTTACGTGAGGCATGTTATGTAGAGAATTGAATGATGACAATTTAGGGAGCAGTACTTAAAAGTACGTCTCTATATAATGTTTATTGTCAGCAGAGTTTTTCAGAGGCCCATACTGCTTCTTTCTGATGTAGTAATTCCTAGGAATTTGCCAAAAATTAATCCTACTTTGCCAGTACTGCTTGAGTAACAAGAAGTGCCACTATTAAGAGCTTTCAGTCTACCTGGACAAATCAGATATGGTGGAGAAACAGAATAGAATGCGCAGATCTGTCCTGGAGATTTTTTTTCTACCAATTAAATAATTTGGAAGAAATTTATTGAGAGGAATACTAACTAGATGGAGCAAAACAACAGAGGTCATCTAGGGTTTAATACATAGAAGAGGGAGGCAAGGGGAGAAGGAGCCACGAGAGAGGTAATGTTCAAAACATGGCACATCTAGAGCAAGTGGAAAAAAAATGACGTGGTTGGAGCAAGCTTTTTTGATGCAGAGAATGCCCAGGAAAAAAATACAAGAGTAGGCCTATTGTCTTTAGAAAACCCAGTGATCCCCACAAAAGGACTCTGCTGACTCCAATCTGGCTTCCTTCCAGCATTTCTTTTCTCAAGAGCAAGAAGAAAGAAAGTTTCACAAGAATGAACAGTTCATTCAAAGGGATGCATTTTGAGCACTTACCAACAAAGTTTAAATTTCATTGTATGAAACATCATCACAATGAAGGATAACCATGAGAGAAATTGTCTTTGTTCCCTCTCACAAAGTGCTTCTCAAGGAGCTGGAATGAATAAGCATCTGGGGACAAACATTTGATGAGAAATATGGGAGCTAAAGAATGAAGTAGTTGTAGAGAAGCTGGTTAAGCTACTTGAAGTTTGACAGAGCAGATATGAGCTCCTGAAGTGCTGTTGTGACCCCAAATAAATTTCAGTCATATGCAAACGTTGATGTGACATCCTTTGTTGGCGATGAATTTTTTTAATAAGATGAAAATGCAGGCTGTTTTCTCTCTGTTGTTTTTAAACACTATTGTGAAATCACAGTCTGAAAGGAAGTTATTCTGGCACGTGATAAGGTGCTGAAGAGTTTTGTAGCACGTTTTAGACATGACGAGGACAGGGGCGTATCACAGACAAGTTTTAGAGCTTCTTGTCATGATTCGTCATAGCCTAACAATAACCTAATGGAAGTGTCTTACAGAAAGCCCAAATATATATGAGGAGCAGATGGCAGTTTCTGTTCTTAGTCTGTGTCCATTAAATAGATTTCACACATATCCCTGAGGCTTGTCTCTGTTGTGCATAAAGAGAGCCATGAGCAGAACGCTGCAGTGTTTGACCTCTGTATTTCCCTTCTTGTATGTGAAATTCAGCTACAGTGTGCTCTGAAATGAATGATGATTAGTGTCTAGAGATACTGTTGCTTTCTTTGACATAAAAGTGCCTTGGTGTTTCATTTGAAAAAAAAATGAATTTGAGTAATTCAAACAAGAGATTGTGAAATAAGATTTACTCAAACTTTAAGAAATATTATTCTGATGAAAATATAGGCATTATTCTGTTTTAAAAGGGTGCAAATCAAAGCTCTGACAGCAACCAAAGAATTGCACAAATCTAGAAATGTGGTGTATGATGCGTTTTCTATTGATTATGAATTTTGAAAGGTCAGCTTCCGTCAGAACATGGGGAAAGTGAGATGATGGCTGTGTCAGTTTGGTTCAAATATCGTCTTTTTGACATTACTTGTGGCCTTATCAAACATTCCATTTTTGCGTTATGATGTTTTGTAAATGTACTTATCTTTGTGCTGAACTTTTAGGTAAAGTATGAAAGTTGTGCTATGTTTCAGCTCTGATTACTGATTGCACGGCACAGTGGGGCTTCAAAAACTGCCAACACAGGCTGGATTTAGATAGTAATGATCAATCATCAGTTCCTGCAAGATTTTACCTGAAGTTAAATGATGAGATACGACACCTGAATGTTTTCTAAAATGGAACTCCATTCTGTGTCTTGGAAATTTAGATATAGTTGACACTATTGCAGCACTAGTTGTCACTTTAACAAGTAATTCTTCCCATGTGGAATAAGGCACTGATTTTCCTAGACAAAGATGGGAAAGCTGGGACAATAAAGCATAGCATTGGAATGGTAATGATTTTCCGGTCAAACCAGCCTTAACTAAGTCTGTGGTTAATTTCAAGTATTGAGTTCTTTTATTCTGCATGAATTTATATACAGAAATTAAATTAAGAGCAACACAAGGCTGCTATTGTATAGGTTTTAGCTTTATTTTATTTTTACATTTGTCTTTATTAAATATAACTAGTCATGTTTCTGGTTTGATGGCTTGGCTGCTCAGCTTCATAATGTAGTTTTCCTTCCTGGTGTCAAAAAAATTCTATCCAAGTCATAAACAATACAATATTTATAGTTATTGCATAAAGTATTTATGTATTCTGGCATACTAGGTCTTTGTCTTTTTGATCTGAATGTATATAAATGGTTATAGAAGGTATTAAAGAAAAGGATAAATTGTTCTGAGATTCGTATGTTCAGATTTGTACCTAAAAACTCATCTTTGACTGAATTGGTGAGAAATGCCAGACTGAAGTCTAGAAGACTAAACTCTACATGCTGTCTTCTCAGTAAATTAAAAGTCAATTCGGTAAACTAAAGATTTCTTTGGTTCTCTGCATTCTTATGATGATAATTGTACCAGTTAGAGAGATTTCAGAGTCTCAGCTGTTGATCCTTACTAGTGATTACTAGTTCTACATATACAAGCAAAATAAATCTGAGACTTTAACAATCAGACAAGTTAATTTGCTTTTAAAATAATTTTTAAAAATCTGATTTATTTAGGTTTTCTCAAATAGGGATGATAATGCTATGGTTCAGATATAATATAACACGGCTAGAAACCTGAAGCAAAACCACACAGTATTTTATTCCAAAAGGCTCTTGATACATATTTTGTCTGTGTCTATTCATTAGATTGTAATGTTTTTTTCTTCTCTGTGGGTTTTTTTATTGAGTTCTAATGATGCCAAATACTTTTATACAATGGAATGAACAATCTTATTTTAACATCCTTGTTTCAACATTTAGAGATCAAAGGGCAGTTGGTAAGGATTATTTTGGTATGCACCTGGATATGTAAAAGTGTAGGAAAAAGATCAGTAACGAGTGGACTGTTCTGCATAATTCACAAGAAATCCTCAGTCGACAGAAACCATATGAAAAAGTCTTAAGGCTGCTTAAGGCTCTGTGCTCGTTTTACTTTCTTGATATGTTTTCTTGAACTGAGGCAAATATCAGTCATGTCAGTAAATAAATGAAGATCTTTAGTATTTGCTATTCATTCTTTCTTGTGCTCCTTTTTCATTTGATACTTTATATGACTGCTATCTTGGTTCCAGTATTAAAATTATCTTGGCAGGCTAGATTGAATTTCCAGCTAAGGTTCAGATTTGCTTTGACACCAGGGAAATACTGTCCCTAGTAAGGTGAAGTGACATTGTGAAACATCTGGTCAATTCTTTCCCTTTTTTGCATGCAGTTTTGCCTTTGGGAACTGAAAGCTGCATCTGAAATGCAACTATGAAAATGTTGTTTTATCACTTGAAATGTGTTTAATTAGAAATCATTCACAGGTTTAAACCTTGGATGACTGGTGAATTTATATAGTAGATCCTTCTTTTGAAACTTTCGTGCTTATGGTGTATTATAAGACATATATTGTGTTATTCACCACAGTAGGACTTCATTATTGGTACGTTCTTCTGAAGATGATGGTGTCAGAGGGAGAATATCGTCCTATTCATATATAAGAATCCATGGGGCAATCCAAAGAGAAGAGCTGTTCCAGGAGTGCTTCTAGTTATTTGACCTAGAGAATTGAGTCTAATCTATAACTGGTAAAAACAAATATTGTTTCATTGACATAAGTGCTGACTGAAAATCTTATTTTCTATATTGTACCAACTGAGAATGTGTGATATAAAATCTGCCAAGATTAATGGATGTGCTGTGCGTGTCCGCATGCTGTATTTGTCTTCTAGACATCGTGACGAGTGGGCACAAAAACAATTATGTGGGCACAGCAATAACAAAGTGATCTTCAAGCTGATTACAAAAAATATAAAAAGGCCTAAGTAGTGAGGAGTTAAAGTATGTTTTGAAATATAGTTATCATACTTCAGTTGCTTCTGTGGACTGGTAAGAAAAAATTAAAAGAAACTAAGTGGAAAGAAGAGGCAGCCGTAGAAGGGGAAAGGTATAAGTTTTAAATACGGGAATTAACTGGTGTGCTTAAGGATATACTTCACTGAATACTTGAAGTTGGCAGGGCTTGTTATTCCCACTCTTGTGCCACAGCCACCTTCTGCAGCTGCATGCTTAAAAGGATCAAGCCACTCACTTGGCTGAAGAGGCCTCTGTCTTCTGAGTCCAGTCACAGATGGCATTCGCAGAATTCCAGCCTCTGTTTAGGAGAGCTGTCAAAATGTTTGCAGTAGGTGCAGGACGGCTTAACCAGCTCTAGCTGCGTGTTACTGAGCAAAGCATCTGTGTCTCTTGCATTTGTGATGTAAAGTGCTGGGACCCTTTCTTAGGTCAGGGTGCCCTGGTGCCACGCTGGCCCATGTGAGCAGTGTGAGTGAGGAGTCACTGACTGACTCCTGTGATGGAGAGCAGGAACCCAGGGTCAGTGTGTCCTCTTTGGCTTAAGGCAGCACAGACTTTCATTTTAAATATCACTCTAGTCTGCTCTACGATATACTTGGAAACGTTCAAATGAAACTGTACCTTGCATGTCTGCAGAAAAATATATTTAATATCATAAACCTGAATTTATCCACATTCACCACAGATCTAATTCAAAGAATGATGTTGAGCCAAGCATTCATCATCCCAAGGTTTTGTCTCTGAACATCAAGGTCTTCATGACTAAAATTCAAAAAGCAGAGAAGTAAATGCCATCTAAGAGCTTTCATAGCATGCATGTACTCAGGCACTTGCACACATAGAAGCACACACATGTGCCTCACCAGCTGAGACTGTCAGTGTTTGAGGACTGTTACAGAACTTGTGATACATTCTCAGATGCTAATAGTATAGGTACTTTTGAGTACTGAGCTTGAGTTCACAGTCATTTGTAAATTCAATCTTAGCTGCTTTGCATTTCACTTTTAACTCTGGTGTTATGTCTTGAATTTCCTATAATGGGTCAAACATATTTTACTTAAAATTGAATTTGGTGCTTGGCTTTTTGTATTGCTTCTGAGCTTGGTGTTGGGTTTTAACATTGGAAGTTTATGGCAGAATCAATTCATTATTAAAGAGAAATCTACATTTTACAAAAACAACATTTTAACTAGTGCCCTAGCTAGATGAAATGTCTTTTTTTTCCCTTTTCTTTTTCTTTTATTTTTGTTAAAACCCACAAAGTATAATCATAGAATATGATGAGTTAGAAGGGTCCCATCAGGATCATTGAGTCCAGCTCCTGGCCCTGCACAGGACATCCCAAAAATAATATCATGTGCCTGAGAGCATTGTCCAAACCCTTCTCAGACTCAGGCTTGGTGTTGTGACCACTTCCCTGTACTTGCTATTTGGTAAAACAGAAAAGTAGGAAAAACATTACCAGATAGTATCTGTTCTGAATAGCAGTTCTGTTAATTGGGATGCATTTGGCTTCTACTGGACAGCCAAACCCAAACTATATAATGGCAGGAGCTGTGCAGTCATGTGTGTGCTGGTGCCATAGCATGGTGAATGCTACACAGATTTAGAAGTTAGGAGATGTTCTCCTAGTGGAGAGCAAATTCATTCCAGTAGTCGGGAAAAACTTCCTTGCCAAGAGGCATCTTGTCCTTGACAAGGGTCCTTTTAGGAGGAGTTGAATTCCTTATTGCCCAGTAAACTTTCCTTGCTACTTTCTTTGAAAAAGTAAAAGGTTTTAACCAATGAGAAACGAGCAAGAGCCCAACGCTTGTGCATATCTTGATGGTGTCTGTAACAAAATGTATGTGAACAGCAATGACCCACAGATCTTCCTGTGTTATAGCTTAATGTACACCTGAATAATGTGAAGTCAGAAATAAACATGTATGTGTTTGGCTGAGTCAGGTCCGTCATCTCAAATATGATGAGTTTTGGGTTTGGAGATATTGGGGATATGCAAAAAGCCTGACTGGATAGTGTCCTGATCAACCTGCTGGCATCGACCCTCCTTTGACAAGGAGATTTGAGCCACATGATCATCTTAGCCCTTCTGTGGCAGGGTTAGGTTTTTGGCAGCTCTCAACTTGCCAGAGAAAGAGACAGGAGAAATGGAAGTTAAGCTCATGCTTTCCAGGGAGACACAAGTTCAGTGCAGCCTATAGGAAACACTACTAAAAGCCACTGGAAGTGACTGTGACAGTTTCAGTCCTATCAGTTATCTTGTGGGCTCCTGTGTAATTCATTTGCATGGGTTCCACTAGAAAACACTGTGTATGTCAGGTAATATTCTAATGTTGGGAAATTTTGGTCACTACTTGTGCAAGGGAGTGATGCGCACTTCTAAATTCTAGCTAAATCAGAACTGCGTTTGACATTATTTTATTTTTGAATAATTATTTGATATTAAGATTGTCTTTGAAGCATATTCAGAATAACTCTTTCCTGTATCTAGATGTGATTGAGTTGGGGATGGAAGGTTTCAGAAGGAGGTGCATTCATTTCTGATCTTTGCAACTGGATTATGAGGGGGGTTTCATGTCCTTGTAGAGATCACTTTTATCTTCTCAACTTCAATTTCTTCCTCTTTGGCCATCCTAAACTCTCCATAAAAAAGTTCTGGAAACATGGGCATGCTAAGAGCTACAATATTGTTAGTAATGCTAATTATTGGAAAAGAACAAGCCAAGCTTTCAAGGGATTTAACCAAAGTTTAAAGAAGTTCTGTAACAGGATTATTGGCAAAAGTAAGCCTAAATCCCTGAGTGTTAGAGTAAAATAGTTTATTTTTAAATGTTTTTAAAAGGGCACTCAATTTTTAGAGCAGTAGTTATTTCAGAAAGTTTGTAACCAAGATAGGTAGAATATTTTAGAGTAAAATATACTTTAAAGCCATTAAAAAATCTAGTTATGTTTTTAATATTTTACAGCTTATTTTCTAATTTCCAACTCCGTTACTGCAATGTAGCTAAGTTTAGTGTTAACAAATAGAATAGTGTGTTCAAACTGAGTTGTGGAGAGTGTCATTGGTAATTGCACCTTAGTGATACCTACATTGTTTGACAGATTTGAGGGAATAAGAGAACGTACAGGAGGAGATGAGCCTGTTCTGGTTTGAGTGGTGGGATTTTTTGCCAGGCCGGGAGATTGAAAGTGCGACTATGGCTTTACTTTATCACAATTCTTGCTGGGTTTTCTTAACATTATTTAAGAGTACCAATCTTCAGTCTTTTAATGGGTTCACTTCACAAACATGCTTGGTATTCTGAAATAGCTGTAAAAGTTTCCATGTGAACCCTCTAGGATGAGCTGAATTAATAGAAGATACTGCACTAATCTGTTTTTCTAAGAGTCAAAACATGTACAATTCTCTTTTACCCTGGAATTTTGTAATAATGATTTACTTATAGTTTACAAATTATATTCATATTACTGGAGTTGATAATTAACACTATTGACAAGTACAAAAACAGTGTGAAAATGCTTGATGTACTTGTATATAATGGAGGAGTGTTCTCTGAGTTCCTATTACAGCTTTCCTACATCTGGTTTGTATCATTCACTGTAGAAGTGGCAGATGTTTGGGGCATTTATATGAAAATTTATTCTCTTTACCTAAAGCCAGAATTATTTTATTTCATTTAAAAATTCTTCTGCTGAGTGTAGAAAGAAGCTTTACCTGCTGCAATTTAGCAATTTAGCAGTGAGGTGGTGTGCTGAATGAAACACATCATTTCCTGAAGCAGAGGAGCAGGTTTTAAGCTGACAGTTTCCTACAGTGCTTGTTCAGCTTCCTGGATGTGATTGTATCCATATGAATTTATGTACTCTAATTTGAAAATGTTTTGAATACTGTAGAAAGTAAGATCAAAGAGCTTTCCAAAAAGAGCAAGAAACTAAAAGATCCTAATTCTTTTTTTAAACACTGGGTCCCAGTTAGAGCCTTACACTGGTAAACAAAATCAGAAAAATTGGGTAGCTTAGAGCAGTTGGAAAGGGAGAATTCCTAGGTAGAGATAGCAATGTAATAAAATGTCAGCTGTAAAAGCAGACCTAAGAGAATGCCAGGGAGTGTATTTCTTGCCACATTCCTTAGAGGGAAGAAAATATATTCAGAGATGAGAGTGGCAAAGCAAGAGGAGATTGTTTCATTCTTCCCATCCTCGCTTAAGGACTGTTTCCCACTTACTGTGTTGCAAGAAATAACCTTTTCCCTGTATAAGCTAATTTTGAAGAGCTTTGAAAGCTTAATTGGCTTTGCTGCATTAGCAGTGGGTCACTTCTGCACTTCATTGTTCTGGGAAGTGTGGAGCATGACAGTCAGATGCTTCAGGGAGAGTTGCAAGGTGGCAAACTGCTGAGAGCCTCTGGGAGCAGCTGCTGAACCCCAGGCCCAAAACCTGAAGTTCTTTACAATTTGGAACCTTCTAATAAAGAAAAGTGCTTTTGTTAAGTGGTTATTTTTTCCTTATCTATTCTCAGGGTTGCTCTTGTGGAAAATATTCCTGAAGGGATCAACTATTCAGACAGTGCACCATCCCATTTGTCT
Organism: Toxostoma redivivum; assembly: GCA_013397375.1. Taxonomy (NCBI): domain Eukaryota; kingdom Metazoa; phylum Chordata; class Aves; order Passeriformes; family Mimidae; genus Toxostoma; species Toxostoma redivivum. Next base: position 531,109 of record VXBI01005961.1, on the reverse strand, counting down.
CTTTTCCAAGGCTGGATGAATTTGCTTAATATGGCTGAAAAGTCTGTTGACATAGTATCTTCCCAGTGGGACCTCAATCACAGCCATCCATCAGCATGCCAGGTATGTTCTAGCCTAACCAAAGAGTGAGACCTTAACAATCTGTTCTTGTTGTCAAACTATTAATTTTACAGAACTAAAACCCTTCCCTATAGCAGAACTATTGGTTTGGGTAGTCTAAAAAATCATTTTCTTATGGGGATTTTCCTGCCAATACAGAAGTTTCTGAGAGCAGTGATGTGCTTGGACTAGATAAAATTCAACATATACTAATAGCTCTTCCATCTTAGGAAAGAGTCATTGTGTAACCTTAAGAAAGCTGTCAAATTGTATCTATACTAGCACATCCACCTATTTGGGAATATTCATAACTCTATATGATTATTTTCTATTTAGTGCTACTGATGAAATAAAAAGGCAGGCATGTGGATTAATTCTCCAGCCAAATAGATGGATAGAATTACACTTAGAACAATATCATATCAGATGATTCATAGCTTTTCAAAATTAATCTTGGGAGGAAGCAGTGTTCAAGATTTCTGCAATTAAAAACAGCCTGAAAAATCATAAATCATAGTGAATAAGGCAGACATGCATTACAGTGATGCTGTGCCAATAAACACTTCATTCTTGAGAGCAATCCTCTTAGAAATATGGTCAGGAAAGGTTTCCATTTAGCATCACTTGTGAAACTAAGATAACAAAGAAGGGATAGGCTGAGAGTATCTCCTCTTTTCCACTAGATAGATTGTTTGCTGAAAGGAGCCACTCAGCTGACATGAAATGGAGCTAAAATGACAGCCAGGTAACTATAAGGAGTCAGCTCTATTGTACCATGACATAAAACCTTGTCTTTTCTTTCTAGTTCTGTTGATGCTGTGCAGTAAAAATGCCTTTTGGTAGATGATAGGCAAATCCTGGTATTCTAACCAACTATATTCTGCTTCTTTTGAAATAGACTGTAGCCTAGCTGAGCAGCATACATTAACTTTTCTTCATAATAAGTTTGGTGCATGTCCCTTTAAAATACTGAAAATATAAGCTGAGCAGATGAATAGAAAATGTAATGCAAACATTTTGGAACTCTTATAAATATTGGAATATGGTTTGTGAATAAGTTTATGGAATATTAAAATAATGATTTTTTTTAATGTAATTATGCAGCTAAGCTTTATTTAAAGTTATTGCTGAAGCTTCAAACCCATGTACTGTCATTCAAGCAGATGAATTCAAGGAGATAGTGCCTTATATGTTTCTAGGATGTGCATGAATTGATATGTGCATGAATCTTTCAAAAATACTTTGTCTGAAAAAAATCAGCATGTCATTTGCTTCAAAACCAGCAGAGTCTAACAAATCCCAAACAGAGGATAAAAAACCAGCAAAATTAAAATTGGAATTTCAGTAGTTAAGCATCAAATCCATTTCCTTTTCCACATTCAAAGTAATTCACAATGCAAAGTAAAAACTGTATGATACTGTTCAGCAAAAGGAAAAGGAAAGGAAAAAGAAAAGCCAGAAAAATGAAACATTTTTCATAATATTCTATTCTAGCTATCTTCTTCTGCTTGCTAGTAGTCTTACAAGAATGAGTAATTGCTTCTGCTTAAAGGCAATTAATATTCCAGTCATTTTCTCATTTGTACAGCAGTGTGGGCTGAACAGCTGATAGATCTTTCTGTCAAGCTTGTCCATTCATGCTAGTACACTACATTGTTATTGGCCAGTCTGACTGCTAAAAAATTGCCAAGAGACAGTGTTTCTTAGCAAATTGCTGCCCCAGAGAATGTACACAAAGCTCAGTCTGTGAAAGGGAAGGGAGAAAACTTGTATCATTACATCTGCTTTCTCCTCTCAGTGAAGTGAAAGTGAAATTTCAGAGAAGCTTCAATAACTTTAATCTAGTAATTGTTTGAAGAGTAAGTCCAGTGTCCTCAAGTCTTTACAATTTGAATTGGGGAAATTTGCACAGCATAGCAGAAGCATTATGAAAGGTAGGGGAGTGACATGCAAAACTCCCAGATAGTAGAGGGCTTAGTGAACAAGTTCTAGTTATTCTTTGAATAAGTCTTGTTATTTAGAAACTAAGAACATTTCCAAACAGACCATTATCCATACAGACCCACATTCTGCTATGTAATTAGCAATTTCCATTTTATGAATATTTAAGTCATATTGGAGAGCAAGGTTCTCCACAAGAGCACTTGAACAGACATGGGGTTTTGAAGGAGAAAAGCAGAGTAGGCTAGATTTATTTTTCTCAATTAGTTACCAAGGTTTAACTGCATTCTCTATGTGTGTCTGTGTAGTCACATACATAGATGCAGGCATATATGTACACAAATATGGGTAATATACATATTAAAGAAAAATACTGCAGGAAATTCTGCAACTTGCATACACACATACAAACATATGCCCAATATATGTGTGACCTGTATGTATACATATTGTCCGAATACATATTGGACATACATAGATATGTATACATTTGCATATATAAAATTGCAGAACTTCCTGCTGTATTTTTTCTTTACTTTTGTTTTTGGGTATGTTACCTGCTGTCCTTGACTCTCGCTTGTTTGTATTTTGTTGTTATAAATCTAAATAAACATTCATTGCCGACTGAACTGTCCAGGTCACAACAGCCATGCTCAGTCATCTGAGATGATGAGTTTTGCTAAATTGGATTCTCTAAAGACAGACATATGATGGGACAGTGTTTCTGTGCTTCAACAGATAAAGCAGTCAAATAAACAAATATTTGCTTGGCAAAATAGGGAGTTCTCTCTGTGCTGCTTTCCTCATTCAGAAAAATCCAGATATTTTGGCAAGTTTGTGTTGTCATATGTGTTTTCAAGATAGCAGGGTAGTTGTCATGTAGCAGCATTGAGGCATGTGAGTATGTGACTCTTCCTGTGGTAATTTATATTTAGAGATATTAGAGGAAAATGGAACCTTTTTTTTTTTGAGGATGGCTTTTGATTCATTTACAGTGAAAAGACAGAGGTGAACATAAGATCATGCCAGTTCACAGTTTTCACAGTTCATTTCCTCTGACTCGTCTTGTGTTTTGAAACTTTAATTTACAATGACCTTTTAGATTTCCAGCAAGTCCTTCACAAGCTTCAGTTTGTTTTTCACAAATCAGAATCAATGCCATCCTGGCTTATTGGTATTTCCATATATATGACACAGTTGTCCCTGAACAGATATTTGGATAAACATAAGATGATCAAGAGTAGATCTGTGTCTGATTTTTACAAGTATCACATAAAAAATAGATATTTCTGATTTTATTCACCAACCTACTGTGCATCTCCCATATGGCTTGATGGGAGAAGTCCCCCATCCATCTGATACTCTGTCTCATGTAAGGCAGCTGTCCAGCTTGGTAATGAATCTCTGTTGAGAAGTCATGAGTCACTCACACATGAGTTCACCAAGGAGCTTAAGTGATTTGTTTGCTAGAACAAATGTTCGTGCAAGAGCTTAAGTTCCTTTCCTTGAAAATTATTAAAAAGTGCAAATAAATACAAAGAAGAGGATATCTCCGAATCTAGTGGCTCCCGGTGGAAATTGGATAAGATCAGCTACAGACATCTATAAGCTCATCTTTACATAAACATCCCTCCTCTTCAGGTGGTGGTGTTTCCCTGTACTGACTGAGGCATAGAAAATAAATTCAATGAAAGGAGAGTTTTTAAAATGAAACCATATTCCCTTCCTTTGCATTAGCTGTTTGGTTAGAAGAATCGAGGAAAGCATTTAAGTTTCTTTGTTCTGTATTGAATAGCAGTTGTAAATTTAGGATTTCTTGATTTATTTGCTCTATTGGTTTCTGCCAGCATGCTGTGGTTTTTAGTGATGTTTTACAAATATACCCAGAGGCTTGCTTGTGGGAAAACTTGGAAAAAAATAGTAAAAATATATATTAAAAAAACAGAAGAAAAGTCTATGAAATAACCAGGGTTTTTTCTGTGGGATTAAAAAGATAAAAATTTTCTAAACTGGAGGAATTTATGTTACTTATGAATACAGTAATGCAGTTAGAGAGTCCTTCAGTAAATACAGCATTTTCATGTTTGTATCTCCCCATTTTATTTCTAATGAGGAACCTATGCTGATAGAGCAGACATGAGAAATCAGCCAGCCTACAATCAGCCTGTCTAGAGTCTGCCAATAATTTGCTTTGGGGGAAATTTCATTACCTTTTGGTAATGACAACTTCGGGGTTTTTTTAATTCACCAGTTTTCTGTGGCAGGTACAGTTGGAACTGATGTTTGAGATTTGTGATAGTTTAAAGCTACCATGTGAAAGTAAATTTTTTATGTGATAAATACTTACTACATTCTATTTTGTCACTTTTGGTAAGTGATTTTCAAACAGCCCAGCGAAAAGTGTAAGAGAATATTTTATTAGGATAAGCAGATTTCTGGTGGTATTGTTTGTTAAAATACAGATATTGCTATAAGGTAGCCACAGTTTCATAGCATTTGGCTACTCCTATTTCTCAGTCCTCACAAGCTGGGTATATAGAAATTCTTCTGATCACTGTCACGTAATTGTGCAGCAGCCTGGTATTGTCTCACAAAGGGGATGTGATCTGAATGACAGCATAAGGGTTTGTATTCAGTAGAAGCATTTCAAATGTTCTGACAGCAGTAACAAAACATTTCAGACCTTCCATCCCATCTTTTTTCCTTTTCATAGAACAAACCAGTAAAATTGCAAGTAAACATGTCAGAAAGTGTAGAAACTGAGTTTCAAATTAATATTAATGGGGAAGAAGTCTAGGTTCTCCAGCAGTGTGGGAAGCATTTCTAGTAACCCTATTTACTGGAGTATGTACTTGTTTTTAAAATCAAGTTGTGAATATTTCATAGTTTAGTTCATCAAGCTTAAGCCTTGGTGAGGGTAGGAATGCCTGCAGAGGGATGATGCAGTGACAGGTGAGACAAAGGGAATTCTTTCCAATGTTGTCACGGGTGGTGGTTTTTATGTACCTGTATAAACACAAATATTTGTGGTGAGCGCACTCCTGGTTTTAACCATCACTACTTAGAGATGCTTTAAATGTTGAATCAATTTGAGGTTTTTCCATTTATAAACATAACTGGGGAAAAAAAATGCCATAATTGAATAGCTTGTGGTGTCCCTGATGGGAAAACAGATGCATTTTCAGAGGAGATGGTTTCATTGGGATGCAGGGCTCTACTCCAAGCAATCTGTGAACCCATAGGATGGGCTGTTCAGCAGGCAGCATGGCCTGTGGGAGACAGCTATGTTGGTTACCTCAGGGCGTACTAATAGCAAGGAAAACTCAGGAAGTGCTGCCAAGTTCTTTTTTGTCCAAACTACAATTAATACAGAAACTCCAGGCTTGTTTATCAAAGCTTTTATAAATCGTATGTAAATATAATCTCCTGCAGGTAGAAGTGACAATAATGTCCAAAAATAGCTACCATAGGGAAATAAAATTAGAAGCCATTGCCTGAAGCAATTAATTTTATCAGTTTTAGACATTAACTTCCTAAGCATTTCTTTATCAGAACAGTTAATGCATTAATTTGTATTGATAATAATTTTCCATCAAATTTATGAATGCATTTTCCCTGTTTATTTATGTATTCTAGAGCTTTCTTCTGTTCTTCTAGACAAAACCATTTTTATAGATAACCTAAACAAACATGGTGTTTTTCTGTCTACCTAGTAAACTGAATCAACCCAGAGAACCTGAGTAGCTTTTCCTACTTATATTAGTTAATACGCATAATGTAAACCTTTTAATCCTTGAATTTCCCAGCTGACTTTTGCAAAGATGTAGCTAATGAAAACCAGAAGTGCTGGTGTTTCCAGTCAGGGAACCCATAGGAAGCGCATCCAAAAGCTGGCTGAGCTCTGACATGCTGGGAGCCTGATGCTTTGGGGTAGCTGGGGGATGGGGCAGAGCAAGGATTGGGAATTCAGCAGATAGCAAGGCAGCAATTGCTATTCCTAAGTTTGGTTAGAGTCTAGCAATGCCAGACTGTAGCACCTGCATGAGAAACCCTCTTGGAGGGAGCAGGGCACCCAGGAGCACAGGTCAGTGCACCTCTGCTCCCCCAGAATCATGCTGAAGCAGCTGCATAACTATATGCAGCATCCATCTTCTCCACACTCCTATTCATTAATTCATACATTCTCTGTAAAATCTGCTCTTCCTCTTAAAAAGACTCAACACAATCTCTGGTGTAAGAATTAAGGATATTTTTTAGCTTGATGAGGTATGTAAGGGAAAGCCACTCCTTGACTTAGGCAGCAGCTAGGGGCTCCTGGGTGTGTGAATTAAAATCGTGGATGGCATTTCTTAACATATGGAACCACCTAGTCACCTTGAGAAATGCTGAATCTGAGTAAAAGAAGTGTTTGGAGCTTCATGCAAGGAGTGTTTTTGTTTTCCTGTTCTGTTAGCTGTTCTTTAAAGCACTACTTTCTGTGACTGTGTAATGCTTAAAGCCTAGCAAGGCTCAAAGTATCAATCTGTCTAGGCATTTACAGGGATAATTTCTAGGCTTTCCATTGTCTTGGGTTTTCAGTGTGTGGGGAGGGCTTTTGTCTGAGGTTTTGTTGGTCCATGCTGTGTCACATTATGTCATCCCAAACTGTTCTTTTTGGTCATTTTTGTTGAATTGAAAGATCCTTTTAAGATTCTTAGTTTGTACAGAGAATTATGTAGCATGTTTCTGAGAAGAGCTTTATCTTCTCTACATGTTTGTTTGAAAGTTTATGTAGAGCTGTTGCTTTTTTTTTGTTTTAGGTTTACCTTGGGGCAAACATTATATTGAATATAAAGTGAACTGTGTAGGTAGGGTAGGCATTTTGTCAGATGCATAAGCCCAAAGTTTTTATGTATTGGGCTGTTAATTGAAAGAGGTGTCTCCAGTACTAAGTTAGAATAGCAACAAGGAGGTGAGCTCTGACTGTAATTGTAGTAACAACACAGGAGTGATACACTGGAGAGTTTATTCTTCACATGGTCTAGATGGATGTTACTAAACTTTTTTATTTAATTAAAAATATTGAACCTAAATTTTAAACATCTACAATGCAATCAGAAGTGTTACTTCTTGTTTGTTTCTTGGATGTGGGGAAATGTGGTGATTTAAAATTTTATTTTTCATGTGAAACAATTATCTTTGTTTCTGTTTTGACATATATCCAGCACAGTATAGCTTTCCTTTTCTTGTTCTGTGTTAGAACTAGGGTTTATGTAGTAAAATTTTACAGCAGCATAAAAAGTAAATGCATATAAAATACCTGTAAGTCATTGTTTTTCTTCTTGGTATAACTCATATAAAGATGAGCATGCAACTGCTTGGGAATGTGTTGCACTATGGTTAGAACCACTTGTAAAAATATCACTCAATACAGAAAAAATGTAATAAACTTTTTTCCTTGAGCTTTTAATACTAAGTCAACAAGACTGTGATTATTTAGAAGAAAGTTAATGTCAAAATGTACTTATCCAGCATAAAACCCCTGGACACTTAATTTTCTGGCCTGATACCTGTCACCTTGTCAGTAATTGCACAATCTGAGAATAGCAAGAAACCTTATTGGCCTTCAGAGCAGTATTTCTCCAAGAAAACGAATTTGAGTTGCAAACTTTTAGGGTAGATTTAATCATATCTATGAACATGGTAACTCAGATGTGGTTTATAATATTTTTAATGTATATTTTTAATTTGTTGATATGCAGTTTGATCAATTCTGTGTCTAAAAGCTTCTCCTTTCCTTTAATGTTCTTCCCAGGGTCAGCGTCTTTTTGAAAAATTGCTTGAACTGGCTTCGCGAAACATTGAGATAAAACTAGTGAGTGATAAACTGCCCGTGGAATCAAAGGTATTAAACGACTTGAAAACAAAGGGTAAGACCAAGGTCTTTATGTTGTTATGCCATTGACTGCTGCGTGATTGTTCTGTTATTTAAAATGCAGACTTGGTTGGTACATAAATGCACACTGCTGATATTGCACTGTTACCCTATAATCCTTCAGTTTTCTCTAGTTCACAGATGTCAGAAATCTGAAACTGTTACTGTAGCTGATGTTTGCAGTTTGCAAGGGAGTCAAAAGGCAGTACATCATTAGATAGGTGTTTGCATTCCCTGTAGCCATTTTAATCATGGGCAACGTAACCTGAGAGTCTGGGCTAATATTTTGTGGGACAAGATACTTTTCCTCTTTTGAGCAGTAGCAAATTAAATTAATAAAACAGCATGTGTATGGTACTGATGATTCTGAAGCACTGGGAAATAGACAATTGGTCATATTTAGCCAGCTGACAAGGTTTTCTGTGCTATGTGTATTTCTTTGGTCTCTGTTTTCCCAATAGTTATTTTGAGGCTCAAAAATCCCTCAAAAAAAGAGGGATTCCACATTGGCACTACATGAATGAACTTGTTTTATGTAAAACCATGTGGAAAACTAGTAAAGAGAATTTAAGAATTGCTGAAAGAAATTAGTCTCTTAGGAGTTCTAGCAATCTCATAGACATTTCTCCTCTTACTTATCTATATCTGATAAAAGCCTGATCTGAAGGGTGAGATAAACTTTTCAAAGATCAAAAAGTAGGTGTTTTGATGGTGATCATTTTTTACAAAGATACCTCTATGGATCACAAAGGAAGTTCTAAAAAATTTAATTAGGCAAAGGTGTTGTTATGTGTAGTAGCACCCTAACACAGCATGACTGTTCATGGTAAAGAATAAAGGGCACGCTCGTCCCACAAAAATCAATCAATATTTGTTTAAATTCTTTGTAATTTCCTCACTGCACATGAGTATTACTAATGGAAGTCCTTGATGGATCCCTGAGAGAGATCGTCTTTTAATCAAGATTGACATGTTATTTAAATTTAATAAACTTAAATTTAATTAAAAGATTAATAACTATAGATCCTCATTATTCCATGACACTACCTATTCCAGGGATTTAATGATTTCTGCTATTTAACCAAGAGATATCGATCTTTTGACAACGAGTAAGAATATATCAAATACTTTGTCACAGATATGTGGAATGTCTTTTTCTGATGTGTTCAAAGAGAAATAGGTATTTTAACATCGATTTCAGTAATCTTTGAAAGTGATCTTTCAAAAAGTTGTTTCTTTTCCCTGTGATTTTAATACCCCAAATTTCTTATGAGTCAGAGAATAGTAGAGGTAGGCCTGTACATTCATATCAATGTACTGGCAACAGATATTTTAAATATCATTTATTAAAAATACCCAATACCAAAAATTATCCTCTTTCAAAAAATAAGATGAGAATTTTTTTGCTAGAAAAGGGGGAGACATGACTTCTGTTGATGTGGGAATTAATCCAACCTGTGAACTTAAAAAAACCCCAGAACACAGACTTATACAATTTTACTAGCTTCAGTTTCCTTTATACCTTTTTCAGATTTCTGAGACAGGAACTCTTATAATATTTAAATGAAATGATCGATATATTTTTGCTCTGAGCTACAAAGGATTGGAGAAAGTTGCTAATAATTCTTGTGAGTTTTGTTGTCAACATCTTTGCACCCTGGAATTATATATGTCATTGTGTACTATTGGCCTTTCTCAAACATCAATATTACAACTTTTAGATTTTCTCACTTTGATTTTTTTTTCCTCATTCCATGTTTTGGTCTGCTAATTTCTACACTGATATTTTTATTAGAATGTCTTCGTTATGGCAAGGTGATTGCCAGCTCTGTTGCAATTCTTTCACTCATTTAGGTTTGTTGTTTGGTTTTTATCTCCATGGAAGCTAGATAAATCTTTCTTTGGTTTTGCATTCATGAGAAGAAATAAATTAGTTTTAAATTCAGTCAGATTTAGTTGTCTTGATTTTATGTTGAAATGAGTAGACCTTGTATGAGCAGTTTATGCTATGTCCTGTTTGTGTCAAATAGAAGCTAAATGTGAGGCTAGCTTAAAAAATAAAAACAGATACCATTAATCTTTGCTATGCTATCCTGGAAAAGCTATCTACCTAAAATTATTAATATTTTTGCTTGTGAGGGGCTGGCCACCTGCATCTTCAGAAATCAGTCAGAACTGATCATTCAAATGGAACTGGGCATTATCACTTGGACTTAGATCCATGAAGACAACTAATGTTTTTTTCTCTTGCAACTGGTCAGATTTGTCTTTAAAATATGCCATGCACCCTTTTTAACAGATGCATTCATACATTCCTCTCTTGGTGAAGAAGGCAGTAAACAAATCAGTAACTCAGCCACGTTGTGATGCATCTCAGGATGGAGAACCAGAATATATTTGTCTGAGCAGACCCAAGTCCCAACTTGTGGTGTTGGTCTGAATTAGGCAGCAGAGAGTCCAAGCGCTACTTATCAGGGTTTCATCACCTGATAAACTACTCTGATCCTGAGCAGCAAATGTGCTTGGCACCCGAGCCATGGGCAGTGATATGGACAGAAAGCACTACACAGCCAGTGGGACTCTGGGAATTTGATGCCTTTCTGAGTCTGCTTTCACCTAGCTAGGTGAGCATAGATTTGGCTCTTCTTTCCTAGGCAGACTATGTGCACGAGTCAGACTGTCTCCAGGCTGTTCTACTGAATATGAGAGATAATTGCTATTGCATGAAGAGGGTGAGTCTTGCCTTTCTTTTCAGCAGACTGAGTGATCAGAACCCCTGGACTGTGCCCTCATGTGGTGCAGACTGGTTCCTAGGGCTAGGAGAATGGGTAATTTGGCTGCTGGCCATGGATGTACTTGTTAATATATTGCCCAGGAACCTTAAGAGAATCTTCAGGTAGCATGCCCTGTCTGCTTTAATTAGCCTCAACAAAGTGGAATCTGTTTAAACACATGGGATTGCTTGAAGATCAGTATTTGGTCATGCATATGTTTTCATGCAGTGTTTTGGCTTTTTTGCACAAGGAACCACAGTGGGCTCCTGTACTGCTGCACCTCAGCACAGGTGTTGAGACTTTTTCTGCCAGACAGATTATTCCAGCACATCTTTCCTTTTTCTAGATAGGCATGCATTGAGTCTCCTTGCCTCTTCTCCCCATTTCTGAAGAACTGTAGAAAGCAGATTTTATAGATCTTTTCCAACACAACAGTCCATCCTACCTAGAGTTCTCTCCACACATCCTTCCTCTGCAGCAGCTGTCCCTATTCATTAATTGAGGAGAATGCTGAAATCTGACTTCAAATGTAGGCTGGTGGGGTAAGATAAAGCATAACTTATGTGGACAGGGGAGCAGAACTGAACTGATGTGAAGTAAAATAAGATTAGTAATTCACAGTTGCAATGCTACTGCAGACATTGGAGCTAGCTGTGAACCTGCAGGTTTTTCATCACTCCAGTAACGTTTTTTTGCCCTGTTTGTGCTATCCTTACTTGAGGTAGCTGTAAAGCAGGGGAGCTAGATTTTGGGAGTGCAGTGGCTGTGGTGTGAAACATAGATTGATTTATTGTGCTAACATGTACCACACTGTGTCAGCTGTGGTGACAGGATTCTCTGCTGAGATAAGTACATTTGCCAATAATTGCTGGACTGTGGGAGTGCTACTTAGTTGCAAAACTAGGCATGCAAAATGAGGAAATTCTAATCCCATAGCATATATTTATGATAGACTTTAATTACATTATCAGATTCTGTATTATGTACAGAATACCTGGCTGGTACTTGTTGTAATCTTACCATATTAATCAGAGGTTTTCCTTTATATAGAATGAGAATATATCAAACATTTAATGCCTAAGGCAGTTGATGTTCATTCAGGGGATATTATTTCTGCTGGTAATGGCTAGAATCTTTTTTTATCTTCATATTTAATGTATGTCTCTAGGCTTTCTTCACTGCACATCTGCCAGATCCTGCACTGAATGCAGAATGATTAATTTCCTCATAGGCCTTTCCTTGCTGTTTCTCACTGTGGTATTTGAGTGCTCTGCAAATACAGTATTAATGAATTTCTTTTTACAACAGCCCTGTTACGTGACGTTTCTTGCTGTTTCTGTCTCTTGAGAACAACCAGTGATTATTAATGGCAGCAGAGGCACCAGAAGCCAGATCTGAGCATTTGTTTTCTATGGACACAATTAAAATTTTAAATAGTATTTAAAAAAAAAATAACCACATGTAAGTTCTCCCAGCTCATGTTGTCAAGATTATTACTAAACAGACTATGAAGTATGATGATATTTTTATAGGACATTTGTATATCCATACTATGCATACCTGTATATGACTCTCTTGTGGAAAGGTAGGTCTGTCTTTAGACAAAATTTGGCTCATTGTGTAAACAAACATGTTCTTTATCCTCTTTTTACTGTGTCAGTAGCTTATTAATGCTTGTTTTCATGGTTATTGTTTTAGCCTTTCCTCAGCTTAGTCTACTAGACTGAAACATTTCTTGTAACCCTCCCCCTCCTTCACACGATTATGTACTAGTCTTTGTTCATCAGTAACATTTGAATAGCACTGTCTCCAATTAGCAGGTTGTATTATTTCTCACGTGTACAGAATCGAAATCCCTTGCTAATTGCTATCTTATTTTAGCTGATAGTGTTCATGCTTTTTAAGACATACCAGTGGATTTTCCTTCTTCAATTTGCATTGCTTCCTTCCTTTCATATTTCTTTTTTTCCCCAGTACTCCTTTTTCATGAAGCATTTTTCATATATTTGCAAGGAATATTTTGTCTTTTGTCAGTGGTGGCTAAGGCAGATAAGAAAAGAGGAGTCTGTCCATGTCACAGTGTGATTTAAGGAAAAAATATCATCTAAGTCAACTAATCACTTTTGTGTATTAGCAAGGTAACCAGAGAAAAATAAGAAGTCATTGTCACAGGGCAGGATCCAATCTCTAGATCACATATGTAGCTGTTACTCACTGAGCAGTGCATGCACATTTGCTCAGGATTACAGTCTTTCCTAATCAGATACAACCAAAACACTAAAAAGTTGTGTTGTTGCAGGGTGGCCAAATAAATGAGTAGATATTAAAGCTCTAGAATTTTTTTATGCATTGAGTTGTGCCCTTTAGATTACAAACACTAACAGATACCATTCCATGACAAATTAAATCAGGTTATATCTGGGCAGCTGCACGATCCCAGCTTCCTCTTTGCTCTCCCTACCATATGTTGTTCCTGCCTTCTTCCTTGCACCAGTTATCATGTGGTGAGACAATTCAGGGGGCTGATTTGGCTACAGAATGAAGTTTTTTTGGCTAGCTTAATTGTCATTTGTGTTAGATTTCTGCATTAGTCAGTGTGCTCACAGGCTGGGGGCAACAGAGAAAGGAAACACATAGCTGGGGTGGACAAGGGTGGACCTTCCAGGACCACTGGAACCTGGTTGCAATAGGTTCCATCTGCCATGGCACCAGAAAGCTCAAGCTCATGTAATATCAAGGGACTTTTAGAAATTTGAGGGTTTCCTGTACTTTCCTGTACAGTCTTAACGTAAGTGTAGCACAATGGACAGCAATATTAAATATGGTTTATATAAATGATGAAATGTGTTTAATTCCATATTCTGTCTGCTTCTGTTGGCACAGTTAGGGTGTTGCATAGTTTTAGAGCTGTGATGCTTGTGGGACATGAGTTTTTACCATTGGCCACAATCATGTTCTCTTTCCCTATCTTCTTGTGGGGGAAGGGAAAATATAAATTTTAACATACCATAGAAGAACTGAAAGACTTTTGTTATGCCATAGAAAATATGGAGATCATCTGGGAATATCAGAGCAGTTTCTTCTCATGAAATAAGCTGTGAGTTTGGCTTATTTCATAAGTTTGGCGCTTTTTTTTGAACCAGAGCCTTTGTGTACTGCAAACTCTAGGATTGTGAAATTGACCATTTTGGAGAAATTGACATTTTTTTCTGGAAAAGATAAAGCAATAAGACTAAGGGAACGTTTCTTGATAAGTTTCTTTGGGCCTTAAACTATTTGGGGTTTGGGACACTGAAGTTTTTTGAAGCCGCTGCTAGAGTAAACCATGATGACATGTATTTATATTAAGCTCAGAATATTTGATTTCAGTATTATATTAAAAAAAGTTCAAAATATGGGGGCAGTGTTCTGTAGAGATTAGACAAAAGCTATCACTGGCAATTTTAAGACTAAATTGACAAGCCTCTATGAGGAATGGCCTCATAACTCTGGTGCATGGGAAAGGTCTAGATTGATTTCAAAGCTGGGTTTAATAGTTCTGTAATGATTTGGAAGGAGAACATAAACATGTGCTTAAGAGCATTCATTTCAAGATAAGAAGGATTTTTTTCACTAGAACAACCTTCCTCAGGGACATGGTAGAGTCTCAGTCACTGAAGGTTTCCAAGATGCGACTGGACAGGGTGCTGGATAATCTCACATAGACTCCCTTTTTCCACAAAAAACTGGGTCAGATGATCTTCTGAGGGCCCTTTTAACCTTGGATTTTCTGATTCTAATTAAGTCTTTAATTCCTCTTCATGTGAAGATAATGTTGGAAATCAATGTAAATACTCTGCAAATACTAAAAAGAAAATACACTCCATTCATACAATGGGAAGTTGGAATCCTGAAAGATCTTGAAGAGATTTCTGGCTGTCCAGATAGCTAGTTTTTGAACAATCTACCATAAGAATAATATTATCTGATGCATATCCCATTGGAGTGTAAAGAGTGCTCTTGACAGCTGATGTTGAGTGGATGGTTTTACATACGGCATTGAATGGATCTGTAGCTCCACTGCTTTCTTTGTGCATTTCCTAGGCTGGATTCCCCAAGAGTGTGTGTCAGGGAAGGATGTAAAGATGGGGAAAATTCCTGCAGCAGTACCAAAAATAGTCTATTTTTTCTGTATGATTTTTCATTAAGTAAGCAGGATTTTTTGAGGGATGAGTCTTCCTGAAGGAAGCAAGTAATTTGGATCTCAGTTTCATAGAGTTAAATAAAGGTGCATGTAAACACAGGACGAGAAATTCTTCCATTCCTTTCAAATCACAAATACTGACATTCTTCTAAAACTCTAAGTCACACTTGAAAATATGAGAGTGTAAAAAAGGTAGCTAATGAAAATTCCACTGGCAACACCTTTGCATCTGATTTCAAATTTAATTTTTATATTTTGATTTATTATGAATCAGCCTTGTTCAGTTTTCATTATTAATTTAGGCAACTTGGGTACCACAAAAGATTCGATGCATGCTTTGTTTTAGCTTTTATTAGTTGCTACTGGAGAATATTTGCTTATATTTTCTCAAAAACTTTAAGCCTGTGACAAGCAATCTTAAAGCCAGTTCCAAGGTGAAAGATCTCATTAAATTATTTACCTCTCAGTATTCATAGTAACTTTGACAGAGTTCTATGTAGTGAGAATTACCAAGCTGAATTTCCAAAGCTGTATCTCATCTTAAAGGAAAGAAGCAGGTACTAATTTTGCATCAGAGATTCAAGCAGTTGTACTTAACATCTAGGCAACACTAACATGCAGAAACTAGGTTTGTTTTTGGAGAAACATCTTTCTGTTTAGGCACCTAAACTGTCTTACCTCAGTTTATGTTGCACAGTGTGCATACATCCACAAACATCTTGATCACAAGGGAATGTTCAGCACTGGTTTCATGCCTGAATCCCAAGAGAACTCATATGCAACATTTCTTACTTGTTTCAGCTGGGGAGCTGGGTCCTGCAATGTAAAGTAAGCCACATCCAACCTTTCGAAACCTGACTGGTGGGGAGTCTTTCTGATACATGTGAGTCAATAACCAAATGTCCTCAACACAGAACATCTGCCTGAGTTGCAGAAGATGATTCTGAACTGCCAGTTTTTGCCTTAAAGCTGTCTGCCTTACCAGGCACCTGTCAGACAGAAAGCAAATCACTTAAGCTAGTACTGAATGTCTTAAAAGTGAACTTGCAATCACGAAGGTTTAGGAAGAGCAGAAGATATTTTGTAGTGGTGCTCCCTTGGTCCTTCCTACTTGAGTTCTAACAGTTTGCAGAAAATCTTTTAATCTGTGTTTGCATTTAAAGGTGGCTGTAGTAACCACACATTCATTTGGGATGGAAGAAACCTGGCTTCCAGTCCCTACTCTGCTTCTGCTCTAGATATGTTTTGAAAGAAATGTCTTACTCTTAGTAGTAACAGAATTGTTTTAAGGTTCTGATTGTTGGACAGAATTTTAAAACTTTATTGGATAATCCATCCTTCTATGCAATTACGAATGAGGAACTGGGATAAACAACATACTTTCCATCAGCATTGCCTGCTGCCTAATTTGGATGTCTTCTAACTCAAAAAATACAATAAACTGGTGATAAGCCAGTTTTTATTATAGTTTCTACAGGAAACTAGATGCCTAATCTGGGAATGAAACTTCCCTTGGATATATAAATATCCTCATTTTAGGCACCATAATAGTTCACAATGTGAACAGCTTATTTTCTCTTGTGAGCCTGAAGCACATTAACTTTAAAAAGATTTAGGCATAGCCTGACTTACAGAATTCTATAGCAGGAGAGAATTAGCAGTATGAGGCTGTCACATTCATAGCCAATAGAGGAAGAAGAAAACCCAAAACAGCCTTTACAATTATTTAAATTCTGAAGGCAGCCAGAGCCTTGGGTTGTGATGGCTTGTTTTGCAAAAAGGGGAAAAAGGTTCACTTAAGCCAAAAATTCTGTCTTTTAGAGCCAGATGTGTAAGCAATAAATTCTGATTCTAAGCTCTACAGCTTCTGTGTCTGTAGACTCAGAAATGAGTACCTTTGCTGAGAGAAATGGCTGTGTTCCCAAAGACAGTACCCTCTCATTGGTAATATGGACTTCTGCATTGTAAAATAGTGGCCATGCTTTCCAGTATCTGTAGTCACCATTTCAAAGATGCATAGATAAGTAATAATACATTAATTTAATTAATTTTCTACATTAATCATGGACAGATGTACTGTGAGGTGTATTTGTAAGGGAAAGATGTACTATGAGGCATATTTAAGATGTTAGGTGTTTAGTAGAAGCTATCATAGTCCTTCTGCTTTGAAATTTGTAATTGAAAAGGTCTTTCATGGTAGATTGGTCAGTATTTTAGTACATAATTTCAGTTTGCAGATATTACACTACAGTCTGGTACTAATGTGTGTGTATTCATGGATTTGGCAGCAGTGGGCACTTTTATATTTAATAAGTTCCAGCACAACTATGAGCACTTGTAATCCAGCCCCTTGTGAACAGCCAAAGTGCTCCTGACAGGAAGGACCTAGTCAGGTCCCACATAGCAGCTTGTGCCTCAGGGATCATCTTTGAATCTTGCTTGGTGGTTTACATGCTGGAAAGGATTCTTCCTGTATGGAACTAGCTGTTTTGAATTGCTGACACTCTTTAGTACAGAGGAACCAATAATGGATGGCATTAGCAGAAATTAGTTGTGACATTTTTAAAACATATGGATAGAATGCAAGTTCCTACCTACAGCTACTGAAAGAGCTGGTAAGAGCTGCCAGGGCCATCTGAGCTAAGAAATAATTCGTTAGGTAGCTGTGCTCCCTTTGCAGAAATTTTGGCATCCCATGCTTTCTCTTGTATGCAAAAGCACTAACATTATCTCATCCTGAAAAGACATGAAGGCTAATGGTCCTAAAAGGGTCCAAGGAAAACAATTTAATTTTGGTCAGTGTTGGCTTACCCATTCATGTGATTTTCACATACTTAATATTTACCGGAAGCCTGACTGTTTTCTTCTTGTTCAGTCAAGGTGGTGTTGCGGGTGTGACTTGGTATATTTTTGATTGCTACTGTTTTGTAAGCAGGCTCCAGCCTTCTTAGTGGGGCTGTTTTGTCTTTCACCTTGTTCAAGTTTTGTATGTCATCTAGACTGAAGTGTAACTTGAAACCTGGACAGCTCTGACAAGACCATCACCTGAAGTGACATGACACAGACACTTGTCTTATGTTCTTTTAGCTCCTTCACTGCTTAGCTCAGTCAGTGTAACATTTCTGCTTCAAACCTTATTAAATACTGTGTGCTCAAAGTTATATAAGAAGCATTAATAAAAGCCCAAACCAAACTGGCCCTCTTTGTCCAGCACCGTTTGGTTTTCATTTGATGAACACTTTGGAAAGGCTACTTAGCTTGGGTTATTGTGTACAGCACAACTGTAGCATGAAGTTAACCCATGGGACCAAATCTTGCTGGTTTATACGTTAGTTACCAAGCATGGTCTTTGTAATAAGGATTTGCCACTATGATGCTGATACTGCTCTTTCTGGTGATCTCCTATAGCAGTTTCCAAATTAACCTTTGGCTTCTACAGCACTTCGCCGTGTTATGAATTTTTACATAGCCTAATGGTTGGAAAGCAAATTACATTAAGATCCTTCTAAACTTATTCAACTGGAAGCAAAGTTCTCAGAGTGATATCTCTGTGTTGCTCTCCATCTTTTCCATCTCTTTCTGCATGTCCTTACAGAGCAATTGTCTCTAATGTTTATCCTTGAGAACAGAGTGATTTCAGCCCCTTTTCCATCCTTTGGACTAAACAGTAACTTTCTACAGTGTGTAAGTAATAGTAATTATGTAGTACAGAAATCAACAGTCATTTCAGTGACTCAAAGCAAAACAGATCCCTGCACTTGAAGCTTTTAATCTCAGTAGTCTTGTTAGCATTAAAGTGATGGACAAAAGTGCCAGCAGTTATAGGACTATATAATAACTTTACTAAGCTTCAAAATCACTTCAAAAGAACATTGTAATGATTGCAGTGAGAAACTTTCAAAAATAACAGTTCCTAAGCAAAGGACAGAGCAGACACAGAGGAGCTGTTCTCGGCCCTAAGACAAGGGATTGTAACCAAGTCCATGATTTGATATTGGGACTTGAAGTGCTTTTGCTGCCTTCTGGTCCTGCTTTCATAGAGATCCCAGTATTCAACTGCAAGCAGTCCAGTTCCACAACCCCTGTCCTATACCCTGCTGCCATCCCAAAGGGCTCTGAACTGGTCCATCTCTGTCTCATATTGTCCTCAAGCTAATTCTATCTGTCCTGTGTGTTTTGGAGTAGAAAAAGAAGTCCTATGGACCTGGTTATGCACCAGTTCAAAATGTCACAGGGGAGTAATATACCTATATTCCTGTCCTTCACAGGCAGTTGCTGATATTTACACTGGAGAAATGAAACAATATTTGTGGTTTAGTCCCTCTGTGATGCTAAAACCCTCTGTGATTTCAGTGTGCAGTTACTTTTATTGACTGTATATTGTGTGTGTCCTTCACCCAGATAATAAGATAGAATCTGTGGAGTTGTGTCTTCCTTTTGTTTTGCTTTCTACATTTCAAGTAGGCTGTTTGGAAGAAAAAAATCCATGTTAAAAATCTGCTAACTGATAAGCTATTGATTTGTATCCCCTGGGTATTTCCTCAAATTAAAGCATTTTTCCCCATGTACCTTTTGTTTTTTCTCAGTCCACTGCCTGTATTTTTCTGATTTTGACATCGGGGCATGTCAATTTTTCTCTTTAAAATGCCTCCATTAAAATGAATGAAATATCTGGGTAACCTAGCCAGAATAATGAAGCCCTCAAAAATGCATCTGACATACTAGTTAGAACAATAGTGAATCAAGTGTGAGACTCTTCAGGCTGCTACAGCAGAGCTGCAGTGTCTGTTGTACGTGCTTGCTTTCATGAAAGAAGAGGCTGTAGAAGTGTCTTGTTCTTTCAAGAACCTTAGACTTATGGTAATAAAAAGCTCAGCTTCAGTTGTTGTTTGAACTAAGAAAGCAAGAAGAAATTCCTAGAGTCCTAAATTGCAACAACCATCAGAAATCTGTGTTTATTTTGAGGCTGTATGTCATGAGTTAGTACCTGTAGAAGTCCTAGCACACGTAAATAAAGTAAAATTAAGACCAGTCTGGGTATCTCAAAGCCATGGTTAGTTAACCTTAGAACTCTCAAGAAAATGTATTTTTTCTTTCCACAAATTTATTTGTAAAGGCTTGAAGAATATACCATACTGCTTATGTAGTTATAAAATGAAATATGTTCCTCAACTAACTGGAGTGAGAGGGACTGAATGAATAACTAGATTAATATGATAAATGAAACAATGAAAGAGTAGGCAAGGGCAAGAGTGAAATTATGAACTGAGTATGAAGTGGAAGAGAATGAAGGAGAGGGAGGATGAATTATGTTGGGGGAAAGTTGTGGGGAAAATTAAATAAGAGGGAGGAATGAATCAGATAAAACCGAAGGTCAGAGAGTGAAAACTGAATAATTAATTTAGGAAAAGATCAGAACAGAATGTTGTCAAAAGGTGGAGCATGTTATTGGCGGACTTGTGACAACATGGAGAGAAAAATAATTGCCATTGAGATAGGAACGAACTGGTAAAAATGTAGAACAGTCAAAGGCTGACTCGGCAAGTTTACAAGATAGAATCAAAGGAAAGAGGTGGGGAAAATGGCTTAAAGACAAGGGGGAAGTAGTGAAAGGAAATGTCTGTGCCACTGGGAGAGACAGATTACTTCTGGCTGTGCCTCTGCTCTTCTTTCATGGCCACAGCCAGGTCAGCTTGGTTTTGGCAGCCTACAGATAGTACTCTAGGGCTGCTCAGAGATTCATCTAATGAAAGTTCAGGAAAAAAAATAGATTCTGTCATGAAGGTATTGTAAATATTAAAAGCAGTAGCCACACAAGGAGGCAAACTCTGTCCTCAGCTCTTCGCCTGCCCTGGAGTATCTCACCTTCCAGAACTGAAATTTATTTCTCCTTCAGAAGAAAACTGACAGAATCCAAAGCAGAGCTCCAGATGTCTGAGGAGCACATTTTGAGAATGATGCACAAGTGTTGTTACTGCTAGTCAGCATATTTAGAAGTGAATGTTGCCAATACTGATGATTTTAGAATATATAAATATCAGAACGAAACCGTGTTGCTAAGTTAAAAAGAGAGATAGGGATAAGTAGCCACTGCATTTTTCTTGGTAGAGATTTAGCCTTGTTCATTCATAAAAGGTTGTGATCCTAATTCCTCATATGTTAGGATAAAAATGTCGCTGAATTCTTGGATATTTCATCCAAGAAGTATATAAATAAATATAGTGGTTCATAATGCTAATCCAAGTAAAGAAAAGTCTTCAAAAGGAAGTAGGTTAAGCAGTATGCAAGTTTACTAATCTCTCTATTATATTTAAAATAGCTTTCTTTTATAGTAAAAACATATGCAATTATACTTAGGCAAAGAAAGAAAGCCACAATCTAGCTTTAATAATGCTTTTACTGATTGTATTATAGTCTTCCTTTAAGGGGTAATATGCTTTGTCGCCTGCATCAACTAAGTAAGAAAATTACTTTTCCCAGTCTCCAAAGCAATCACTTTTATAGCTTTGTCTAGTAAATGAGCAGTCTACTCTCCAATAATGAAGGGCAAAAAAAGAATTTTTTTTAATATTCTAGCAAACTTTGTTGTATATGAGTTCTCTTACAGACTCTACTGAATCATCAGACTCTCAGAACAGATTTGTACTAAGAAAATGGCTATTTAAAGGAATGCTGAATTCTGCTAAGGAGAAAGAATTGAACTGATCATCAATGCTCTCGTTATTCAAAATTTCCTATGACTTGATATGAAATACTTCAAATAGCACAAAAAGAAATAAAAACTGATTTAAAGATACTGATATCAGAGTCAGGCAGTAAAAAATTGGGATTTTTCTCAGGTTTGCTACATCAGGCAGCAACACTTTTTAAAAGAGGTCAAAATGTTTGCTACTTTTGATAAAATTACTAGAAGGAAAGGAAAAGCTGTTTGGAGCTTTTTAAATTACACTAAATTCTTGTGCCTGGACTCAATTTAATTTTTTTAAAGACAGACTAAAATCAGAGCCCTAAATTTTGGCATAAACATGAAGAGACTATTTAGCAAATACAGCGCAGAAATCCCTGGCTTCAGAAGCCACATCTAGGTTGATAAGTGTAGAGTTGAGCATATCCTTTCCTGTCTTTTTCTATGTAGCAAGCTACACTGTTGGCTGCTTGCATTTTCTAATGGGTGGCAGCATATGCCTCTCAAGGACATGCTGATGCCCTGGATTTCCATCATTGGAAGGACCAGAGATCTGTAGTTATATGAGCTTATCCCTTCTTTGCAGTCTAAAATTCTGTGTATAGGTCAATTAAACACGTCCACAGATGATTTATCAGCTAGAAGGGTGGTGAGGCATTGGAACAGGTTGTCCAGAGAAGTTGTTGATGCTCTGTTGCTGGAACTGTTCAATGCCAGTTTGGATGGAGCTTTGAGCAGCTGTGTCTTCCATCTGGTGGAAGGTGTCCCTGCCCATGGTACAGGGGTTGCAACTAGCTGACCTTTGAGCTCTCTTCCAACCCAAGACTAAACAAACCATATGATGCTATTCATGGGGAAGGTCAAGTGTTCTCCAGCTGTGTCTATTCAGGAGTAAAGAGTGGAATCTCTATCTCTGTGCTGTCATATTTATGATGGACCACTGGCTACTTGCTGGTGAATCAGAAATTAGGTATATCTGGGTGGCTAAGTATTACAAAGTAATAACTATCAGGCCTCGCTTTTGTCTCTCCTCTGAGATGGGATGGGAAGAACTTTGATTATATTTTTGGGATTTTTCTGCTGAGTAAATCAAAAGAGCCCAGCAGGCAGCACAAAATGCATTCATGTGGGGGAGAGCTGTAACACTCCCACACTGAACTCTAGCTGCAGCTGGGTACTTAGCTGAGAAATCAGTGTTTTAATTACTTGGGCTAGCAACAAAGGCTAACATTTGACTTCTTCAAAGGCAGTGTAAGAGCATATTTAGATAAATATTACTTTGGGAACTAACTAGCTCCCAAGATGTCATTGAAGTTAAATCAGCAATTGCAAGAAATTAATTCTGACCTTTCCTTTGTTCTCAAAAGTCTGCCATCCTGTATCCAGTGAGCAAACTGCACACATGAGGATCCCTGATGGGTCTTTTTTTGATCTTCTGTTTCACTGCAGACTCTTGTGTAAGCACATAGGGCATGCCAACCCAAGCAAATGGCATTGCCTTCCTATCTGCTTTGCACAAGACAAATGATTCTGCAAGATAAAAGGCAAACAAATTCTGGAGCTTGCCACCTGAGGCCTGATTTTGAGAGGAATGGAGGCTGAGACTGTGTGGGTGTGCCTTTAAATGGCAGCACTGGCATAAGCAGTTCCTGCATCTTGCTGTACCCAGCCACAGCCACCCTTTCCCACTCCTGCACTGCACTGTCAGCTGTGTTGGAAAAAATTGTTTACTGGTGAGCTGGACTAGTGAATTTTTCTACATTTGAAACAACTTTGTAATTTTTAAGTTGCAGCTGGATCCATTTTCTGATCCAACTCATTCCCTGAAAAAGCTACTTTGGCACTGCAGTGGAGGGATGGAGAAGGGTTGCTGGAGACAAGAACTGTTCATGCTACTATTTTGTGGGGTAATTGGTATTGGTTTTTTGGGGTTGGGGTTTTTTTTCCCTTTTTTAAACATGCCAGTTGTAATTCTGTAATACTTTGGTTTCAGTTAGAGAGCTGGGTTTTGTAATGCTCATTTGTCACTATTCCTTTTTCTTCCTGTTCTTTCCTGTCCACATTCCAGCTCTTGGCTTCCACAGCTGTGTGGATAGAGCAGTTTCTGGGGCTGTACTGCCTCACAGAAATTATTTCAACCCGCTGACTGAGTGACAAACAAAGCAAAAAACCAATGGTGAGTGTAGAGGATATTTGCTCCCCTGATCATCCAGGGCAGAGCCCAACAGCAGGTTGCAGTCTGCTGGGGAGGGAAGAGAGCCAGGCAAGAAGCTGGCACGGGGCCTGGAAAGGGGGCTGGGAAGTCAGACGGCAGCGATGGAGAGCTGTCTTCTCACGTCCTCAACTCCACAGGGAGATCCTTGACTGCAGCCTGTCTGCTTAGGAGAGCTCTCTTGTAGCAGCCTTTCTTCCAAGCTCCAGCCAGACAGGGACACGTGAGCTGGCTGGGGAGCGTGCCAGTGGAGAGGAGCAGCAGCAGCACACAGGAGGCAGAGTGACTGCATGGTGTCCCTGAACCACCCACGCCACAGCCCCAAGCATGGGAGCCCATCCATTGCAATTCCAGTGGGTGCTGGAATTGGGATGCAGGTGCATCCCCAGGTCCAGGCACCTGAGTCTTCCCAGAGGGAGACAAGAGGGGCTCGTGGAGCTTTGGTCACAGATTCCTCTCCTGGGCATTGATTTCCTCAAAGTTATCTTCATGTCAGTGACCTCAGATGCTTTAAAACAAGGTGGTAAGCATTACAGTAAATTTTTGTGAAAAATATCTACCCCAGAAACAGCCCAGTTTTCCTAAAGGCAGTTTTGAGAAGCTACATGTGCACACGGCTTATGGCTGATTGTACATTGGGAGTTAAGTATTTCTCGTGCAGGTAGTTTGAGTCTTAGATGGGCCAAGATGGCATGAATTTAAATATTATTGTGAAAGCTTTCTGGGGATTACTTGGACTTTTGCTAGAATGTAATTTCTTTGAGTAATTATGATTTCATTTTTTGCATGTGTGACAGTTGAATATAGTGCTGCTGAAGAAAAGGCAGCAAGGTTTTGATTTTAGGCAACTTCTCTTTTAGATTACTGTGGCTTTAGACTGATGAATAGCACATAATCCTAGAGTGACAGGATTCAGTCCTGGTAGTTTTTAAAAAGGACAGGGGGATGTGTGTGAGAGAGAGAGAAGTAGAGGGAAACAAAACAGCTGAATCAAAATTAAGGTATTACCATCAGAAATTTCCCTAAAAGTCCTTGAGTGTTTTCTCTTTAAGTCTGAATCATTAATCTTTCTGGGCCAGACAGACTTTTAAGTTGCATTTCAAATCCAATACTCCATAAAGAGCACAGAAATAGTTAATAGTCTAGTTTGTCTTTTAATCATTCAGAGACTTAGTAAAAATAACTTTGTTTTCAAGTTGTGCATTCTTCTGCTTTTGTACGTGTCCTCTTCTGAGTGGTGGCAGGTCACACTAATGGGGCTTCTGGAAGAAGTCCATGCTTTCTGCTATCAGTTGAGAAAAAAGCCTGAAAATTCATGGGGAGATGATCTTTTGCCTGGGTCTCTTGTGCCTGCCCCAAATGAGCCATCTACTCCACCACTTGTGACCACTTGTATTGAAAACTGAATTTTTGTCTCAGTAGAATAGAAATTACGTTTATTCATGGGTGTACTTTGTTCTAAAGGTTATTATCAAAAGCAATAAATTAAATGAAAGCATATATTGCAAAAATGTAGAGAAAGAGACATTTGTATCTATACAGACTTCCCAGATAACTCTGCCTCTCCTTTTACTCCTAAAGTTCTTCCTGTTATTTTTCTTTCTCTCTGGTTTTAAAAACACTATAGTGAAAGTAAGAAAGTTGTGAAGACAGAAGACCAATTTTAGGCATGGTACAAGCAAGTGCAGCTTCTGCTTCTTGGGCGTTATGTTTGCTAACTCCAGAGTGAGTTTAGCCTGTAAGTGGTACTGCTGAAAACTGTGGCAAGCCGAATTTGCATGTTTGCTCTCAAGGCTGCTGTGATAATAGCAGCCTGAACAGTTGCTCTTTCTGGATCTTCCTTACAAAAATTATTTACTGCATCCACCAGTGAGGGGATTTGGCATAATGATGTTGCCTCAGTACAAGGGCAGTATCCTAAAGCTGCTCACAGCTGTTTTATCCAAAGCCTCAAGAAAGTCTCAAGATCTCCCAAGAAGGTGCACCTTCTCCAGACTGTTGCATAAACTTGGATGTGGAGGCTAAGTGGCAGTCCTGCAGTCTCCCATGAAGAAGAATCTCCCAGTTTGTGTAGCTGTCTGGTGACCTTGTTTGAGCAGCAGTAAAATCCACAGCAGCAACACAGCTGTGCCAGGAACACGTGTCTGGCACATGTTTTCATGACAGCGTGTATGTGATGAGCTCTTGATCAGAGGTTCCTGCTTGAAGTTCAGTGCTTTGCCTCAAATAGCTATAAAAAGTCCTAGCTTTAGGTTCATAGAAACAAAAAATGTCTTGGGTAGGAAGGGACCATAAAGATCACCCAGTTCCAGCCCCCCTGCCATGGGCAGGGACAGCTTCCAGCAGACCAGGTTGCTTGGAGCCCCACCTAACCCGGCCTTGAACACTTCCAGGGACAGCGCATCCACAACTTCTCTGGGCAACCTGTTCCAGTGCCTCACCACCCTCACAGTAAAGAGTTTCCTCCTAATATCTAATTTAAATGTACTCTCTTTCAGTTTGAATTCATTTGCCTTCATCCTTCCCTCTTTCCAACATGCCCTTGGAAAAAGTCTACCTCCATCCTTCTTGTAGGTTCTCTTCAGGTACCTGGAGGCCACAATTAGGTCACATGAGCATTCTCTCCAGGCTGAATAATCCCAATTCTCTTCAAGTTCCTATTCCTGAAGTCAAGCTTGCCCTGTAGCTTTCAGACATTGTTAGTGAAGTATCTGGGAGCAGGCAGCTGGACCAAACAGGATGTTGCAAGGCTAGAAATTGTAAATGACATTTGCTTGGGCCATCCCTCTTCTTCGGGATAACTTTGGGAACTGGAATTTTTTTTTTTTTTTATGGATGAAAAGTCAGTCTTTCTTGCAGTACTGGTGATATGTTCTGTTTTCTCCTCTGAGACAAAGCTAGAGGTTAAGTAGCAGCCTGGTGCTTCCCAAGGCCTGTGTTCACATCACGTGCAGAAGGTCCAGGCGCTCAATGGCAGAGTCCCCTTCAAGCATTCCAGACTGCATCAGTCTCTTTTATGGTGTGAAAAAATTCCCCACCTAGAAGAAAAAGTACTCAGATAAATGTCTGTTACTTACTACATGCTTTGATCCCTACAGTGTCTTTTTTTTTTTTTTTGTAGTTTTTTTTCTGAAAAAAAATGTGTAATCTGTCCCAGCCCTTAGAATGCACAATTTTCAGGGACAGACAAATCCACTTGAGTTTTAAGTGACAGCACTGGTTTTCTCTAAGTTCTCATTCTGAATTTTAATCTCCCAGTGAAACAAAATAGTTAGATTTACTTGGCGTGTTTATTAGCAATCAAGCCTAGGAATGTGCCTTTTTGGTTGAACTCAGCAGACTCACAGCGTCGTGTAATTGAGACTGCAGCATGACAGAGAGTTCTGTTAGGGCTTCACATATTGATCAGTCCAATTTAATTTCCTCATGGGACCCGAACCACGCTAGGGATAGTGGATTGTGTTGAAGGCTTGAAAAGCCTATTTTAACAAAGCATCTCAAGGGCTTCTGGAACAGAGGCAATTATCAATACTGATACATGTTTCCTTTCATCAAAAGGTAAGGACTCATTAGTAGGCTGCACAACAGCTGCTGTTTGCAACAAATGACTTTTTTTTAATTAACTCGGAGATACTGCTTCCTTACCTGTTCACTTACCAGTTGGCTGTTTTCAAAAGGAATAGAAATTGGGTTCCAGGTTTTGATTTTATTGGTGTATGTGATAGCAGTATCTTCTCCACTGCTATATTCACTGTTTTGGTAATTAAAGCCTAGATTGTATTTTAGAGTAATAGTCCCATCCCACTGCTTATGCCCATGTCTGAACAACCCACGCTAACAAATACTGGTGTTTTACAACTTTTTATTTTTATGTCAAGTTGTTGATGATCTCTGCTATTTTTAATGTTAGTATTACTGGTTAAAGAGTCTCCTATATATATATATATATTATAACTTTGGCAGTCAACATCTTTGTTCATCATTGGATAGTTCAAAAATGTTTTAAAATTATGTTTATTTTAGGCTCTCAGTTATGAGAAGGAAGCTCATTGTTGCTTCCTAATGTTTTATCTTTACTATGCAAAAATCCTAACATTTCATTTATACCCTATATGGTGTAGGTGTGTTGTGGGTGTTAAATTCATACTGCTATTTAATGCTGAAAATTGGATGCATGGAAAGAAAACATCATCAAGGCAAACTGCTATGTTAAACCTGCTTTTAAACACAGTTTTCGGATCACTAGCTACAAGCTTAGTGCCTTACAGAATGGTTATCCTTAGCTAATAGCAATTGCTTTTGTTTTGTTTATTCACCAGGAAACTATTTAAACCATTTAACAGCTGCTATAGTGTTTTCTGATTTCTTTTCCATTTCACACTCATTTTCTCAATAATTAGCACCATTCTGCTCATTAATGCATGAATTGAAAGTAAGAGCAATAGTTCCAAGGAAATTGGACAAATCTTTGTTTCTAAGCATAGATGAGTGTGGGTGAGTGAAATGTACAAAAAAATGGAAAGGTAGCTGGGTTGCACCAAATGCAATTGACCAATGAACCAAACTCTGTAACATGCTCAAAATGTTGTTTTGTGTGTTTGGTGCATCATGGTAAGTGGAACTTTACCTGATTTTTCTTCTTTTCTTGATGTCTGAACTTTCAGAATAATTTTTTCAAGGAAAGATCCTGTTTTGTAATAATAAAGAAATATTTATCACTGGTAACTGTTGCCTAAAATTGCAAGTCAGATGTTTCTTAGGAGATCAAAAATAGGAAATTCGATGTAAAGAAATGCATATTAGTTCTCTGTGTATCCTAGAATTCTTTTAAAGTTGTGACTCATATTCAACCATTACTGGAATTCGTTGTACTGAAGGCCCTATGAATGTTTAAGAGGAGAAGGCTGGTACCATCACTGTCCCCCAGGCTGCTGTTTACTGTCACTTCTCTTCCCTGGTTAGTCATGACTGAAATGTGAAGATGAGTGGGTTACTGTAAAATGCCTTCAGCAATTATTAATTCAGATGAGTCACCTAATTTTGCAAACATTGGAGCACTGAAAGAACAGTAATGGTGTGAGAAATCCCCCAAATTTACCTAATATTAAATATATTCTGGATTTGGTTCTGCAAACATACAGATGGGGCCAATTCAGACATTCCTAGTGATACGGTGGAGCCAACAAGGAGCTTCTTTGATTTCAGTGGCCTGTAGTCATTAATAAAACTGTGCCATTCAGAGTGGTAGGTTGCATGTCACAGATTAGCAAGATTAAGAGCAGTTTCAACATACTTTATTTAGGCTTTTGCATACTTCCTTAGTTCTCCACTCTTGTTCCTCTTGTTGGGGTCTGTTGCATGCCACAGCCACTGCAGCTACCTGCTCAAACCATTGCACAGGGCAGGAGGAGCAGAGCATAGTCTGCTTTTAGGCAGGGGTTTTAATTGCATTCATATTTTGAAGGTCACTATTGCAATATGTAGCTGGTTTGTGCTGCAGAATAGAAATTAAGAACATGCAGTGCTAGAAAAAAAAAAGATTATTTGATTCTAAAGTAGAAGGAAATTAGGTAAATATTATAACACATGGGAATGTTTCCTATACCTGAGACGTGAATTAAGTAAATATTTCTTCATATAACTGGAATATGTGTTAATTAAAGTCTTAAATATTGGGAAAGTAACATTATTTATCATTGCTTTTCAACCTTAATGGGATGTTTCATTATGCCCCTCACTAATTTTGGAAGCTCAGGGTGTGAAATGTGAAGTAATTTCTTCTTTTAATAACATAAATTATGTCATATAAAGTAAAGCCATTTATTATTTTATCCTTAAATCTCCAGGTGCTGAAGTGCTGTATATGAACATGTCAGCGTATAATGAAGGTCGGCTTCAGTCATCATTCTGGATTGTTGATAAACAGCACGTATACATTGGAAGTGCCAGCCTAGACTGGAGATCACTGGGACAGGTAATTTAATTTAAAAACTAATCCTATACCATTTGAGTGTATAATGAG
Organism: Toxostoma redivivum; assembly: GCA_013397375.1. NCBI lineage: Eukaryota > Metazoa > Chordata > Aves > Passeriformes > Mimidae > Toxostoma > Toxostoma redivivum. The sequence goes on along the minus strand of VXBI01005961.1, from coordinate 501,279 downwards.
GAAAAAAAGTAACATTTGAGGACACTTGGATAGCTCTATTTTCTGATAATTTACTGGCAAAAGTGCTAGCATCAAAAATGGTACTGCCACAGTTTTGATGACTCGTCTGTGTTGGCAAGAATGTACTACTATATATTTTGCTTCTTTTCATTATAACAGGTATCTTCCATGGTTATGCTTAAATTTTAAATATTTGATTTTTTTTGTTGATTCCTGTGATGGTCATTTTATGTTCAAGTTTACATATTAAAAAAAATGTGAGCTAACCCATTGGTAAACAAACCACTATGGAAATTCTATAGTAGTATCATGGGCACAACCTAGTCCCTCTCATCTGCCATTTAAAAGTGCTAACCCCAAATTTGGAAAGACTTCCATGGATATGGGTGTTATACTGGAATACCCACTACTTTTGGGGAGGGTCAGATTAATGGGTACAGAATGTCAAATAGCATAATGCTTTTGAGTGCTGCATGTATTAGAGAGAATTCCACATTTTTGTTCCTCATAAACATGACAGTTGAAGTAACAACCGTGCTAAGAACTCTGTGCAGTCTGTGACTATGCTGAGAAATTCATCAGTAACTCAGCTTAATTGCCTTTTTTGTAGGTATGTGTGCATTTTTTTTATTTGTGCAGCAGTCTTGGGATCATTAGTGGTTGTCATGTTCATTTTTGCTGTACACCACTGACTGTGTGAGGCTGCTCTCAGCCACACTTACAGAGTGAAACCTGTATTTTGAGATCTCATAACTGAAATGCACAACAGAGAGGGAAAAACAGCAGTCCTGGGTAGTTATTAGTTGCTATAAAAAAGCTTACTTTCTAAATATGAGCAGAATCTCAGAAATACAGGAATAATTTTGAGCATAGGTTCTAATGATTTTGTAAAGTAGATGTGTGTCCTGGTTGTGCTGAACTTGTTAAGATTTGTTTTCAGTTAAGAGACTGGAAGTCTGACTAAAAACAAATTAGCCAATTAAGTAAAGAAAGTGAATAAATGCATTTTTGCTCTTCCTATGATATTAATTTACTTTAAAGATATGTTTACAAAGGAATCTGGAACAGGGGTAGAAAAAACAATGTTGTTAGAGAAAGTCTTGGAAAAGAGGATGTTGTATTTTTAGTCAATACAGTTTGGGCTTTTGGACAGTTCAGAAAATGTTTTTAAGTTATCTGTGCCTCATGACCTAAACTCTTCTGTCATAACAAAATAGCTCTTCATAGGATTTATTTAGCTTATAAATAGTTTATCTTTGAAGTCTCTTCTATTTGGGGGTTTGAGTACCAGTGAAAATAATTAATGTGGGGAAAAGAAGCACATTTACCACACAGATTATTATATTACTTATATATTGTTTATGTATTTATGACCTTCATCACAGATGATGCAATTCCATATAGGTTTGGTCTTCTCATGCTGAAGTAAATCTTGTAACATACCTGCGTTAAACTTTGATGCCAGTTACTTGTAGACCAGTGTTTCAAAAGTGATTCCTCAATGTTAATTTTATCACTCTTTTCTTCTTGCATTTGGACTTGTTTTAATCTTATTGTCATATAACAGTATACTTTTATATGTAGTTATAAGATGAAGCTCTGAAGAATATTTGTACAATGCAAAAAGAAATTTCTTTGCATTATGGTAAAAGAGAATCTGCTTTCAGTTAGTTGAGAAATGCATGCTGTTTTCAGAAGAGCCAAAGGAAATTAGATGCTTGGCTCCTGTTGATGTTAGATATGAGTATTCAGTTCCCTTACCCCAGAGTTGCAGGTTAATAAATCAGAGCAACTGTCAGAGAAATCTGATATGCTGTCCTAAAATAATAATCTGTCTTGAACTTTCCTTTTCGCATAGGAAGTAATATAAGCACAGAGCTCTGTCATTTTATTCTGAGTCCTTTCCTCAAGCAAAATGCTTTGTTCATGTGTGGGACCTAATCTTAAAACCCACAGTGAGCTGAGCCCTCGCTGGGGAAATGTATCTCCCACGGGTTCTCATTACCAAAGTCCCAGTATAGCTGCAAATGAGGAATCAGCTCCCCCTCCTTCTCCCTCTCTCTTTCCCTCTCCTCTTTTGTTCCTTTGCCTGATACTAAAAAAAAAAAAAAAAAAAAAAAAAAAAAAACAAGTCTCCTAGCATCATTTGTTTTTTGGAAAGCTAAATCTAAAGCTGAAAAAAAAATTTAAACAGCTCCCTGGAAAANTGATACAAAAAAAAAAAAAAAAAAAAGAAAAAAGAAAAAAACAAGTCTCCTAGCATCATTTGTCTTTTGGAAAGCTAAATCTAAAGCTGAAACAATAATTTAAACAGCTCCTTGGAAAACATCATCAGGACTTAAGTGCTTTGGCTTTGCAATATTTGTGGAGAATTCTTTGTGTTTATAAGCTGGATACTAGATATCAATCACATATGAAGCTTATTTAGTTTTGTTGCCATTTTCTTGACTTGCCTGCACTGACAAGAGGCAATAGGAGTATTTTCTTAAAAGTAAATTTTCTGTATCAAGGAGAGGTTTTCATATGCTTCAGATATTACTTAAGAATAGCCTTTAAATTTGCACATATCCTGTGCCTCTGCTGGCAAAGTTTTAATACTTGCCAAAGTCTCAGCATTGAAATTATGAGCAAGGCTAAGAGCACATTATTACTTTTCAAGTAAAACTGTGTTTCAGTTAAATTGAAAGTTTGTCAAAACTGTAGTAATTCTGGCTGAAATCATCTATGCCAGCTATCTGCTTCAACCTGAAATTAAACCCCACAGGGAAATGTAGTACTGCTTAGAGCTCCTGAAAACAGAATGTTACAAAAATCGGGAGTTTTTTCATTCACAGTGGAATATTTTGAAGTTTTCTTTGTGCAGGTCTAGATTTTGTGCATCTTCTTCTATTGTTCCCAGTGTATCCAAATATTACCCAATTACGTAACCCATTGAAAATTGAGGATCATGGACAATCATAATTTTTCCACTTTCTTAAATACAGTAAGCTCTGTAAAATTTTACTGGTGAAATCATCTAGCTTCTTGCTAGTAAATTTGTATATACTGATATACTAAAAAATGAGTCACTCAAATATGCCTAAAATTATGTACCTACAGTGATTAATTTTTTCCTGTGGCTTGAACTAATAGCAATCAAGATGGGCATGGTATTGTATTCTAATTTCTAGTTCCTTGACCCAGTAGCTTTTTATTACTTAATAAAAGAAATTAGTTATATAACAATTGTTATAATCCATAAGCTAACAAAATGTATATTTCTTTTGTTCCATTACTCCCTCCAATAATGCCAGCTAAGCTTGAAAATGCATTTATCTCTTAAATTCTGTTAAGGAGCATGAGGCTTGTAATACATATGAACATTTCTGAAGCTTTTCATAGTAGCAACATTTTTGGAAAAGTTTTATTCGCACATCGATAAATTAATCCAGTGGGCAAACAACTATTATGGATTAGTTGAACCACTTCAGAAAAATGCATTTATGTGCAACAAATAATCAGCTCTTGGAAAATACTATTACTGAAAATTCCTGAAACAAGGAAAATTAATCCAATTGTCTATTTTTTTGTGGGGAAAAAATTGTCCTCCAGTAAAAGCAATATGTAATAAATACTGGATTTCTATATATCTTAAAATACATCATGATGTTCTTATTTGTTTCCAGCTTCCCCAAAATCTTGCTATAGCAGAGCCACTTCTCAAAACTGATCACTGAGACACGATTTGCACATTTGCAATTTCTGTTGATGATCTTTACAGAATTCATAGAGCAAAAGCAGGCTATAATCAGTCAGTCATTTCTCTGAACTTTTATCTGAGTCTCTTGAAGTTATGTAATGGTGCATCTGGTCCTTTTGAGATAATATATTTTGTCTGACAGTAGAATTCCATCTTTTCAGTCAAGCAAAAGTTATATTGAGAGTTTCCATTTGATACCATGTTGTGCTAGTATGAATTACAGATTTGTCCCTAATGTGCACTTTGTCAGTTTTCTCCATCTTCTTCTAATAATTTGCTTAATTTTTTTACTGTCCCAGTGGTGTTCAGTATCATGTTGCTGTTAGTAAACTGAACACAGTCTCAAGTGTCCTATAACATGAAACAAGACTCTTTCAACTTTGTTGTCCACTGAGGTTCAATCAAGTTCAGATGGGTAAATACTAGACTGAAAGTACAGGCAAAATAATACTGGTGTATTCTATCTAAATTCATATTTCTGTGTTAATAAATCTCTTTTACATAAGACAGTGAGTATCTCCTTCTAAAAAGTTTTGATATACTATTATCCATGTGATCCAATCCTTAAAAAAAAACATTAATGGGTTTTTCTGTCTATGGGATCATTTCCCGAGCTAGCTAGTATTTTGAAGAACAGAAAAGTGCAACCCAGATCTTCAAGGATAGGTAAATGAGACAATATGTGAAGAAAGCAGGTATAAGGAGATATTACAGAGCTGTATTGACAATTACCTTTTTAGACTATTGACTCCTTTTTTCTATTTCCTGCTGCATAGAAATCTAGTTGTATTGTCAGAACTTTGCTATGATGCTATGACAGCTTGTCCTTCAAAGTACAAGTTGAAAATGCCTTTATTATTTTCACTAAGAGCTTTTGGCTAGGGTTTTTATCTTTGACCAAAGCTAGAACACTTTAGTGGCTGATACATATCTCCAAAATTGCAGCTTTTCTATTTTCTTTCCTCTTTTCTTTTTTTCCCCCAAACGTCAGGGGACTGGGGGAGGATATGCTGCTCTTGTAAATGTGCAGATCTCACAGTATCCATTTATCATGGTGTAAAGTTTGCAATTTTGGAAATACAATTTTTTGTTTGATTCTTTAACTGAGACAGGCTGCTTTTTCTCTGTTACATCCAGAAAATCAGGACAGTCAGTGCTGCCTATTATGCTTACTCTGCTTGAAATTTTTTACCTGTGTATCCAGTATTTACAGATAAATATCAGTGAAGTGAAAGGACTCTTGCTTACCATTGCTGTGCACTGCTCACAGAGGGCTGGTTAAAGCTGGACAGGATCATGGTAATGTGGCTGCTCCACTTGTGTCTTGTGTATGCTTCATTGCTGCCTGGTAGTGCCCTTGGTTCCTCCTTACTCCTGTGGGCTTCTGCTTTTGTGATTTAGCAACTGAAAACAGCATGGGATCTATATGTTCACCTTGCAGTTGGAGCCAGAAAGTCCTCTCAGCTTGGCTAGTTTCTCTAGGTGCAGTGCTGATTCCCAGCTCCGAGGAACTCGGATGTTATTCCTGTTGGTCATGCTTCTCCCACTGCTGTGCTCCATTCTCCCATGCAACAATGCATCTTCTACATTATGTGTCTGTATTCAGCGTAGGAGAGAGCAAAATAAATCAACAGCTTGCTGCATGTTTTTATTTGATTTCTGCTGACTGTAGGAGTATGCTCATCACTTTGACTTCTGAAATTACAGATCTTGTCTTCTTGATTCTTTGTTGATTTTTTCAGTTGCTCTAAAAGTTCTGTGAAACAGGTTTATCTACTGTTGAAATAATCCATAATGAATTGTAAATCAGTAAGTAATAAACCTGCAGAGCAAAATGATGGCATATTCCATTTGAACAGAGAAACTGACTTATTTCCAAAGCAGCATGGCATATGCAACTTAACTGGGTACCTGGATATTGCTGAATGCCAGGCTTAATGTGAGTAGATTTAGTATTAGGAAGAAACCCTGTACTGTGAGGGTAGTGAGGCACTGAAACATGTTGGCCCAGAGAAATTGTGGATGTTCCATCCCTGGAAATGTTCAAGGACAGGTTGGATGGGGCCCTGAGCCAATCTGGTCTGGTGAATGGCATCCCTGCCTATAGCAGTGAGTTGTAACTAGATAATCTTTGGATGGACATTTTCAATCCAAACCATTCTATGATTCTATTTTCTTCTCTTTTTTTTTTTTTTTTTTTTTGTTGTTAAAGTGCTGGTAAGG
>VXBI01005961.1:422918-495312 GCA_013397375.1 Toxostoma redivivum | reverse complement strand
TTTTTTTTTTTTTTTTTAGTTGCTGTGAAAGTCCTGTGAACAGGTTTACCTGCTGGTGGAGTAATCAAGAATAGATTGTAAATCAATAAATAGTAAGCCAGCAGAACAAAATTATGTAATATCCATTTTGAGTTGATAAACTGACTTCTTTCCAAAGCAGCATGGCATATTCAGGTAGTTGGATCTCCATAACCCAGAGGAAAATAGAAGGTTCTTTCTCCAGTAAAACTAAACTAATAATAATTTACTTGCTTTTTAATATTTGGCATACCATCACTATGTCTTAATTAAGAGCCATAGATGTTGCAAAGAGAATGTGATTGGTTCTGGTTTATTACTGGCCCCTCAGATACTTGACAAACAATATCAATTTACCAGCATTAACAGACTTGAGAATTTTGGATGGGTTCTAAAAGTGTTTAGGGAACTGGAGGCATGCAGGAATTTGCTGCAAGAACACAAACTCAGCACCACTGCACACAGTATAGAAAATCATTCCTAAAAGTGCGTGCAAAAAAGGAGACAGCTTTTAAGACCTCTTCTTCTATCTTGAAGCAAATACTGTGGTGAATAGACAGCACTGGTGAGGTCTGCTTGCACAAGTCCATGGCCTAGGGATAAGACTCAGTAGCCTAAAAGTTAAGCTGTTGAAATTTATAAAAAGTGTTTGGGAGAATGTCCCAGAAACTGCATCACAAATAGCTCACCTGGCAGTTGTCTTGCCTTCAAAAAAAGATAATGAAAAAAGACATTGGTCATAGAGATGAAAATTGGTTTTAGGCACATCTCTATGAAGTCTGTTTGCAGTGATCTACCCAGGGGTAGTCTGAAATAACCAGTAAACTTACATGAATATAAAAAAAGCAGTAAATCCACTGCTTTCCTAAAAATTTTATTTATGTTATGCTGAAAGAAAACTTGTTGGTTAAACCCCAGCTGAATCTCTGATGGGGGAGCTAATGCACCACAGTCTATTCCGTCATCTTGCACAAGAATTTGCTGGCAACTAATCTTGGTCAGCAATGTTGACAAATGGAGGCAGATTCCTCTCAGAGGGATTTAGTTATTAGCATACCCCATCAGATCAATCTTGTTCAACTAAACAATTAAAATAACAACATTAAGATAATCATGAAAGTGTATTCCCAATATGTGATTCCACCCACGCACACACACTTTGATACTGCACAGATGACAGTTCCCCCCTAGAAAAATATCTTCATTTAGAGCTGCCTCAGCTCCAAAAGGTTCCCAGATGGAGCCCAGTCACCTCCTGCTTGAAAGTTTGAATCCTTTCATGGAAAACTGGATTTGGTATTGTCCTGAGAAAAAGACACACAGTAAATCAGGCTGAAATACCATGGCATAAATCTCCATGAGTCAGGGTAAGGAAGGACAATCATTTCCGTCATTTTATAAAAGACAAATGATTCTGCAGATCAGAATAAAATCTCATCTTTCTATACCCATAAGTCATGAAGCAGAACAAAATAGATTCTGACAAAGCATTCCTTCCATATGAATGTACAGCATTAATGTCATCACTAACCTTTTCAGATTTTGATACTGTCGTCACAAGCATCAAGGCCTGGTTTAGAAGTCATTCACCTTTCTTAACTTTCCTAAGTAAACACCAGTCATCAAAACAGTGAAGTCGTTGACGTTTCCCTGGAACTGCTCAGTGGAAAACTGGTAATCCCTGCCTGAGGAAGGTATATTGTGCAGGCAGTGCCTGCCAACAGAATTGTGAAGTATGTCTCAGAGAACTGTAGAAGTCATGGGAATCGTGATACTAGACAGGCAAATTTTTAATCAGTATGGTGACTTACTAGACATTTCTTTTAAATGTAGTGCTAGAGCACCTCACGAGAAAGAGCTGAGGAAACTTGCCCTGTTTAGCCTGGAGAAGAGATGACTGAGAGGGGATTATCATCAATGTCTATAAGTATCTCAAGGGAGGATGTTGAGGATGGAGTCAGGTTCTGCTTGGTGCTGCCAAGCAATAGGACAAGAGGCAATGGACAGAAACTAATGCACAGGAAGTTCCACCTGAATATGAGGAAGAGCTTCTTTACTGTGTGGGTGTCTGTGCAGTGGAACAGATTGTCCAGACAGGTTGTGGAGTCTTCATCACTGGAGATACTCAAGAACTGTCTGAGTGCCATCCTATGCAATGTTCTCTAGGTTGACCCTGGTAGGAGGGAGGCTGTACTAGATGACCTCCAGAGGATCCTTCCAGCCTTACACAGTCTGTGGTTCTGTGTTGCCAATTCTACTGTTAGTCAGGAGGCAGAAATATGATGTATTAATTTAATTACAAGTTTTCTTCCTAGGGGCCTATACTGGGATCATATCTTTACAAGAGACATTGCTTTCGTGTTGAAGCAGCCAGAAACCTCACAAATATCTAAGATGGTTACTCAGGAGAAAAGGACAGAGAGCACAGTGGATTTCTAAAATAGATTTTCATATTGACTAGCCATTGTTCTGGGGCTGCCTGTGTGCCATTTGGCTAAATTGCCATATGTATCTAAACTGCTTGGATTTCTAGCTTACCTCAAGGTCCTGTGCACTGAATTTTTAATCAAGGCTCAGTCAAAAATTAATTAGCGCGTTTGGACCTCTTCTTACACTAAAAAAAGTAGCTAATTCCGGATCAGGTAGTCTGGCAAAGCTCAACAGTTGTAGCAATAATTCATATGCAATGTCATTGTCCCAGTTTGTGCCCTCAGCATGCCTGTTACCAATTTCTATTCTGTTTGCAGAAGAAAAGCCCACTGTGTGTGTCAGTAATGTTATAAATAATGCATCCAATTAGTCAACTACACGCTGTTGCGTTTCCCTGAAGGCCATGGATCTGAAAGCCCCAAAGAAACTGTGTGCTTTGAGAGAAATGTTTAGACATAAATGTTGCCCTTACTCTGAGATCAGCCCTTTGCACTCTCCTCTCTCTGTTGCACAGCAGAAAACTTATGAGGGCTGCCCTTTGCCGCACTGCATAGGATGAGAGCAAATGCTAAGGGCTCGTGCTGAGATTTCCAGCTGCGTGAAGAGAATGTGAGATAAGGGCTGACAGGACAGGCTCTGGAGCAGGGAGGATGGAAAGAGGCTTCAGGCAGGTACACACATGTATGTGGTGAAGGGGAATCCAGCCCTTTTCAGAAGCTAGCAAGGTCTTTCACTTCACCTGTTAGTTTTCTTACGGTTCCACTGGAGAAGTGAATTTTTTAATGCCATGTGAATGACACCACGACTGAAATGTGATGCAGCCTGCCAGCAGTGAGGTGGGAGGCCAACACAGTGTGATCCTTTGCTTTCCAGCCTGCTCTTTTCTTTGACAAAAGGAACTATATTTCAAAAGGGAAACAGAATCAAATTAGAATTCACATTAATTAGATTTCCCTGCAGTAAAGCAAGAAATAAATCAAACATGATCCTGGTAAAATGTTTTCTTGCAGTTGCAAGCTTCCATTTCCCCTAAAAAGACACTTGTGCGTGTTTTGAGGGGGTAATGAAACTATAAACTGAAAATTCATTTGAAAATTCTAAATTAGGCTGTGATTATGCCAAGTGATATAAATTATGCTGATAGATTATATGGCAACAAATTTTTAACTGATTCAGTTCTGCCTTCTGGCTTGCTCTGACGATTAGCCGTGTGTCAGGCTTGGTTTGTTAGTGAGCTTAAACAACAGCAGCAAAAAGCCCAAACTTTCACTCACAATTCTGTGGTAGAGTCTATGTAAACATCATCACAGAGTGGTCCATGGTTTAAACAAACTATATTTTATTTTTTTCTATGAACAAATTTATTTTTGCTGAGTTTTTCATATCGATAGAACAGATGGCTGAAAAAGAAAAACCATGATGGGGCTTCTTTCTAATGTGATGAGGACACAGGGGATTTCTGCTTTTTTTGCTTTGAAGATGCATTGCTACCTCTGCATCACAAAATTTGTTTTAAACCTCACCATTTTTAAACAAACCCCTCTTCTGCCTGGGTGCCTAACTTGCTTTGCATCTCAGTAGCAGTACTTTTCAGCAGAAATGAAATGCTAAGCCTGTCTTTTTTTCTCAGCATGATTTTCTTAAGATCAGGGTCCTATGAAAAATAATGGTGTGGCTGAAGTGAAGTGGAAATTAATAGAGCATCACTGTGCAGTTTTGTTTTTTTTGCCTATGGACTACTGGAAAAAGGGAATACAAAAATTGGCAGCTCCTCAAAGATCTTCTCTGCCTTGTCATGGCAGATTTTTGTCATTAGGTAATATTAGTAAAAATAACATATGAAGTTGTAACTTCTTGGGACTTTTATTCTTTATTTATTGCATGAACTACAGCTCCAAATCTATCAAATGTACTTTCTAAAGGTGATAATTAAAGACCAGTGGACTGCTGGTGGCTGACAATTCAAATTTATGAGCCTCAGTGGTAACAGTCAGTCCACTTAACACCACTTCCTTTGGTAAAAACGTGTCGTGGTTTTATAGTGACATTCCGTGCCAATACTGGGTGCACTTCCTATCCAATGTATCACCTTTTCTTGGTCATGTGCTAAGATTTATTTCCAGCACAGTGGCTTGTGTGACAGTTTTCCATTTTCAGTGATGAGATTGAGTTCCTGGCTTGGGTTGAAATTTCATTCTTTTGTCAAGTGGAAGGGCTTTTTTTTCTAGTTCATTAGAAATTCTACCTGGCAATTATTTTCAAATTACTTAAAACCAACTAAATTAACCTTTAGCCTTAGATGACAGAAATGTAAAACCTACAAAACCATAGGACATAGGCCAGGCATAAGAGAGATCCAAGTGCAAGACTCACAAAATGATTAATTTGAGAATGGTTGAGAGCTGAATGTAGGATTTTAAAAATACCATTGATCCAATGAAAGTGTCTATAGAAAACAGGAAAGTTGCCCAAATAAACAATGAAACAGTTAATCTTAAAATTTAATCTATTTTAATTCTGTAAGTAATATTCGAAAGTAATTTGTGGTTGTCAAAATAACAGGGAATTCAAGTAAGAACATTTATTGTCCCTAGGTGATTTCTGACATCCAAAGATGCTGTTAATTTAGATTTATTCACTTTCCAATAGTTTAAGCTAGACAGAGTTTTAACAACTTCCTGAGAAAACAGTGGTTTCCCATTTGTACTAATGTTTTCTGCTTAGTATTTCCCAGTATCAATGTAGCTCCCATCTTAGCAACAGGAGAAGAAAAAGTGGAACTTGGAGCAGAAGCAGGACTGTGCTGGATTTGGATTTCACTAAATTAATTTTGATTTTAACATAGCAAAGTGTGAAGTCTCTGTACTGTATTACTAGCCAAGCATAGAAAGAGGATTTTTGTCTCAGGAATGTAAGGGTAGATTGCAGTTTCTAATGAAGTGTTAGTTGAGGCACATCCTTCTGCTGTTGTGGTGGACTGTAACACCTGCAGAGGTTTTGTGAGAGAGGGGCCAGGCAGTGCTACAGCCTTCTCAGCCTGTTCAGCATCAGGTTGCAGGTTTGATTTACATCAAAATGAGGGCAGCCTGAATGGGGTCATTACATCGAGTGCATTTGTGATTAGCACTACTCCTGTCAGCCTCTTCAGCGAAGTGTGCTTCAACAGTCACAGCGAACAACTCTGCACAAAGAAACACTTTTGCCTTTCTCACATCTCTGACTTTCTCTGTTGGTGATCACTGACATCAGAATGCCCTTCTCCTCCTGCACTGCTGCCACAGGCCATCCCTCGGCTGTCACCTGTGCCTGACATGGGATGGGCACACATATCTGCTCAGCAGGTTTTGGTAAAGAGAGATAAAGAATGCTGCACACAGGCAGCCTTCAGTGATGCTGTGTATGATTGGGAAATACTCACTCAGTATTAAAGGATACTGCATGAAAACATTAGGGAGGTCTGCAGTAGGGATCAGGTAAGCCTGATAATGAATATAAAGTATGTTTGGAGTACCAGGTAACTGGATAATTAGAGCATATTTTATGAAAATATTAATGTACCACTGTAAATATCTGTGATTTGTCTTAAGCTGATAACTATTACATTGTATATTTCTTTCCTTTAGAACCTATTGAAATCTTGGGCTTTAGTAATTGATTTATCAGTATGGAGTGCTTTTTGTTACTCTGTTAGTTTGCCCTGTTGTGATTCTGGCTTTGCTCAGTTATTCATTTAGAAACTCATAATTAAAAAAATCAGATACTCAAATGCACAATTAAATACATTTTCAAACACAGGCAAATTTCAGATGCATACACTATCCTAGGCTACCTCTAGTTAATCCAGAGTTTCTGTAGCATAGGCAATGGATCTGCCAGTGGTCAGACCTTTTGGGCAAGTGGCAGTTCATGCCTGAGAAGAGCTGCCTGTTGTTTACAGGATCAGGTTCATGTGTGAACAACTACTAAAAACTCCTTCTTTAAACAAGGGGTTTTCTAAAGCTTCCTGCTACATTTGCCACAACTCAGATTTCGCAAGCTGTGAACCAGATTGTGCCACTCTTATGTAGGTCAAATAGTACCTTGCCCACACAGTGGGGTTGTCTCTCAGAGTGTAGCTCAAGGTAAATATAAAATGAGCTGTCTTGTCTGCACAGTGCAGGGTAAGGACACATTGTACACCCTCTCTGGCCATGACCCAAACGTACCTGAAAAGTCCTGCTAACACTGTTCCTCAGTGTAGGAATCTTACAGTGCTCTGTGTCCACAGCCTGGATTTTTCAGGTTCTTTTCCCATTTTTTTTCTTCTTTTTGGATTGGATGCCTATGAATGTACGTGAAAAAAGAACAAAGCAAAAATTCCTCTTTGTGACATGCTGCTTTTTGTCTAATTTAGCAAGGAATTCTTCCTCTTGTCATAAAAATTACTATTTTTCTATCTAGGCCATGTTAATTACTTTTCATAGCTTAACTGAGTTCTGTAGTTTGAGTATCATTGTTCAGTGGGAGGAAACTACATTTGTTAAGCCAAGTATAATTATTCACTCCTCTAGTGCTTTAAGAAAGTGCTTATTGGCAAGAAAGTCAAACAACAATTTGGTAATCTTTAACAGTTGCTCTACACAAATGTAAATGGCATGGGTAAAAACAAAGAAAACCAGCTCCCGTATTTTCATTATTTGATTAGAGCATGGTAGTTCTTAACAAAGAGGAGAAGAAACCTGCTGAAGAGAGGACACAAAATTTTCTGTGGAGATAACCATTCCTTTCCCCAGGCCCTGACACATGCCCTGGAAATGTCACTCACAAGCAACTGTACAACTTTACCATCCAAAAACTTTTGTTCCATTTTAAGGTAATCAAATTTGTGACTCTGTATTTTCATTTCACATTTATCTTGCTTAGTTTCATTAAGGTCTTGATTTTTTGAGATCTTTTTCACTTTAATTTTTCAGTGATATTTTCATTACTGTATTAATTGCTTTTAAAATGCAGGATGAAGAAAAACTTATCTTGCCTTAAGAGCTCCTGCCCCGAAGGGTTTTACCTTAACAGATACCTGAAATGATGCTTAGCTGAAGGTTTCCATGATGACAAGCCAGGGAGCAACGCTCAGATTTTGATTCTTACAATGTAGATGTCTTTTTCTGCTTCTCCTCTGAGACTGAGTTGCTAAAAAAAAGCCTGTAATGACAGCAGCTCTCAAACGGAAGAGAAAGTCTTTTCCCTTATCTAGATGTCATACCACTTCATACTAAATCTGTCACTACCACATCCTTGCTGCCCCCTAGGCCTCCAGGATTATAGGCTCCATGATTAATAGGAGGGAGAGCAGTTTCTCCTCACCTCAGAGTATGGGAGTAAAACTAGGCTCAGCGTAGAAGATGCTTCTGAAACAGGTATTTTTGTCTCTAAACTTATTGGGACTGTTACACAAGAAAGGAAAAGGTGGGGTTTTACTACATACATGTATTGTTTGCATTTCAAGGGGATATATCACACCTAAGCTGAGAGGATCACAAAGTGACAGACTGACATCTAAGCTTAAGAAAATTCGGTTTGCGCAACAAGCATCAAGAGCCGCCGTCTGCCCTTGTCCTATGGCTTTCAGTCTGCTGTTCAGCTTGAGTCAAATCTGAACTTAGGTTTATAAAAGCTTAATGAAAACAAGCAGCAGAGGATATCTGTGTTTTCCTAGCGAGGGAAAGGAGGAGCCCTGCCTCTGTCGTGTATTAGGGAATCCCCATGGGGAAAAGCTCTTACAGCAGCTTCAGAAGCAGGAAAATCTTTGGTCAGTGCTCTGAGAAGCCAACTGCAAGACGCAGCACCTTGGGAAGGCAGCATTCACTACTGCACTGTGAACATATCTGGGGATGGTTTCGTTGCAGCCCGTGGTCTGAGCCCGTTCCTGCGGGCGGGCAGCACCGCGGATCCCGCTGGAGCCGGCTCCGGTCGGGGTCCGGTCCCTGCGCTCCTGGTGCTCCTGTGAGCCGGGAGAGGCTGGCGCTGAGGACAGCCTAATGCTGCCTTTGGCACTCCAGCTAGGTGGTGATCTGGGAAAGTGGCATTTAACAAAACGCATTAGTGCCCCTGGCTTCCTCCCCGTCTCTACATGAGGAGCCACTTAGGCAGGAGGGCAATCTCTTAATTCACAGGGAGGGTACACACTGCAGGCACTCCTGTTGCTCATGCAGATGCAATCCTGGCAGCTTCTGGTGTGCAGTGAGGACCCTTTCATCTTTACTTTTAATAGAAGGGATAAAGTGGAATAGTAATAATGGGACTGATAAATGAAAGGAAAACTGTAACCACATAATTATGTCGGAATCAACTAAGAGCCATGAAAAGCCGATTAAACCACATTATGCAGATACATGTAACAGAGTACTATTAGCAAGTCCTCTGCAATGGCATGCCTGGCAATTAAGAGAGCTGTATTGGCAGCACACAGTGAAAACAGTGATAATGTATAGTTAAAAATATTTGGAGACAAATAGTGCCCAGACTATGGGGACAGTCTAGAGCTGAATATAGGAGCATCCTCAAAGATACCAGCACCCAGGGGAAAAATTAAAGATGTTATTCCAAATAGATTGTTCAGCTAGGATGTTGGTCATATTTATATTTAGCATCAAAATTAATTTACTGGCTTATCCAGAAATGGAAGGCTGCAGTGCAGTATGTCTGTTTTTTCCAACTGTCCGCAAATTTCAGGTTGTGCAGGCTAACAGATTAAAGAAGCTTGCAGAAATATTCTGATTTACATAGTAGTAATATTATGTCTTGCATGCGGTTGCAACTATTTGGCAAATATTTAGGAAGGAGATAGCTCAGTGTTATGTTGTTATGTATTCTTAGGTATGTGGTG
Organism: Toxostoma redivivum; assembly: GCA_013397375.1. Classification (NCBI taxonomy): domain Eukaryota; kingdom Metazoa; phylum Chordata; class Aves; order Passeriformes; family Mimidae; genus Toxostoma; species Toxostoma redivivum. Next base: position 485,999 of record VXBI01005961.1, on the reverse strand, counting down.
TTTCCAGGTCAAGGACATGAAGAGCATGTCACCCTTCTAATTTTCTTCTCACTGGCATATTGGTGTTTGTTGTTTCTGCTCACCCACCACAGAAAGAGTCAAGGTTCAGTTCTATCCTTCGCTTTCCCTCTCTCCACTCCTGCAGAGTGGTTCTCATGTGCAGTCAGGGAGAATTGCACTGGAACAAGCTCTGAGATATCGTCAGTGCGGGGTTCAGAGTTCCCACGGGCTTTACAGAAAGATATGCTTTTACCAGGAACTAGTCTGTGTGACTGTGGAGAGCTCATCTAAGGGAATAACATCAGTGGGAATATTTTGGAGTGAAAGGGTAAGCATGCTGGAGAGTTCATATTTACCCAAATTTTCTTCATCATGCCAGGCAGACTTTGCAGGCATGCTTCCGAGAGACTTTGCCTGCAGAGAACCAGCATGGATCCTTTAAATATTTATCCTACATATGGTTTTCCAACAGATACATGCAGATTTTCTTCTTGCTTTGTTTTAGAAGATGGCTGAACTTTTGTTAAATATAGGTAATGAGAGGTCAATAGCATCCAAGCCCACACCAGTCCTTTCTTGAGCTGTTCTAAAGCAAAGGAAGGGAAGAGAGTGAACATGTGGTTACACTTTGATTACAAAAGTCAGACAATACATTCAGCATGAAATTCTGTCAACAACTTAGGTCCTAGGGGTGTAGAATTAATGAAATCTCTGCCAAAACAAGATTTATGATGATCAGGAGACATGCTTTTACCTAAAAGAGAAGTCAACTGTGCCTGTTGAAGGCTAAAGAATTTAATTGTACTCTACTGTCTGTATTTACTTGGACTATTTTTCTTCATAATTTATTTGTGAGAATTTTGAGTACTTTCTGTGAGAGAAAAGTATTGCTGTCTCCCTTTTAACATGTAAAGAAACTCACACCCAGAAAACTGTGGTGCCCAAGGTGAAGTTCTTGTGTTCTTACTGCATATTTCCATAGATCCATCAGCAAAAATATCACTAATGATCCAACTTTTAATTTCACAGATGAAGGAACTTGGCGTCATCGTATACAACTGTAGCTGCCTGGTCCTGGATTTACAAAGGATATTTGCCCTGTATAGCTCATTAAGGTACAAGAACAAAATACCTCCAAGCTGGTCTAAGAGACTCTATGGAGTGTACGATACTCAAAACAAACTGACACTGCAGCTGAACGAGACAAAATCAGAAGCTTTTGTGTCGGTAAGTTCTGAAATGAGTTCCAGAGTCAGAGGGGAGGGGAAAGGGAAGAAACTTATTTAACCCACAAGATCTTTGGGAGATCTGGAAATTTGAAAAATCACAATAATATTTTTTAAATTCTGGTTTCTATGACATGCATTTTGCCAGGAGTGAAGATGCTGCAGGATTTCATTTGAGCATTATTCAATTTCCCTTTCTTTGTAATGTTCAGCACTGTTCCACTCATGTTCAGAAAATGATACAGACACCCTTCAAATTAAATTCTTTTGTTTACACTAGTAGGTAGAACATAAATGACTTGGGAGTAAATGAACCATTACTCAGACATAGAAAATAATACAGAATAAACTTGGTATCAGAGCTTGCATTTTCATCAATGTAATTTATAAGGATTATCCTATTGCTAAGCATTTATACTTCTGTACAAGATCATCTACTTCAGCTTTATTTTTAAGTGACATTTTAAAACTTCTGAAGTTCAGGCAGTGATCCCCATGGAAGCACTGTCTGTGCACGTATTTTTAATGGTAATAAACTGAGTCCTCCATCTCAACAGTGATGTAGCAAAACTGGGAAAAAGTACCCAGTGAGGTAGAGATGATGGAGGATATGGAGTGTCATTCATATTGGGGGTAATTACGTGAGTGTAAACCACCCCTTCAAAATCAAGATATAAATAAAGTTGCTGAGAGTAATTTTCCATTCTCTATAAAGCAAGGGCAAAATCCCCATTGCTTTATAGTTGTGTTACGTCTAAAACAACACAACACACGTAGTCCACTATTAAGTTGTACAGCCATTGGCATCAGACAGTGTAGATGAGTGGTTATACAGGGCAGGGTTCCCCTTCACCTGCTGGGTGCCAGGCAGTGTTCCTCTGTCCAGGATTTTTCATACTCCTACAATCAGTGGACAGACTGAGAACTATTTTGGAGTGAAAATGTGGAAGTGCCTAAGACAGCCAGAATTAATAGTGGCTTGAAGAAATGGACACTTCCATTGATTCTGGAGAATCTTAAGGACTAGCTTAAATGAGAGACAGACTTTTGGACAGTTTGCTAATGCCCTGTGAAATGAAATCCCACTCCTTTCTAAGAAATCTGTAAGAAATGGAGAAATCCTACTGAAAGTCGATCCTGTAGGGCAACACAGAATGGAAAGCTGGTTAAGGCCCAGTTTAAGGAGTGTGGGACCTAGACAAAGGCAGATGGAGAGAGACTCTACTTTTTCTTTCGGTTTGCAGAGTGTTCCTTCCTCTCTGTGATCTTTTACTTTCTTTGGGCAAGGAAGCATCTTCTCTTGGTATTTCACTTCAGAAAACAAAAGGAAGGACTCAGTGGTATTCAGAAGCTCAGATCACTGTAGTCCAACACCAAGAGCTACCTGGACTTTTATCCACAGCTACTTGGGCTGGTTCTTCCTTCCTGAAAACTGGCTCTTCCATAAGTTTCTCACCCACTAGAAAATTTTCAGTGTTTGCCAGCATGACCCTCTGAAGCACAGTCCTGGAGTTTCCTGGGACTGACTTGGTGTACCGAGTGTTAATCTGCTGTGTGTTCCTGAGCTGATGATCAGAAGGAAGTTCCCAGGAGCCAGACAGTTCCCTTGTGGCCATGGCAGCCCTGCCTGGGGCAGAGACAGGCTGCTGCCTCTCTGTGACTTTGGGATAACACACCCCTGAGCAGGGGCATGGGAAGGTGCTGTTCTCAGCCAGAATAAAGGCCTGTTCCTGGTATGTGAAGAGAAGGAACAAGGGGGTACTTGATCAGAACAGCAAGTGCTACACAAATGTAGACAAGTCCTAAACCAGTCCATGGCTGCAGGGCAGGGATCAGCTGTGCCACAGAGCAACAGGTGGAATGCTGGAGCACAGTGTCAGAGTGAGAGTTTTTACTGAGCTCTTTCTTCTAATTATCTTCAAGAAATCTTTCACTTTCTGATATTTATAATGAATGCATCTGAGAAAGACAAGTGCACGAGAATTTCTTTGTTCAGCCATTCTGTACCTTAAAAGTTCAAGAAAATATACAAGTGCTAAGAATAACATCACGGTGCAATAGCCTCCAAAAAGTTTCAGATAATTGAAATAAATTATATTTAATTATTTAACTATATTTAAATAATTTTACACTTTTTTCTTGAGTTGAAATTCATTTTTGAGAACATATTTCAATGTTTGTGCTATATAAAACAAGCATAATACACAGTCATTGAATTTTTTTATTATACTTGGGAACCATGGCTTAGTGTTGCTTAGCAACAAACTCATCTTCCAGACTGGCTGATAAAGTGTAAGAGGTTTTGGTTTTTTAGTGTTCAGGAGTGGATCTGGAATACTGGTCTTGCAATCTTGCTACAGTTAATTTTCTAGTATTTTCTGTACTTAGTTGTAGTAAATCCTTAAGAACACCAGTGAGTAATAAGAAACCACTGTGACAGGCAGTGTACTGAAATTAAGGAAGACTAATAAAACCCCTGGGATCTGTCCCTAAAGGAAAGACACTCATCTGGATGTGAGCTGGAACCCAAGCAAGTGACAAAGGTGAGAAAATGATACAGTGGCAGGAAAACACCTGTTCCAACTGGATTAAAGTGCCTTCGACAACCTCTGTCCTAGAAATGAAGTTGTTGCCTGCAAGCCACTTGGAAGGGGGATTCACTTTTGTCTCCCTGCTTGTGCAGCAGAGTAGAAAGTCCTGGGCATATCTGACACAGACGAGCAATTTCCACTGGCTTCGCCTTGCCCTTGACAGCCCCAGATAAAAGGCAGAAAAGCTGCAATCTGGGCTTGCCAGTTACCAGCTCTCTACTGGGTAATTTATACCTGAAGCTTTGATTTAAAGATTAGTTTCTAAAAAAACTGCAGCATCTCACTACAACTGACATAAAACACTTAATTCCTGCTCACAAATGAAGGATCAGGCTCATATGGCAAGAACATGTGAACACTTCATCTAATAGAAACCAGTCCTGGGGCACTTTGGAACAAAATTCTCTGAAATGTAACTTCAATTACAGCTTCTTTGATGACAGCGGGTGTTTTGAAGTCTGTGTCTTCTGCATTTTACCCACAGTTACAGCTAAATGGTGAGGCTTTTGGGGGCCAAGTAAGCAAGTAGCTCGCCTTTGTAGCTTTGAGTATTCTAGCAGGATGGCTGAAGGTATTAGTTAATAATCTCTGCTAAAATAATGGATACTACTTATCATCTCAGGAAGACTGAGGGGGAGAAAAAATAAATCAATTATTTTTAATGCCATATTTGAACTTTTCCTTTCACAGAACTCACCTAAACTCTTTTGCCCCAAGGACAGAGTCTTGGATATTGAAGCTATCTACAGTGTTATTGATGATGCCAAACAGTTTGTGTACATTGCTGTCATGGACTACTTGCCCATTGTCATCGACACCAACGCTAAACGGTGAGTGTCCAAGTCCAGGCCCAGCTGGTTACCATAATGCCAGTAGGGTCTGCTGGAGAAAATGAACCCACAGGAGATTAGTTACCACTATGCACCAGTTTCTTGGGGCCCAATTCTGCTCTTATTAAAATCAGTGAGAGTCCTGCCATTGACTTAAATGGGAGCAGAATTGGGACCTAAGAGGACATTTCCAGTTCTGGGTCCTAAGCTTTGGATCTGCCTGTTGAAGGAGATCAGAAATTGTCCAGTCTGACCACCTGCATGTGACTGGGACCCAGGAATATAACAGTCTGCTTATACATGAGTCCTATTTCTTACACTATTATATTGACTGAGACCACAACTACTGGCATATTATGAGTATCGTGCAGATATTCTGCATGACAGAATGTGTGTGTGTGTGTTAAGAAAGAAATAATATGTTGTGACTTTTATACAATGTGGGAAATGTCGTTTTCTTACTGGCATACACATATAAACAAAAATTCCCAATTCAGAATAGATTACATTTGAATGATATCACAGTTTGGTTAAACACAGTTTGAGAGGTGCTAAAACCAAACAAAACCACATAATTTTCTAATAGCTGTTTTGTATGGACCATTAAAAAGCACTCATGGGCACAACACTGGAGCCAGAGTGCATCAAAACCATGCAGCTCAGGAGGCAAGTACCACTGGTCCCTCCTACTCTTGGTAATGCTCACAATGAATTTAGAATCCAGCAAAGGTTGCTATTCCATCTATGCAGTTTATTTGAACACAGTTAAGCCAAATTAAGCTTGTGGTTATGTACTCTTTTCTATTTAGAGCTGTTCTGTTCAAATTTTTCAAAAAAGATTTATCATATGACTGATACCAAGCATAAACTGTTTTAAGTCTGTGAGAGAGTTTTTCCAATAAGCTCATTATGTACAGCCTCCATCATAGGGAAAGAATAATGGGCAGTGCAGTAGGAGCCTCAGTTTCATGAATAAGTATCCCTCCTTCTCCTTTATACTGGAAAACATCTTAGTATGTAGAACCACTACAGCATTGCAGTTTGTGTTATCTCCTATACTCCTCCTTAATTTATTCTCATGGTGGAAGAATTCAAAAATTTACTGGATTAGGAAGATCCAGGGAAGCACCTATGTGAATTCTTCAACGTTTTTCCTTCATCATGGCTTTGTGTTTGAGGCACTGCCTCAGCTTCTTTACCTTGCCAGCTCCCAGTTCGTGCTTGTAAGTTATTTTCTGGCAGGGTAGAGCTCAGATTTCATTAGCCCAGATGTTTTGATGCTGCTGTAATGTAGAAAACATGCATTTTTCTTTGTTTCGTTCTCCCTGCCCTGACCTGCTCCCACCAAATGTCAGGAATACAAAGCTAACTATCAATTGTGAGAACAGCATCACGGAAGCCACTATCCCATTCCTGGCAGAATTTCTGCAATCCTCATCAGAGGACAAAACAGCATCCTCCTTCAGTGACCCATCTCATCTGCTGCTCCTAAAGGATGCAGGCACCCTTCACAGCAGCTCTGTTGCCCCAGGAGGAAATTACTGAAGGCATTCTGGTCCCCAGCCCACACAGCCCCAATGCATGGGGGTTGAACAAGGGATGTGAGCCAGGGAGAGATCCGGTGTTCCAGTCCTCTGACCTGGGCCACCAGGGAAAAAAATCCTGTGTGGCCGTGGCTGGGCTGGCCAGCAGCGCCCTCTGGCTGCAGCTCTCCCAAATTTTTTAAAATTTCAAAAGTTGTCAGCAAATACTGTCTTCTTTTTCCACAGGTACTGGCCATATTTAGATGGGAAGATAAGAGAAGCATTAGTTTTACGAAGTATTAAAGTGCGACTTCTCATAAGTTTCTCAAGAGACACAGATCCCCTTACTTTTAACTTTGTTTCATCTCTGAAAGCTATTTGCACTGAAGTTCCAAGCTGTAGTTTGAAAGTTGTAAGTATAATCCATGTTGCTTTAAAATACAAGATATTGCCCACCCGCCCAGAAAAAAAAAAGACTCAAGAAAACATAACAACTGAGAATTTTTTTCTGCTATTGTCAAAGTCTTTAAATTTAATTAAATATCAGGAAATGTAAAATATTGAGCATAATTTACTCCTAATAGTAACAGAATTCGAAATTAAGACAGAAAAATATATTGGTGCCAAAAGGCAATTGGTGTGGTGGACAGCCCGTGCAGAACATCACATGTGGTCTTTTCCCAGCAAGGCCAACAGAGTGAACTGTAGCCACTAGTCGTGTTTGTATTCTGAGATAAGAGTTAATCTGACAGCACAAAAATATGATTTAATCTGCATTCGTGTAATCTTACTGTTAAGCCTTGTAAGCATCTACTTTTCCTTCAGTCAATTTCAAACTACAAGAAAAAGTAATGAAGATTTTACGTTAAATTCTGACTATAAACTCAAAATTGTGAAAAGCAGAAATACCACTCTGGGGCCACATTAGACAAGGAAAGTGAAAAATACCATCTGAATATATTAGAGAACAGAATGTATGGTAAATGCTACTTCCAGTGTGATACAGTTCACTTTTATGAAATTGAGACACACTAGAAATCAGCCACCTGGGATCTTAGGGGAGCTTTTGTGGTTTGGTGGGTTTTTTTGTTTTGTTTTGTGGGGTTTTTTTGTTTTGGTTTGGTTTTTTGGTTTTGTTTTTAGTTTGGTTTGGTTTGGTTTTTTCTGCTGAATTATTTTGATTTTCTAAATTGCTAATCCCATAACTCCTTCTGGCTTTTTGAAAATTGACAACAATTCTGAAAAGGAAGTACTATTTCTTATACACAATAAGCGGTATTATGCATATCTAGAAATAGGGTTTTTGTTATAATGTATGTTGTTATAAGTTTCCTCAGTAAAAAAGCAGCATGAAGTGTGATTTTAAGTAAAAAAAACCCCATACGTAGTTGACTCTGTTTAAGCCACTTCAATTTTAAGTAGCTTGCTCCATATTTATCATCAAAATGTTATTTACATATTCAGTTTTTTTTTCCAAGTGGTACTTATATCCATTGTCATCTATTTACAGCAGGTAAAATCTTTTGTACAGAATTTATCTTGTCAGGAGCTAAATGATAAAAGGAAAAAAAAACCTGCTTCTAGACATCTGTTCTAGGTAAATAGTCCAGCTAGTGTCTCTGTAGTTAGGAAATACAAAAACAACTTCCAGGAAAAAATCAGCTGTAGAGAGTTACAAAGGCACAACACTAAGTCAGTTACCTCTGTGTTGTGCATCACATTTCCCAGTCTGGGTGAGCCGCTGCCTTAAATAAACTTTGGTATGAGTAATAGCCCAAGGGTCAGAGTTTGCTGGTGTCAATTTGATTTTGGCTGAAAACTAGGCTCCACGCTCTTTTAACTCAAAAAGCATGTCAGATGAGCAACTGCTTATTAAAACTGTATTTATTTTGTACTCAGCTGTTACAGCCAGGATCAAAGTGAAACAAAACTATATGTGTGTATGGAAGAGAAAGAATAGTTAACAAGGTAAAAACTGAATTACCTTTTGAACTATTGAAAACACTCCTTTTCCCTCTTGGTTCTGCTTTGGCTGTGAGGAAACATGAACTAACCTCAGTACAAAAAATACTGTCTTGCAGACATGTACTCTGTGTGTTTATATAAAAACCACTGAAATTTTAAGAGAAACCTTTCACAAATTCTGATTGAAATAACACTTAAAATTGCTAGGCTGCCACAATACCTCCATATGGTTCTGACCAAAATGCCACACACGCACACCTGCACCACATGACCTCCTATCCCCCTATTCTGTTCTTCTGGGAATAATATATCCTACAAAGCATACTCAGTAACTTCTTATTTTACATTTAGCTTTTGATCCTTGTGATATGCCTTATTTTGGTTTTGTTTTTGTTGTTTTTTGTTGTGGTTGGTTTTTTGGTTTGGTTCGGGTTTGTTTTGTTTTGTTTTTGGGGGGTTTGTTTTGGTTTTTCGTTTTTTGGGGTTTTTTTGGGTTTTTTTTTGTTGTTGTTTTTTGGGGTTTTTTTGATTGATTATTTTTTTCTTATCCCTATGGAAAGACTAGTCTGGCTTGAAAGTTTCCAGTGAGTGCCAATGGCTGGCTGCAGCTGCAGGGTACACTGGTTTGCCAATGGTCATTCTGGAGAAGGAGATGCAGATGTAATTTCTCTGTTAGATGGGAATCTCCTCCTGATTTCTGCTGGTCTCTGACCAGGCTAATGCAAGTTTTGATATTGCCTAACTGCAAGTATAGAGTCAGAAGCAGGGTGAGGCAACCCTGTTACACTTGGCATTTTCAGCATCTCAGAGTCCCATTCACATGTGCATTAAACTGAAACTGTTTTGAGAATGCAAACTCAATACAAGTACTCTGAAGAAAATGATCAATGAAAGGATTTGCACCTAGAAAGCTTTGTTTAAGGACTAACTAAATGCTGTAAGCACAAAGGACAAGGAATAATCTGCATATCAAACTGCTGCTGAAGCAGAGAGCTCCGTCCTGTGCACATGTGGTCATGAAATTAAAGCTTGAATCAGAAGGGCAAGACTCAAGGTGAAGAGCTCACCATTGTTCTTCTTGGGACCTTAATTCCTGTATTCCTTAAGTTTTTGTATTTGACCCTGTAAATGCATCTTGCTTGCACAAATGCTTGGTCTAACTCTCAAAGGAGCAGCAGGAAGGGGTCAGCTCTGTTGGGTGCAGTGCTGAATAGAGAAAGGTGTGTGCTTTGAAAGGGCCCACAGAAGTTATGACCTAGAACAAAATTGTCTGTAGACAACTGGAAAACACAAAGGAGTAGCATGGAACAGACGTCTCTCTACAGCCAAGTTATTCTTGAGCCTCCACAGGAATCTGTTTTTGAGTTGTGCAGGTGTATTCTTGCTCATTTTTATCTGGTACTGATCAGACAAGGAGTCCATATAGCTCTAAAATTTTAAATAAACAAAAAAAACAAATGAATAAGTAAATCTTGCTCATACTTCACTCTCCAGGGTAAAACATTTTTCTCTTGTTGCCTGGAAAATTTTCTTCATACCAAATTTAATCCTGAGAAGCTTCTAAGTTTCTGAAATGGCAAGTTTCCTGCTGGAAACTATGCAATGTGTGATTGCAGAGGTATTAATTCAGCTGTTATTGTGTCGTCTGATCCCAATCCTGAAGCAGACTTCAAACCTCAGCATCCCTTGAAAAATGAGGAAATGAGTTAAAGTTCCTGGCTCTTACCATAGAGAACAGAAAGATTGGGGGGAGGGAGGTTTCATTTTACAGCCTTTACTACCTGGCACTGTATTGCTTTTAGCATGCAGTAGCCATATACTTTGTATAGTTCAGAGCTGCCAAGGCAGGAGTATCACAAACTATGAAAATTAATTGGAAATACAATGTGCAGCATTTTATTAAAGTTAATGCTTGGCAATAAAAACTTAAGCTGTTCTGTAGTGCCAACTCATTTTCAATAAAGATTAGAGAATGGACTGTATTTTTTCTGACTCTTACAGAGCAATTCTCATTAACCTTTGCTTCTTTCTATTTTATGGCAGAAATTCTTTGACCTTGAGGAAGAGACTGCCTGCTTTCTTAAAGAACAGAAGAACACTTCTCTTCCCAAATTGAATCGTAACAAATACATGGTGACTGATGGAGCTGCTTATATTGGTAAGTAACCACATCTCAAGAAATTCTAGTTTGTATCCAAAAGCCTGAAATAACTACCTTTTGTAGATGAGCAAGCTACAGCTGATATATTCTTTAGGTGAAGAAAATAGTTAATTTGTTTTGGGATGATGACTGAACTGAGACTCTTCTCATTTAAAACCTTTTCTTCCTCTCTGATTCAGTTTCTCAAGACCAGAATTCTGCTTTCAGTATCCTAAAACAGACTGAAAACACAAATATAACACAATTTATGAAGTAGGTGTGATGATTAGCATATTCTCTTGTTTTGCAATCCAATGAAAATGGAGTGTTCTCCTTTCCCCGTGTTATTACTAAAGCTATGGTCAATCCTGGCAAATACTGTACAGATGCTGTTCATCCTCATTATCCAAAACCTTACTCCATTTACTGTAATGACATTTCAGACACCGTCCTAACATCAGGTATTTTGGGTTAAAGGTATATTTAAGTAAAATTGGTGTGTGGCACCTCACTAAAGTTCATTACCAGTCAAATGCCCACTGAATGCAGGCTGAAAACTACCTTTTGAAAAATCTGAGTTGTGTGTAAGCTGTGTAAGAAAACCACTACTGAGTTCAAAAGCAGCTCAAGACACTTTTAAAAGCCATCTGATGTACTGCAGCTTGATGCTTTAGGGATCTTACTGACTCACTGCCAAGGGCTTACTGCCCATGATAGCAGAGGTGGTGCAGGAGGGCAAAGGCTGCAATCCAAAAGCAAAGCCCACACACATCAACTGTGGGACATCCCAAACTGTGTAGAGAAACAACTGAGATCTTCTCTGAAAAGCCCACCCTGATAGGCTCGAAACACACACCTCGTAATCTATCCAAATCTTATTTTTTACATCCAATACTGCAGCTCATTCCTCCCTCATCTCCAGGAGGTTTTATGATACCCACCTGCCCCTCTCCCAGATAATTTTTTCCACTCCATGCTGGATCAAATCTCAGTCCCTTGGAACTCATCTACACTTAGATTCTTAGCCAAGTTGGGCTTTTTCTTTCCTATTGTACTTGCATCCTTAGCTACATATAAATAAAAGAAAGAAATTATCAAAGTTCTGTTAAAGTAATACAAATGCATGCTTAAGGACCAGCTACATCTTTTACTTGAAAGCATAGGAAAAATTGTCCCTTGTGATGAGGTTTCAATTTACAATCCTTAACATTTCCCGCTGAAGTAACAGCCTTGTTTGTCCAAAGTACTGCATGTTTTCGGTGTGTAATTTAAAATAGTATTTAGAATTTTAATGAAATTTAAAAAAAAAAAAGTAACTGGAGCACTTGATTTACCTGTTTTTCATTAGTCCAATTATCCTTTTTGCCCTGCTATCCCCAGGATTCAAAGTGCTTATTTGTTACCTTAGATTTCAAGAAAGATTGTAATAACGCATAAATCAGTAAAATCTATTTTTCTTTCCTCAAATAGTATCTGTCAACAGGTAATCTGTAAAATATCTACTGGTTTGGAAGTTTGAATTGTTTATACTTTAAAAAAAAAAATCATTCTTAGCACTGAAAAGGCCAGTGAGGAAAGTAAATGGAGTAATAATGTAATAGATGTAAAAGGAAGAGCACATTAATTTTCAATAAACAGAAGAACCTGTTTTCACTTCTGAAGGCTTAGAGCTGTTAAAACTTCAAGAAACAATCTTCACTGCACATGGTATGTATTGGAGCTTTTTTTTTCTGCTGGTATTAAAAAAAAAAAGTAGCTTCCATCTCTGCACTGAGGAAAACGGTTCTGGATTGCCTTTAGGGAGATTGGTTTTTTATTTGGTTCTTTTTTTAAATGTTAGAAACTCACTGTTTATTCCTGCCTTTGCTTGCAGGTAATTTTGATTGGGTGGGAAATGCTTTTACGCAGAATGCTGGAGCTGGCCTTGTTATCAACCAAGCAGACACGGGGAACAGCACAAGCATCATTAAGCAACTCAAGGCTGTTTTTGAAAGGGACTGGTATTCACATTATGCCAAAAGTTTACAACCAACAAAAATCCCAAACTGCTTTAACCACAAACTCAATAAAGGAACTTCAAATAAGACTGCCATGAGCAATGTGAATTAGAAAGACTATTTTACTGTTTAGTATGGCAATGAAGAATTATGTTGGGGTGTAGCCTTCTTTCATATTTACAGACAAAAGACTTAAAGAAAAAGCAAAAAAAAAAGTTTGGTTTGGGGGGGTGTTTTTAGGAAAAAGCACACTTATATTAAATCTGTCTAACCTATATTCTCTGTATGAATTATTTAAGACTTTCAAAGACTTTGTTACTTCTGACACTGAATGTCATTTCTGCTTCCATGTGAATTTTAATGTTCCACATTTGAATTTATCAGCATGTGTCAATGTTTCTGTTCTAGGACTTTCCCCAATTGCCAACCTGGCTAGAACAAACCTTGAGGCAAAATGAAGATTCAGGCTATGAAATGACGTTCTAAGATCAGTTATTATTGACATACAAATAGATGGTAGGTCTATTGTAATAGAAAACATAAAGGAATAAGCAAAGTTTCACCCATATAAATAATTCCCTTTAAATAACTACCCTGTCTAAATATACTTCTTGGTTTTGAGCATTTACTTTGAGTATCACTATTCCATGTCTTCTAACTAGCCTTAAAATACATTGGAGTAACAGGACTGGTAATTCATTCATCTCTGAACAGTATGAGAAATTTTTGAGGGCTTGGGGTTGGCCTCATCAAGTTTGTCATATTCCCTAAAGCCTCTCAGACTTTTTTATCAAAGTACTGTGGATTCCTTTCAACAGAATAGTTATTTCCAATTACGTGCATTTCATCTAACATGGAAAAGCTCTGGGCTAATAGCTAAAAGCTAGGACTAATTTTTTTTTATGTGTTTGTAATCTCAAGAAAATTTCTTCCCCAAGTTAAATATTTATCACATATGAGTCTGCAGATATGTGATGACTCATTATTAAACCAATGCACATCTCAAAATCAAATACTGCTTTTTAGAAAGTCCAAGGGTTATGCAAAATCATGCAATAATTGTTGTTAAATGATCATACAGTAATTTTGTTGATTTTTACACCTGAAAAAATTGCTTTCCTACCTTCTATTTTAAAAAGAAATAAAAATTGGGAAGTGACATTTTTTTGTTAAAATGTCGTCCACATAGGCAAATTCACCTGCAGGGACAGAAAAGTGATGCCTTCATTTAGACCACAGTATTAGTTGGTGTCAAAAGTGTGCCTCTACAGTCACAACTAAGTTGCACCAAAGAGCAACTGTTCTATGAAAGTGTGAGTTTGCTATTAGAAGAAATACATATAAATGTTTGGCAACAGATTTTTCTCCAGTCAGAGATGTAATAGCATAGTTTCATAATAAAAATATTTCAGTACTCTGCCTCTGCTTCCATTGAAGAAACACAACCTTGAAAGCAAATTGCATTCATTTTGTTAAATATTCACAGAACCTTTTCCAAAATGACAACTTTTCTTCCAATCTCCTGAAGGCACATTTCAAAAGCAGAGGGCAAAAAAAAAAAGAAACCCAGCCACGTTCCAATGTATTAGTTTAATCTTAAGAAGAAGCTAAAAACCCACCTTGACTTTCAAAATGTAGCTTACACTTATAAGGTAAAAAATTAAAATTTATGTTACAGTGAGCACAGCTTAGGAAATTCTAATAAATTAACACGTGCACAACTTCAAATTGTCAGCTAGAGATACCCCACAAGACTAATTATGATCCCAAAAGGCACACTTTTGACAAAGAATCTTCGTTTATTTTGGAATTGCAAATATTTACATAATCTTACTGAAAATAATGATAAATAGAAACAACTTCTAAGATTGTCAACTTTTACAGAAAATATTTTGCACAGCTCCAATAGTCAATAACATTTTCTGATATTCAGATGAACACATGCCATGTATTAGTCTCACACACACACAGAGAAAAGCATATAATCTGACATTCTGATAAGAAACAAAGTTTTAAAAAGAAAAATATTTTCTGAGTTGCTATGAAGAAAGATCTTTTTGAGGAGAAATTTCTGGATTTTCTTCCTTCTGTATTTAATTTAAGAGTATGTATATTACATATGGGAGAGAGACTCGCAGCACTTAACTTACATGTTGTGGACTTCTTGTTTTGTTTAAGAAATTAATATTAGTCCAGATTAATTTCTGGTGAAAATTTCAGCTGAGTTATACCACCAATAACTTTAGTCTTGTGAGTCAACCCACAAAATGAACAAAACAAAAGCCCACCACATTTTTAAAAGCTGGTTGAGATAGTTGTACAGTTTCTGAGGTCCCTGTGGATGGGTGATCTTAAAGTTAAGATAAGCTTAATATCATGTCCTTACATAAAACACAAAATAATTCATGCAAACAAAGAAATCCCACTATCTGGAGTGTTAGCACCTAATGGCAATAATACACAGTAATTAATCAGTGTAGGGCTTTTTCCTCTCTTTTGCATTATGGATACTGCAAATGTGTTAAGTTTTTTAAATTACATCTTGTATAAATAATGGAGGATCTGAGTGGAACACAAATTTGTCAGATGCTAAAGCTAAGCTGTTTATAAAGCAGGATTTATTGATGAAGTCAGACTTACCATTCACTGATTTTGTGTAACAGATGGACAGATCCTAGGAAAATGCAGATCATGAATGCTAACAAGATCTGTTAGTTTACAAATATTTTCTTATTGGCTAGATAAAGAGATTCTTGGTGCTTCAGTGATCCCCCTCAAAGACCAGGTACATAAAAGTATTTTTTAAAAGTGTCAGTATATTTTGGTTTTATGAATGAAAAAATTTGGGTGGTTTTGAACAACTTTCAATGTGAAATACTGGCCAGCCATCCTATAAATGGAATGGCAGACTCAAATTTAATTTGGTATGAAGTATGGATCAATACTGTAATAACTATTTAAAATGGCATCAGCTCCAAAATAGTACACAAGGCCTTGCTCTATTACATTATCTGAAAGAAAAAGTGCATCCTTGGACTTCAGCAAATAGGAAATTTAAAATACCAGATTATTTTTTGAAACTGTTTTAGGGGATTATCGCCAATTAATTGGCCTGGGCCAGTGCTGTTACTTTTAACTAGATTTGCTAAAACAGCCTCACTTTTGGCTTCAGATCCTTCTGCCACTGTAATAAATCGGAAGCAAATCCATTACAGTGATTTCACACTAGTTTAGCAGGGATCAGGATCTAAACTAGTTTCCTCTTGCTTCCAATCTCCTGAGTATCACCACTGCACAGGCTATTTCCTAATTTAACAGGGATTTGCATTCAGGGGTTTCTCACAGACCTCACAGGTATAACCCAAAAGATGCACTTTCTCTAGGCCCTTCTAACTGGCATTGGTAACTCTGTCATATTAAAGGCAATTTCCTAAACAGAAGAGTTTTATTCTTAAAGAATATAGACTGTAATTGTTGTTTGCTGCAAACATTTACTAGTGCCTTATTCATACAAGTTTTTGTTTAACTGTTCCTCACATGAAGTCCTGCTAAAGATCCTGTAGCTAGTACTGAGGCATAGAGCAAACTCCCTAAGTAAGAAGACATTGTGGCATTTACGGTTTAGTACCTAAAACCAGAGTCACAAAAAGACAAAAACTGACTGCAAGATGTTGGTCCAAACCACAAGCACATCTAAACTGGAAAGTTTTTATCCAATCCCAGTTCAAGAACTGAATTTCACAATTTACTCCTGGCTTCATTATCAAATAATCTACAACACAGTTAAATTATTCTGTCCTGCCAAGGTATAAAATCTGAATTCCCCCAACATCTGGCTGCTGTCAAAACCATCAGAATCACAGAAATTCCTGTAAACACAGGTTGAAGTCCAAATATCACACAGTGACTACTTTCCAGATCTTGCATGTTAAGTCTCATGCTGTTTTGGGCCAGCTGCTTTTTCTTCCTGAAGCATGAACTAGTATCCACGACTACACTCACCTCTTCTTTGAAGACCAGAAAGGCATGGATTGTGTGCTGCAGCACAATGGCTACAGCTGTACCCTAACAGGAACAGATCTAGGTTTTACCCAATACAGGGCCAGGTGTTCCTCCCAGTAAATCCAGGCTGTGCTGATGGTTCAGAAGACAGCTTGAGAAACAAGTAGAAAAGCTTACAAATGCTATTTTAAAGACCTACCCATTATTTGCTGTACTACAGCTACCTAAGTTCTACTACTTTGTTGAGACTTGCACACATAAAAACTGAACAAAAAAGTTCTGTTACCTGCCAGTTAACCCTAAGAAAAAAAATCCAGAAAATCTACAGGGTTTTTTGTGACTTTAGCACGTACTTACTGGAAAGAGTGTGCACGCTCTCATCAAAGATTGTGAAGACATCAGTTGGCTATTCTGGTTCTTCAATCTGAAGTTCTAAATATCCCTGTCTCAGATAATTACACACTTGACTCCTGAGAATGGCCTTACAGAGTGCTCTAAGTTAACTTAAAGCCTTTCTGGTCTTCAAAATTAACTCTTCATTTTAATACAAATATATTTGACTAAATATTTAATATATTTCCAGATTGTAATTTCTGGTGCTGTGTTTTTCTTCCACTCCTACCCTTTCTCTGTCTACATCTATCTTACCTTCATGGTTTTTCAGTCATCATTATTCCAATGCAATCTATGTAAAGAAACCAGAATGAATCCTTGGTGTGTTTAAATTCACAATGATGCCTCCCAAGTTGAAGGTACCAGTGAACATGCTCCGCTTCTAACTGCAAGGTATAGCAGCTCAACTGATACTGTAGGAGACTGCTTTTCTTAGCTGTAGTTTCTCATTTTAATTACTGCTGGATGATATTTATGAATTTCTCAGTATTGAATCAGGTTGCTCTTGGATCATCACTTTGCACAAATGCCTTAGGAGCTTGCCAAACTAGCATGTAAGAGACCTCATTCAAAATAGTTTAGACAAGAAAAGAAGAACTCATGTGCTTTACACTCTGAAGGGTGCTGAAGTCAATGGATGAACTCCAGTCCTATAATAAAGTGGAGCTTTATATTGTACCTCCTGTTTAGATTAACACTGCATGGGCTTCCAAGAAAAGTCTGTGAGAATTGTTTGTTTTAATTACCTTGTGATCAGGAATTTACAGAGAATCTGAATGAAGAATCCAGCTGTACTGAGTGGTTCAACACAATAACTTAAACTGGGTTTTCATGGAAACACATTTATATTCCATATCCATATGATAAAACTGCATTAACATGCTAATGTCAGGTTTTCCCTACACTTCAAAAGCATGTAGATTAAAAATTAAGCTACTGCAGCCTATTTCTGAAAACATTGTTAAAAGTAGATTTTAAGCGCGTAATTCAATTCTGGCTGCAAATTATTCTCTCTAGTAATGTAGTCAGCTATTTTTTTCAAAACAAATTCTACACTGTGATTTTACAGGAAGACTCAATAACTTTTTTACCCTGTAAAATAACCGTGATCATTCTCCCTTTAAGAATAGAAAGAACGTTGATGGCAAATTCAGGCTACAGAACATAACAAAATATAATAAAATGGCCGGCAACTGCAGCATTCCAGAAGATTATTTTGTGTTATTTTATGTTGCATGGCCACAAACATGAACGACATGAGTTACATGTGTCACGATGGTGTTGTGTAAACACCTGGTGGACATTGAATCTCATACAGTAAAATCCATCCCTCTTGTAACAGCATAAAATATAGTAAGGGTAAAGAGGAAGTGGCAGAAAAGAGCCAGAGGCAAACTAACTTGGATAAGCTTGAGTTAATGGACTGGATGCTGACATAAAAGCTCTGGACTGCATTTTTATTTTGTTCCTTTCTCTGTAAAATTCTGTGCTTCTTATGCATCCTTCTTGCTCATCTTTATACGAGTGAACTCCCACTTTTTTTTCAGAATGGGGAAGAAACCTTCAACAACTACAAACTTATGCTTAACAGAAAGAAATCAGCATGAATAAAAGCCCATTGATTTCTGTTTAGCAGGTACCAGTAAAGCACTGTTTGAAATGGGGCTCCTCCTTGGATGTTAGAAGTTTCTTGTGTAATATAAACAAAAACTGGCAACATAGCACATGCCTGAAAATTTCACATCACATCCAGCATTTGCTTGTGATTTGCTTATTCTCTCAATGTAGAAATACAGTCATCAGACAGATACCATTCTGAACTACTGATCAACTGGTGAAAACTAAGCACAAGTATCAGGTAATACAACTTGACACATTCAAATGAAGAAAAGAAATCATCCCAGAAGAGCTAACTGTATAAAGTTTATAAGTCACTTAGAAGCTAGAATTATTTCCAAATGTAACTTTTAGAGATTTAATGAGGGTTTTAATGGGAAAGGAATCTTTCTGTTAAAGGCATGCACTGTTACATGTAGAGTCTAAGCAAAACAGCATATAAAATGTAAAATGAGAAGCTCTTCAAATGGAAGTATGTAGACCAACATTTTATTGACTGACCTGCTAAAAAATATTTTTAGTGGATTTACTCAATGTTCAATTACTTTACAATAATCTCTTAAATTACTCTGCAAGTATTCCGTATTCATATTTCTTCAAGCAACGCTGTACCTGTATTCAGTGTTTTACTTGAAACTTGACAAAAAGCAGGATGCTTCTGGAAGTGATAGCTGTTTCTTTCAAAAGGTCAGAGGGCTTCTTCTCACCTAACTTGTCCTCTTATTGTCTCCTATTTCTTCAGCAACCCAGTCCAGCCTTACATTTCTCATTGCCTGAGTAGCAAAGAAAATTAAGTCACCTGCTGTTTCTGAAGACTGCTGGCTGTTCAACATGTACTTGCCCTTTGAAAGATCCCTCATCTAATGAGATACTAAAAGTATAATAAAGGAGGCCAAGCACATAATTCTAGATGCCTCATGTAATTCTTTACCTGGCAAGACACATAGGCAAATTCTGGAAAAAGAGATGGAGGGCAGGGGCAGAGAGAATGCTTGGCAAGCTTTAAATGAGGTAGAGGTTCTTCTGATGATATAAATACCTCTCCTGGTGAACTTACTTTATTCTAGAATAAACCATTCTTTACCACACAGCCAAATTTGCAATGACTGAAATGTGTGGCTAACTTCAGCATGAAAAGGTGAGAGGTTAAACGCCCCTCATCTTCATGAATTGAACTAGTTTCTTCACTATGTAAGAGAGGTGGAAGAAGCAGGTAACATTGCTTCCTCTTCTGAGGGAATAGCCCAGGTTGCTACTAGAAACAGAGTTGATAAGGTTTCTAAAAGAAGCAAACTTCTTACACATCTGACTTCTATTAATTCTCACAAAGTGGTGCATCTCTGTGGAAACTTGAGGCTCACAGATTTTGTACCAATTTCTTTGTTGCAAACTGTCAGACTTCTCAGGAGAGCTCCTTTTCCTCCTTTTCACTATGCTCAAGACCATTGTGACTTCTGCTTTTAACAATCTCCAGATTTTTCAAAGACATTTCTGAACTAGACTATAAGAATTTTCCCTGTGAAAAGGCAAAATGAAAGGCAGGTTCAGTGAGGAATCCAGAGAACCTAGTACAAATATTAAAATACATAAGAAATCGGGATCAAAACCGCAAGGCATTCTCATTTTTGTCTACAAATGAGACTTGGGAAAATAAATGAGAAGCTAATGCAGTACATCAGATTAATGAGACTAGAATTTATAAACCAAAACTCTTACTTTTATGGACAGTCCCCACATCTGAACTGCTGCTCTCATTATGCAGAGATACAGTGAAGAGTCAGAGAACTGCTTTGATATTCTGTACAAAAGTTTAACCATTCAATGTATTATGTCCATTTCTCAAGGTATACAGTTTAAAAGGTAGGCCAAAAAATGGGGTTCTGTGTATATTTATACAGATCTTACTGTCAAATAATCATTGAAAACCAGTCACTTCTCACAGCAGTTGTGTCTTCAGGTGTCACCAGAGAGATCTTACTGAACAAGTCTGGAGGAAGGCAGAAAAGCAACATCTGTGGCAGCAAGTAAGCCAACCAAAAGAAGCTGCAAGCCCATTTTACAAGTGCTCATTGATACAATAAAAGCATTCAAATGTCCCCATCCAGCTCAGATTCCAAAC
The DNA here is from genome assembly GCA_013397375.1 of Toxostoma redivivum. Taxonomy (NCBI): domain Eukaryota; kingdom Metazoa; phylum Chordata; class Aves; order Passeriformes; family Mimidae; genus Toxostoma; species Toxostoma redivivum. The sequence goes on along the minus strand of VXBI01005961.1, from coordinate 465,596 downwards.
GTCCTTGTATCAGATTCCAAATACAGACTTGAGGCTCCTCCCAAACATTCACACAGGGACATGTCCCCAAAGGAAAAGTTAGTGTCTTTGCCAGAAGAGCTTGGAACGTCTCTAGCACAATTACTTGTTCCCCTGCTGTCCTGCTCTTAAATAAGGCTGATAGGAAATAGTACAGCTTTCTGGAAAGGGCCACATATCCTTTACTAGAAAGTGCAAATATGCACACAAAGAGGCTCCGAATAATGAGTTACCAAAGTGGACTCCTGGCTGCAGCACAGAGGGACATCAGTGTCACCATTTCTGAGAGCACACACCAAAGCCATCTGCGCACCTTGTCATTCCCACACTGCATGTGGGCCAAAGCTCACTTTTTAAAACAAAAAAAAGGGCAGTGTTTCTCTCTGAATGAAACATTCCAGAGAGGATTATGCCTTTCTTCTTTTTTTCTTCTTCTTTTTTTTTTAATAGAACAGCAATCACTGCCCCACTTTTCTTCCCTTTCCACATTCCATTTTGCAAATTAGCAAATGCTTCCACCATCTCTGCCTCATCTGTCTTTTTCCTTTTCAAGCTATTTCCTGAATGCTGTTTCTGAATCCCTTGCTGCTGCTTTGTACACAAGGATGAACTCCTGCAACTTGCATTGTTGGTGCTGTAACATCCTACAAGGCTACTTCCACTAGCTTTCCTGAAGTGCTCAGAAGAAGGAAGCACATGCACACAATGTTTAATGACACACAAATTACTGTGTATGAAGACAAGGAAAGCCAGGGCAAAAGCAGAATGCAGGCACTACTGGAAAAATACCTGGACAGGGAAGGGGTCTAAAGTCATACTCCTCAATCCGATTTCACCTTGGCACACCCAAAACCTGTATCAGGATCTAGAGCTCAATTTTGCAAACCTTGCACAACTAACAAAAGCCTTGTCTCTGGGTATTCTGTTTGCTGTTGGCCTGGAGTCACACTCCAGGTTAGCCTGCCAAGCTAGGCAATAACAAGCGACTCAAAACCACAGACAACTTCAAACCACGTGACCTCAACTTTATCCTCCAGGTGGCTTTTGCCCACAGAGGGGGTCTAACCTGGGTACTTGTCATCTTGTGACAGTTAAGATGGTCCAAGCTCACCATCATGTGTAACACCACCACCTTCAAAAGAGCAGATGAAGAAAGAAGATCTCTCTGCAAACATATTTTAAATCTGTGAGTGAGACTTTGGCACTGCATTGTATTTCCCAACACAATCTAAAAGTATCAGGAGTCCTGGGTAGAGTTTGCAGAGCAAAAAGGGTATGTACTATATGTTTCCTACTATACCTCTTCTGATGGAATAAATATCAAATAGAAAAATCTGTCTAAACTTATTTTGAGAACTGCATGGCCAGCTTATGCAGTAGCTAGATACGTGGCAAGGTTACAGTATTACTCTCTAAGGAGAATACAATTAATATGCGTAGATATTTTGTTCAATTCAAGCACTGTGTAGTCTCCAAGTTCTGCTATGAGAAGTATGGATCACTTCTCATTATCCTTCCTATTCCAAACACAGTATTTATCACAGGTGTGTACAATACAGTGGCATAGCTTAGGCCTGTTATATAGGTCAGTATCTGCAATGCACATGAGAACATAGTTTGCCACTGCAAAGGAGAGTGGCTGCAAAATCTATTTTGGATAATCCAATTTATATTTGAGGAAATCAATGTGTGGTCATTTCTAGAACTGTGAATATAAGGCAACTGCTGCATGCTTGTATATTTGATAAGTTTTATTATACTATATCCTTATATGAATGCCTATGCAGTGTAAATGCTTTAATATAAAATACTGAATCGTTTTTTTACACATTATTTTCTACACAATGCTACATTTTACTGCATGTTTATTCATTTTTTTGTGTTGGTACAAAGTGCAAGCTGCAAGACACATGATTTTAATAACTTGCACAGCAGCTATTCAAATCCATTATAAAAACATGTTCTTATGTAAAGACTTAATTTGGCAAGAAATGTGCTTCCTTTAGACAATGGGCTTGGTTCACAGCAATACCTGTGTACTTAATGTTTATTAAAAAAAAAACAAAACAGCATTATCCCTGAATCTGTAAATGGGGCCATTGACTCTGCTGCAAACCACTGTGTTAGTATGCTTTGGTACCTTTGAAAATGTAAATCTGCATTTACTAGGAAAATAGATGATGCTGTCCTGAGGCAAACTGTAATTGAAAAAGCCCAATCCTGAGCAGCCATTGCGTTTGGTGCTGCAGGATGACAATGTAGCAATCTGTTTTTTTTCTTTAAACGATACTTTCTCATGACCTTAATACAATGAGTTCATGTTACTTGATTGTGAACTGGGCCCACTGTTTACAGTATTATTATTCATAACCAAAGTTCAATGCAATTAACAAAATTGATCCAATTCATTTGTTTGGAAGAAAAAAGAGACTGATTTTGCTGGCTTGGTACAGAGTGTTGCTTCTGTACCAATGCATTTTAAATGTAAGGAAATCACTGGCTGAAAGTCTGATGGCTAAGACAACATTGTCAGTAAGTAATATACTGCTGGAAAATAAGTTACCAATGATGTAACATAAATCAAGGTAATCATTAATTTAAAGATATGTAAATATCAATTTTAATGCTGCAGCATCATAGAGATAATTTTCACTGCTTTGATATCCAAGGATTCCTAGTACTACACAAACGTATTTTATCTGCTGCATTTTTTAGTTTCAGTACTTTCATTCAAAGTAAAATAACTCCCATTTCTTTGTACTGCACTGAAATAAAGAATCCTGTTTCAGTACGTAATGCTTTTCTTATTCCCTCTGGTCTGTTTGTTTCTATGAGCACCAAATCCCAGATACTAGCCCCTGCTGTCCAGCTCCCAGTCCTCTGTACATACACACCCCAAAGGCACACCAGGCAGCACTGACTGACCACTTGGTGCCTCCATCCAGGGCTCTGCAGAGCCTGAGCAGCACTGGCACAGGTGCCAGACCACTGGGACTTCTGCAAAATGATCCTCTTTCCTAGTAGATTAGCATTAAAATTTTAGTTGGAATCTGGGAAAGCAGGCACTACTCTGGATTTCTCATTTCTCAGGAGACTGAAAGAGTCATTGTGATTTTCTGTTGCCAGGACTGCGGTCACATTCTGTTCAGACAGGAGTCCTAACCAAGTGAACATAAATTCCCCTCTGATTTGCATCTAAAAAGCTGCTACCAGGCCTAATTCTAAATAATTTGCTCTTTGGAGACTCATGTTCCAAGTAGTTTGGAAACGAGAACACTGAGCAGCAAATAATACTCAGACAAAAAGGTGAAGACTGACAGGGGATGGGAGAAAGCTGAATTTCCCGAGATAAGCACTGGCTTCAGTAGCATGTGCTTTTGTAAGAGTTGTTCTATGTTGCACTAGAAGGCAGCTTTTGACTGCACAGGTCCCAGTGGGGTGAGCAATAGCTGCTGCCCTGTGACCCACAGTGCTGCAAATACAACACCTGAACAGATTTCAGGTACAGCAGGAGTGACGAGGGCAGAACAAGGAGAAGGAATCAATTCCCATGAACAGAAGCTTTACCTCACTTATGTCCCCATTTCTTTGACAACATCAGAGCACATCACTTTCACATTTTGCATGTTTTTTCTGCAATAAATGCAAGACAATTATTCTACTTGATTATTATTTTAGTGCGCATTTTCACAAAAAAATGAAGTATACACTTAACAAAAATATGCATTTAGGAACTCAATATTCTTTTCATGTATGCAGCTTCACAACAATCATATGAAGCAGGAAACAAAATATTAGTCCTGTTTACAGACAATTAGCAACTATAGTTGCTTACTGTGCACTGTAGCGCTACAATTAGTCTGCAGAATACACAAAATTTTAATTCAGCTGCTGACATCTATTTTCATGTTAAATTTCCAAATATGCATTTTCTCTGGCAATATGCTTGGAAATATTCAGATGCATTCCATAAGAGGACGAAAAATAATTTCAATCCCAGTAGCTGAAAAGAAATCAGCTGCAGTGTCACAGCTACAGTGCAGGCCACTGCCACTGGACTGATTCACAGAGAAGGAAAGGATTTTATCCTATTCCCTGCCTTTGATCACAATAGGATTTGTGCTCCTGGAATGATCATGGTGATATGGGTGAGTCCCCTCTCTGTTCAGAATCATGTGCACTGGAAATGGCGACCTTCCAAGTAAAGCAGACTATGCTTCCTTACAATACTGTAATGTTTTTCACAGGACACATCCTTTTCAGACTTGATATCCACCTCCAAGGCAGCACATACATTTTATCAATTAAAGCAGGGCGCTGATCCCAAAGATGTTGACATCTCCAAGAATTTTACAGTTTCCTACAAAAAAAAAAAGGAGCCCTACCCTACCCCTTGATTAATTTCTGAGTACCAATACTCATTTCTCACAGAGTGCCACATGTATTCAAGCAATGCTGCACTGAAAGAACCCAGAAAGTGACAGCACCTGTAGCCAGGTAAGAGGAACAGCAAATCAGCTGTGCTATGCTCCTGGACCTTGCTAACCCTTTTGGTGCCAAGTAACAAAACAAAAAGTAGAAAAGCCATTTTCTTTCACATACAGGTTTCTTAACAGTACTGTCATGGTTTAACCCCAGCCAGGAGCCAGGCCCCACACAGCCACTCACTCACTCCCCACCAGCAGGGCCAGGGAGAGAATGGGAAGGGTAAAAGCTGGAGAACTCATGGATTGAGATAAAGAGAGTTTAATCGGGAAAGCAAAAACTCTGCAACCAGGCAAAGCCATAAAAATCTTAATTCACCACTTCCCATGGGCAGGCAGGTGTTCAGCCATCCCCAGGACAGCAGGGTCACATCATGAGTGATGATGACTTGGAAAGACAAATGGCATCACTGCAAACATCCACCCTCCTTCCTCCTCCTTCCCTCTACTTTGTATCCTGAGGAGGATGTCATATGGGCTGGGATATCCCTTTGGTCAGTTGGGGTCACCAGTCCCAGCTGTGTCTCCTCACATCATCCCCTGCACACTCAAATTCCTTGCCAGCCATGGCAGTACAGAAAGAAGGAAAGGCCTCAGCTCTATGCAAGCCCTACTCAACAATAACAAAAATATCTCTATACTATCAGATCCATGTTCAGCATAAATCCCAAACATAGCTCCTGGGAAGAAAATGAACCCTACCCTGGCCACAACCCACACAAGCATACTCTTTAAAGTAGCTGATGTGCATGACACACTAACAGTGTGCTGACACAGACTGTCCCTGGTTAAATAACTCCTGAACAGCCTATATTTGTTGTCCCAGCACAAAACTCTAGCCTACTTAGAGAATTCTGCTAAATGTAACCCAGGTTTTGGAACTGTATTATAGACAGAAGAAAAATATTCAGAACAGGTGCTTGGCTCACTGCAAGAAACCTTCCAAATCACTTCATTCCTGGTGCCCCACAACCAATGGGAAAAAAACAGTGCCATCAAAATGATGCACAGGAAGTTTGAATCAGAGGGCAGGGAAATCACTGAACAGAAATAACCCACTTTTCAGGCTTTCATGTCTCATTTTTTTCCTCTGAACAAAATAGGACTCTATTTTGAGACAGAGAAGGGATGTCTTTCTTCAAGCCTTGCGCAGCCTCCTGCAGCCTGCTGTTTAAAACTCATTCATGATGCTCGATAACACAAAGATGAAAGCAGAAATCATGGCTCAGTACCAAAGAGTCATGTTCCAATCCCTACCCTGTATCCTTTTTATGGATATAGCCACTAACGAACCAATATGGCAGTAAGCCCTTAGGTAGGCTTTACTGCTGGTGTAACATAATACTCCAAAGACTGTGTTCAGCCTGCCAACAGCATGCCAACACATCCCCAGGCTCCCAGAAAGGTCATGTCTTCTATAGCAGAGCCAGCTCAGTGAGCTCTGTTTTAAAGGCTTATTAATGCTTTAAAGCATCTCAACTCAAGTACGACTAGCATAACAGCACAGTTATGGGTAAGGCTGTGGCATCTGCTTAGTGAAAAAAAAAAACACATAAGCAATGAAAACAGCATTCCAAGCTGTGGCTACCATCCTCGAAAGCCTGGTCCCCAGATTTAAGTATCAAACTCTCAGCAGAATAATCTTTCAAAAATACCATGTTTTCAAACACCTGAGTTGGAGAAAAACAACTCAATACAGTGGGTTCACCCATATCATGGGACACCCAAAATAACCAGAGTGCTTCAGCCTGACCCTTTTAGGTCTGTTCATCAGTGCTTGCAAGGAAATGGTGCAGAAGAGTCAAACTCTGTACTCTAACCTAAGTGTACAGCAAAAGTCAGTTTTCACACTGAAGGGTGAAATTTATCTCAAGGCCTCACATTTTTTGCTGTTACAATGCCTTGTCAGGATTAATGCCTCCACAATGATTATGATATATGTATGATAGACATGCACCCTTCTTTCTGGTGACTTGGTAAATTCACTTACACAAGTAAAACAATGTGGAAAAAAATAACAAAATTCAAGGAAAAAGTTGAAAAACACTTCTAGGTATTCACTCTGCCAGGAGGTTTCAATCCCAACATGCTTGGAGTCCTAAGCCTTCTCCAAGGCTGAAAGCTCTTTAACGAAAACATTTTGTGGAATGACCCAAGTAAGAAACAGGCAACAATAGGAAACTACTTTTCTATTTTGAGTATAATCTTATGTGCAATACAACAAAAGATGGAGACTCGAAATGTTGATAAGAATGGAAGATTTGAAGATTTTGGCTTATCTTTAAGCAGGCAAATGAAAAGTTCAGAACAGCTACTAAGTAGTATGCTTTGCAGAAAAGCGTTTTCAAATGATCTGTTTTTCCTGTGAACTTTAGGCTAAAGATACATTAGAATAATCTAAAAATAAAAGAACCAGGAATAAAATGGTAAGATTATGTTCTTTAGTACTTAAAGTCTGTATTGTCAGGAATTCACATTGCTGCCTTTGGCACACTGTGGCCAGACATATCTCTTTAATACTAAATGCAAGGACTTTAGAAGCTGAAACAAACTGAACTTGTTCCATTCCCATTTCTGTAAAGGGAAACAGAAAAATCAGTTGTCACAAGTTTTATATCCTATAAAACTTACTTAAAACTTACTTAAAACTTAAATTGCTTACTTGCAATTCCACCAGGTTTTGTTAGCCTGTTTTGCCTAGATTAATAATCTGGGAGAGGGGTTTATTATCATTATGGCTTCTGGAATGTGTACAGGAATTGAACATGAATTATATTAACAGCAAAGAAATTAATGAGAGAATCAGGAGCTCCAATCTGGAAGCGAGGAGCATTAATTTAAGTTGCTACCCAAGTGATTCCTCTTGATCTTCTGCCCACCTGATACTCTGCACCTGTTGTACACAGAAGTCTCCTTTGGAATAAAGCAGATTCTGAAACAAAGCCATGACTCGAAGAAGGAAGTGCACAGATTCATCCTAACATAAGTTAGCATTCCCACAGGACCCATACAATTTTACAAGCAATGAAGGAAATTCTCTGCAAGGACCAGAAAGGTTTCACTTGCCAGATCAGGTATCACAGTTCAGTTTTGGCTGGGTGCTCAAGAGTCCCCAGGTATGGTGGCAAAGGACCCCAGGGGATTTGTTTGCAGCCTGGCCAGTGGCCATTAGACCAGTTTGTGGTGTGAGATGCTCAGAGCCCCATCAAACAAACTTCCCTACAGGCAGAGGCCAGAAAATGCAGTCAGTAATGGCCTCTTCCAGAGGCAGAACCTCATCCTCCCACAGGGAAGGTGTCTGGTAGCAATTTGAAACAATTTATGTACTCCACATAAACTTAATATCCCTCTCTTTGTCTCACTTAGTGATATTTTTTCTCAAAACTGCATACAAGCTTCCTGACTTCACAGGCAGTATGTCCATAGTTAGGCCTGTCTGATTTCATAGCTAGAAATTTATAGCAAGAGAAACAGTTTTAACTTTTTAGCCCAGCTCTGAGGTCACGCCAAAGGTCTTTGGAGCACCTGTTGATCAAACTCAAGTCTCATTTGCCCAAGGACCTGAACAATGTGCACAGTAACTGCAAGCCCCAGTGAGACTGTGTATTATCCTGCTGGATTAGGAATTGCTTGGTTTTAAGAGTAACACTTGAGACATTACCAAAGACCAGTTCTGTCATAGCTCAAAGGAACAGTAGCTCACATCAGGAATTTGTGTGTTGGTCTGCCGTCACTAGAGTACTCAGTGACCAAAATCTGAATAAATTCACAGCATATCCTTTAATTTATTTATCTGGACCAGCTCTGGGCTATGGCAGGTCATAAAAAGCATGAGATCAGATCCTAGACAAAAAATTACCACATGTCAGAGTACCAGTCATTAAAATTCTGACTAATTAGACAGAGGGAAACAGAGAGCAGGCATTAACTCTTCATTTAGTCTCTCTCAAGAATACTTCAAGAAACGGTTTCTTTTCTTCAAATAACAAAAAGAAATGCTTGTGCACCATGAAAAGGAATTATAAAATCGTATTATCAGAAAAATAAACAACTTTTTTGGTAGCAGCACTGCACGTATAGAATTCCCAAGATGTCATGGCTGATACAAGCAGCTCTGGCATGCTAAAGTGTTCAGGTAATCCCAGATGGCACAAAGGTATTCTTACACACTTTTCTTTGACCTGGAACTAGATAAAGTGTTTCATCTCACTTCAATCTCCCCTCAACTTGCCATAGTAAAAGGTACCAATTTTCTGCCAGGTGTCCTAGACTTATAAACAGCTAGTAAAGCTCTTTCCCCCAAATTTGCTGGTGTTTCCAGATGACCAAACCTACAGATAACCAGAATTACTTTGTACCTACAGCATCATGGGTGATGAGCAGAAAAAGTGCAAAGCCAATAAATCTATGAAGTATAAATGACTTAATGTACCATGAAGCTCTTAACATCTTTTTCTTGGCTCCATGGCAGTGAACTACCTCACTTCTCACCAGAGCTTCAATTCAAATCCTACAACATCTGCTAAGACTCTTTTAGTTTCCAAACACACATTGTCCTGATCCAATGCTTCCCTTCCCTGAAACAACAATGGAAACTTATGGGGAATTTGACAAAAAGAAGCCTGCCAATTTGAGAAGGATTATATCACAATTAAGCTGGCACCAAGTATTTTAGTATTACTTTGCTTTACACACGGTCCAAGCTTAAGCAAAGAAAAACATTTATTTGTCAGTGTTGAATGGTACTTTTCAGCTCACATGCCAGCACACCTCCACAGGCCTGCCTTAAGGGCCAGTGCAAGCATCAAAATGAACAATGTTAGTAAGTGCTGTTCCTCAACATTTTAAAACTATTAGTTCCTAAGACAAGAAGTAGCAATAAAGAAACAAAGGTGTGCTCTGACTCCAGATGTTTTCTGATCACAGCTGCCGCATAAGGGTACCAGGCAGAATGTGCCTACAAATGAAAGAAGTCTGGAAGTCAATTCATGTAGCATCATTCTCCTGAGCCTTTGTGTGTCTCCATGAAAGGGTATTACCATTTCATTTGACTTCAAAGACATTTAAAAACCAATTAAATCTTTAGAAGAGGGGCCACACACAAAAAGTCACAGCCCACACTGGCATCCCACCATGTGTGGGTGCTGAAAGAGGGACAGGTGAGCCTAGCTGCTTCTCAGGTATTTCCTGCCAAAAAATGCAGGTATTCTGAGAAGTAGTTCTCAAGCCAAATGAAAAAATAGGCTGGTCCTACCTTTCTGCAGGCCCTTTTCTTCTGCCAGGCTGCTGAAAAACGGCCTTCAGGGCAGAGGCATTGCAAGGAAAATGAATGATTCTCACAGCACATTTATTTGCTGTGCAGAAGAGCAGCTTGTGCAGTCCACTGGCCTGGGTACACATCACTGTAACAAATAAATCCATGCTGTGGAATAGCTTGGTATCTAAAATGTAAAGAAAGTAGAAACATAAGTAAAGCTGATCTTCCAAATAGCAGCAGTGCTTGCTTGATGTCATGAGAGTAATGGTCGCTTGGATCCCTTCAGTGCCAGTGAGGGAGCAGAGAGCAAGGCTCAGCCTCTTTGTTCATCATACCTGGGTCTCACAGCCTGGAGCTGCATCCAGTCTCCTCTCCTCTTGGGTCCTCTTGGAGAGGGACAGAGCACTGTCATTTCTTTGTGGGATAGGTTCCTTTGTTTCTGGCCAAGATATATTTGTATTTAATTTCTCTGGGAAAGAACAAAGGCAGTTTCTCTGCAGGGTTTTAATTTTAGATCTTTTCAGTCCCCAGACTTGCTCAGGCTATTGCTCTGGGCAACAGACTAATCTATTGAAACAAGTGCAATGAAAAGCTGGCATTGGTGAGGACTGTTACAACAAGCAGGAGGCTCTGGAGGAATTAAACAAACATGAACAAAGCACAGGAAAAACACTGAAGGGAAAAAATCCTTTGCTGGCCAAGCTGACACAATATGTCATTTGCCCTTAAAAACCTATGGCCTGTGCAGACCTGAAGCCACAGGGGACAACACCATAGTAAGTCTGGAAGGAAATTCAGTAGGTTATCTAGGGCATTCTTCCTCTCCTTTGTAGGATTAAAAGTCCCTTTAATTCACATGTGCCAGGCCAGCACTCACTACTCCTCCTGTTACCACAGCAATGACCAAACTAATCCCTGCTTATTCACACCTCTCAGTCTTGATTGAGACAATCTGAAAGATTTAACAGAAACTGGAGTGAATTTGTTTCATTAAGTAATTGCAGAAAGTTCAAACTGAGTTTGCAAACTCCTTTAATGATGCTAATCACCTTCTTATTTCTGTCTGTGTTTACTTGTCTTGCTTACCATTTAAATGCAGAGTGCCTTGCCTCTAGGTGAAGTTCAAGCCTGCACAGAGCATGCCTCAAACCAAAGAATGAGGCTGCAAAAATGATGAATCCTCACACGTTGCTACTAAATAGGTGCAACCTTTTTGTGCATTCACTGCAGCTCTCTGGGGACAGTTAGAAGATAAAGGTCTCAGTGACAGCTCTGCCCTTTGTATGAATCTACAGGAAGCCAGATGCCCTCATTGCTATCCAGAGAGGGAAGCCCAGAAGCCCTGAATGTTTTTCTTTCATGCATATGCTTTGTCCTGCCTTGAAAATAGCTAAGTGTTAGGGTATTTGCAGAACTAACTTCAGATTGTGTAATTTTTAAATTTCAGAACAAAATCACTCCAACTGACTGAGCAGACTCATATTTCATCCTCCTCAAGCATCTGAAATGGCTTTTCTATATGGAATATATGCATGTCCTACAAAGGGCAAAAGAAAGGCTCCTTTCATCATGTGATTTTGGGCTAATACATTAAAAAGAAGAAAGCTGTTCACGAGATACAAGAGATCTCCCTTGGCAGTAGATCTTTTCACTTCACCTTTTCTGGTTTTATGCAGTGCTTCTGTTCACAGATGCAGGGAGACCCACAGATGGTCACAGTGCTACTGTGATACAGACCATAGCCAGAAGAAAAATTAGCTCTCAGAGAGTGTTCACTGCAAACCTGTGCTGTGTTATGTGTAACTCTCTGCAAATGACCCTTAATAGTCACAGAAATTAGTTCCATTTGGCATGAATCAGAGAACTGCTAAGTGTGGGCCTCTAAAATGGGCCTGTCAGGATTGAGAAATACTGAGCCATTGTACTTTTTTTAGCACTCATAAAGTGGGACAGCTGCTGTTTAACAGTTAACTGCAGGAAATAAATGTCAAAAGTCATAGATACTGCAGGTAAGGAAGGCTACTTGCCCTTTATCTGAGCAATTTGTGTATCAGACCTGAACCACAATCAAAGATTGGTATTTTTTGTAAACTATCTCTTAGTGACAGGTATCAGGTATGGCTGTTACTGAGAAGGTAGAAAATACATCTTGTTAAAATCCTCAAAACTTGTCACTGAGAATTTTCAGCCAGGCACAATTACTAAGGAAGCATGTAGTGTGCCATTTCAAATCCAATATAATCACCATGGCTGGAACCTCTGGAGTGAGAGCCCTTAAAGCATATACAACATGCAGCTCATAATCCTGTACTACATGTTCCATGGCCACAGGAAGCTTCTGCTGCAGGTGAACAAACACTGCACCTTTCTGCTTTCATTGCAAGTCAACTCTGTGTGCTGCTGGGGATTGCCTCCCTTACCTTCTTGGCAAATAATGAACAGAAAGTGATTTATCATCTATCAGCTCAGAAGTCCTACTACAGCTGAGAGGCAGGAGCTGTGATTTAAATCTTTGCAGGCAAGGGCAAGAACAAGAGCCAGATCTCTGCTGCTTATGCCCTGAACAGCAGGGTCCTGAATTACAGTGTGAGGGAAGAAGCAGCATTACCCTCCCAGCAGCTGATAACAGAGGCAGCAGGATCACTGTTCCATGGGAAGCCATGTGTACATGGTGTGATCTGAGCATCCTTTCTAGATCAGACTTCTGAGGAGGAAGAGTACTTAGTTTGAGATGTTTGTAGGTGTGCAGTAATGACTGAACTATTCCTCCCTAACAGACTCAGGCAGCTGAGGCAACAGGTTGCCTAATACCGTCCCTCCTCAGTAAAAAAAAATAATGAAAAATAGAAAAATACAACATCTGCACTCAGGGAAATTTCTTCCAAGTGTGTTGTCATCCTCAAACAAAATATATATGAAAAAACTTCTCACAAGAACAGCTTGGGAAAGTTCCCAGTTCCTCATCTGTCCTCATGTTACATGGCAGTTGTGTGTTAGGATAAGGTTTAAGCTCAGACAAGTCTGGCACTAACATCTGACACTTCTAATCATATAAGTGATCTCAACTCATTCAGCAAATGCATATCACAAACATGCCTCTGGAATTGTACCTTTGGGAATTCTACCTTAGTATCCTACCCTAGAAAATCCTACTGGCTAGTCAGAACATCAATTTCATGGACAAATCTATCCAGTCACTGTCTATCCACTGCAGGAATGACGCAGGAGTGACAAATGCTCTGTTTAATGCACCTTGGACTTACAAGTGACACAGCAGTGAACCCAGAAAGTCTCATTAATGGTCTATAGTGGAACTACATCTTTGGTTTTCTCCCCAGAGGGAAAAGCTTACAGCAGTAATAGCCAGTCTGAATGTAGCACAGGATGTATATATACTGTCATATTCCATGGCAATGTGTGAGGCAGTAAGGCATGAAAAATCTCTAAAACCTGCTTCTATTAAACCATATGTAGTAGCTAACTGCAAATGTAATCTCATTCAGTCCATGCTGACATAGCTGTGAGGCAGCATGTGTTTTCTTGCTCTGTTGGACTTGCATCCCAAGTTCATTTGCACTGCCTTCTCTGCCAGAGCAAGGCCCAGAAAATGGCATTATGTTACAAGGAAACATTACCCTGGTGCCAGTTGCCTTCCACTCTACAAGTTCAGAGGGGAAATCTCTTTGCTTGGGCATATCCCTAGCTTCTTCCTCCTCCCATTGTTTTGCCAAGCCTAGCATCAAGTTGTGCCATTTCAGCTGGGTGTAAATACAGTGGAACAAAGCTGTTGAAAGAGATAGGAAAGCTTTGTGTGACTTTCACCTTCATTCTTTTAGCTCTGTTTCAAAATCCCTCAACTCCTGGATCTCTTTAAGACAAGGAGATATCAGCCTCCTTGGTATCAGCCCTGGTACTGTATACAACAGGGTGTCAACAACTGTTGTCTTTCTTGATATTCTGTGGTGTCTTTTCTAAGAGCCAGGCACTAAGCAAGAGTAGACTCAGTGCTGAAATGCCTCTGAATTCAGATGCCTTAGAGACATAAAAAGTTTAACACAGGCATGTGAATGCAGTTGTCTGTAGTTCAGTGAGAAATAATCCAGAATGTCAAATTGAAGCAGTGGGGTTTTTCAGACCTGTTAAATGAGAGCTGAGGGTGCAGGTAGAGCAGTCCCTCAGAACTGGTACTCTGTTCATCCTCACTGCCCTTCCCTCCATTTTACCAATTCCCTGCTAGTCCAGCTCTTCTTTGTCTTTGGGACTTCTGCATGGCTGGCTTTGTTCCTAGCATTAGAAACCATATCATGCAGATGGAGCAAAACCCTGCTGTGACTCAAGCTACAGAGGTTACAGCAGCAGCAGTCCTCAGCTCAGTCCATGCTCTTCCCTGCTACTGAGCCACACTGAACTGTTGGGTCTAGGCACAGGAAGCTGGACTTTATGAATTGTGAAATTAGGAAAGTTATGAAAACCTGGTGATATTTCCTGTGACCCAGCAGTTGTTCAAGGCCATACAAAGACACAAGGGTCTGCCACTGTGAGATAAAATTCCCTCATCTTTATTACACAGCTAGTGACCATGAAGGACCAAGCTCCCTAATGACTGTAAAATCAATGAGTAGAATGCATCAGCAAAGGACTGGAATAAGCAGAATAATTTAAAAAGGAAGATATTTCAGTGTAATCAATGTGTTCAACAGTGGAAGATGCATAGAAGCAATGAGATCAAGTTAATTCTGGCTCACTAGGTAGAGCTTCCTCAGCATCTGCTTTGCTTAGTACCCTGCTAGGTTGCTGTAAGGCCCCCAAAAAACTTTCAAAAGCCCTCTTAAGAGGGCGTTTCATTTTTTTATGTACTTTGAGTTAGATGCAGGGGAGAAATACTGACAAGACCTTCTCAAGAGGTCAAAACAGCAAAAAACTTTACTGGCAACTTTAGAAAATCAGACAGCTTCAGCAAAAGGTTTAGAGCAGCATTCAATCAACATTAAACATTTCATGAAGTATTAACTTAGTCCATTCAACTTAGCAAACTACAAGCCTGTCTGATTTTAAATTACTGAAAACTCCAAGAAGAGGGAATTAAAAGAAGAGAAAGACAGAAACAATATAGAAAAGAACAAGTGTATCTACCAACTCCTAGTTCCAGCAGTGTTCAGCACAGAGAAGTTCCAAGAGGAGATAGGGCCAGGACTAGTGCTTACCTCATAGCTCAGTTTAAGCACCCTTGGCTTTTCTGGGCTGTTCCCCCAGCTGGGACTTGCTGTCATCTGCCCACCCTGGGGCATTGCCTGCAGTGTGCCAGGGATTGGGAACCACCAGAGCAAGGTCCCACCTGCCCCTTCCCCTCACACCTGAGATGTTTCGAGGCAGCCTCATCTTCTCCAGCCTCTCACAGCTGCATGCCCAGCTGAATTAATGCCTTGAGTTCAGATGCTTATCTGATACATATTAAAAACTTCTAAGCCCACCAGTGTAATTGTAAGATGCTAAACAATCATGGCTGAATTTACAGTAGAATTTACAGTAGAAGGAAACATGAATTTTGACTTTGAATAATGAGAGAAATTAACAAATTAACTTTGAATTAACTGCTGCTTTTCCAATGGTTATATACTCCTAGGAACAGCCCACTTACCTGAGCTACAGACCTGATTTTGTAGAAAGAAAACATACACGCTCACATTACTTGCATGTCAATCCACAACTCTACTGTGTTTTTTGCCTTCCTAATATTAAAAAACAGTGAATTTTGCTTCCATAACTGAAAATGTTCTACTACTTAACTTACAAAAAGAAATGTAATAAAGATGAGTTCAGTGAGCCTCTCTTTAGGATGACGAGAATTAAAATTTCTGAGTCCTTTTATCTAAAAAAATAAATACATTGAAAAATAAAATTGTATTTCCTCCTCATCTAGGGTGTATCTTCTGAATTTATGATGCATACATCAAGATGTAATCACATAATTTGAGGATTTTAATCAAGAATAATTAGAAATAATTATATCAATTGTCAACAAGTTATTTGAATAATTGCACACATAAGAGTGAGGCCTTCTATAGAAGCAGATTGTAAATAATACTTTTTCTTTTGCTTTACCTGATGATTTGGGTTGTTTGCTTTTTTCACTTCTAGTTTAAGGGATTTTTACTACATCCAGCATTGCAATATGATAAATCTAGGACTGATTCTTCTGACCCAGAAATTTTCTCAGTATCTTAAAAAGCAGAATGTCTCAGAAACCCAGAGACACAGCAATTAAACTGAAAAAAAAATTAAAAAAAAAAAGAAAAAAAGGTTTATTGCTTTGAGATAGAGTTGGCTCTTCTTCTGCAAGCTCTTTCACTGAGGTTTTTTGGGTAAATTTTTCATCTTTGGTGTCTGTGACATGCTGAAGTATTTCCTAACTGATTAGCAAGCTCTCAAATCAATGTGAAAAAGACAGAGAGAGGGTTGATATTAAAACCTTCTCTCCCTCTCCAGACTGTAAGCAGGTAAGAAACACAACCTCCCAATTTGCAGCTTCCTTACCAGAAGGACAATTCACAGTAACTCAGTAGAGAAAACCCTGATATTTCTTTCTACTCCCTTCTCCTTAAAGCAATTTTTGGCAAGGTCATAAGGTTATGAGTGATTACAAGGGAAAATTAACCGCGTGCTGCAGGTGAGGAGAGTTGCACCAAGCTTACAAGGGATGTAACAAATTGGTTTTCCAAAATCCTCATACAATTTCCTGACCTGTCTCCCTTTCTGATATGTGACAGGTTGGACTGTGCTTTGAGTAGCACCAAAAGACAAAATTCAGTGTTTTGGGATGTAAGAAGAGGCAGCACTACAGGAAGAGTATTAGCTTTCTACTTAAAAGAATATGCAGCAGCTGAGAGGAAACAGAAGTTCTGTTTGTGAAGAGACAAGCTACTCTTTCTCTGAGAAGGAATTATGTACAGAAAATTTTGCCCCACAATACATTCCTCCCTCCTACATTCACACACTTGTACATGATTTGAACACCTGGCAGCCAACCAAGGTCAAACCACTACTATTTATATCCAAAATAAGGAAACTTGAAACATGAATTTTAGTAATTCTCGTGGGTTCTGTTAAGATACTTGGCTGTCTCCATCTGTGGGGGAGATAGGGCAATGGTGAACCCCAGTCATAAAATTAAATTGTGAACACTGCTTCAGATGGAAAAGATTTCTATCCATGAACTCTAAGTAACAGGGGAATCTGTGCTGCCTAATTCCTAAGTCTGAGGTTCTGCTTTGCAGTCAGTGACTTTAAAGGTAGAAGAAGAAAAAAAGGATTTCTTACAGGGTTTTTTTGTTTGTTTGTTTTGGGGTTTTTGTTTGTTTGTTTGTTTGTTTGTTTGCATGTATAAATAAGGATATTTTAAGGTATGTGAATATAGTAATTACTTTTTGCAGTTGAACTGGGGACCTTGAGATCCATGACACAAGTGGTTGTCTCTCAGACTTAAGGACTGACAAAATTACACAATGAAGGCCATTGCTGTACATTAAGCTGTGCACTGTAAGGTACAGTACATTTGTTATCAGTGTGGCTTGCTGCTATTTACCATCCATAAAATCCTGGAATTGAGACTCTTCGGTTTTTCCAGTGCTGATAAATAAGCTTGGTCTGCTGGTGGTTGTGCATGATAGTTAGGACTGAAGACATTATTCATTTTCAATCACATGATGTAAAGCTGAAAATACCAACATAAGAAATATTGGAAAAAATAAGTAATTTAAGATGGTGAAATACTTTTTAGCTACCTTTTCTGGCAGAGGACATGATTCCTATCAGTGTGCAATGCTTGTAGTGGAGTCCCATCAGCAGTGAGCTCTGTGGGGATTAGGTCTGGTACTGCTGTGAGTTCACATGCAGCCGCTGTGCCAGCAAAAAGAGCTGTCAGGAAGAAAAACTGGCAAATCCTTCACCTGGTGGAAGTTCAACTTACTGCTACACTATAGCTATTTTTGATCATGGCTACTCTTTGGATTACTTAGCTTTAACATTGTATTTCCCAAACAGAATTCAGCTCTCTTGAGGCTTCTTGGAAGATGTTATCCCTGACAGCAGAAGTATTATAGATAGATCAGAGAACAATTAGCAACTAGAGGAAAGAATTACAGCTCATGTGGAAGGTAGCTGAGGACCCTGTAAGGTGCCAAGTTTAGGTACAACAGGCTGTGATGTTTCCAGGAGACCTCAGCAAAATTCTAATTCTTACTTAGTGCTAGAAAAAAACATGAAGGCTGGGGGAAGAAGGTCTGGCTTAAACACCTTAGAGTGAAATTACCTATACAGTGAATGTGTGAAAGGAGCCAAAAGAGCTAGTTCATGCTGCAGAGAAAGATAGAGGTTGCTGCTCTCTGTCTAAAAGATTTTGAGAATCAGAAGACCTTTAACTTCAAATTTAAGGGATCACACTAAGGCCATCAATGCCTTGGGGCTAAAAGGCAACAAACTGCTACTGATAAATCTCAAATAGCTGAGATGTCAGGATCCCCTCTATGTACATGCAAGGAATGTGTAGGAGTTTTGTGGAAGCTCTGTTGGACAAAGATCAAAGAATCCCGGAGAAAATCCTGCTCTGGGATGCTGCAGCAGATTGTCTGGTGGAAAACAATCTTTTTTTCCCCTCTCTCTTACAACCTCTAGTGGCCAAAATGCAGAAATCCAGGCAGAAACTACTTGCTGGAGTCTGCAAGGCTGCCTTCCACTGGATTTGATGCATGTGCCGTAAGTGGAAAGGGGAATTCCACAGGAAAAGATCCGCACAAATGTTCCAGTGCATCTTCCTGTACTGGAACAGGATTCCTTAGTGAAATATGTCTCGGTAAATGTGTTTTCAAAAGCCTCCTTGGAGCACTATTGGAAAGTTTTCTGTCTCTGTCGCACTGCTGTGATTCTGCTGGTGTAGCTGCTCTTCTGGCATGGGAAGACACCGCCACAAAAACCAAAAAGAACAAAATAACCCGGAGAGAGAATAATATTTGATGCAGTGTATCACATTATTGCAACGTCATCTGAACTTTCAGTTGCTGCCATCCCGTAGTCTCTTACCAACTGGTACAATTTTATAAGGGCATTTAATATGTTTCCATAGCACTAATCACATACTAACAGAGAGCTTGTTTCCCATGTTTTTGTCTCTCTCTTGTCACTGATCTGCAGGATCACCCCTGCAGCAATGACAGAAAATGCACACATGGAACTGCAAAAAGTATTTTTTCAGCTGGTTTAGCAGCTGGATATGAGCAGGAGGAGCCAAACACAACATAACCTGCCAGCTCTCCCAGGACCATTCACTGCTGCTGGAAAAGGCACTCAGAGGCCAAGCAGGAGTTCTGCAAAATGCAGGGTGCTCGCTAGTGCGAGAGAGGAACTCGCAGTATACATAATTCCACTTTTTTTTTTTTTTTTTTCTATTCAGGCACTTTTTTAAAAGAAAAGAAATCTTCTTTCTCATTTCCAGTTGCATATAATCATAATCCAAGCTCCATAAATACTCTTAATACAAAAACCTGAGACACAAGGAAAAAAGCTGGTGATTTCTGGTTATGAAATGAGCTCAAAAACATGGGTAAGAGTGGACCACAAAAGCTTCAAGCACAGCTCTTTTATAATCTGACATGCTGTTACAACTCAGAAATAATTATTTTGACCTTTGAAGTCATTGCAATACCTTCACTGGGTGTTATGGCCCTGGCTGTAATGTGCTGCTCTTCATCTTAAAGCTTGAATGCTTTGCTGCATAATTTTCTTTTTTCTTTTTTTTTTTTTTATGAACAAAATCAGGTTCACTGTCTTAAGAATCCGAGCAGATGGTGCTCAGTAACAAGAGATCTTCCTGAATAGCAGGGTTGAGCTCACCTGGTGAGTGGCCACTACAGTGGGCTGCTGGCCAGTGATGTTGCCAGGAGAGTGATGTCTGAAAGTTTAAGATCTCCCCTCTGCTCCTCCAGGCTTCTGCAACCCTGCTTGCCTCACGATTTCACTTTGTCTTTGAACTTCACCTTCTTTCTTTGCTTTTAAAGAAGGTCCTCAAGGCTGACGAGGCTTTCTTTTGCTTCACTGAGTATTTGTACCCACAGTCCAGAGATACTGAATAATGTATTTCCCTGCATAACCTCTGAAATGGGAATGGTCCCCAAGGTCCAATGGGTCCCAGCTGGGACTGTCCATACTCCCAGAACTCTTCTCAACTGGTATTGTATGAAAAAAGCCCTGCCCAGAAATAGAACTTCATGGGAAAAATCAGAGAGCTTACCACATGTGGCTGTGTCCTGGGGATTAAAGGATAGCCCCAAGCACATCACCACACCATCAATGGACGAGAAAAGTATTCCCCTTCCTTGTAAGGTCACAGGACATTCAGCTGGCTGGTGGGAGGATTGTTTTGCACCAAAGTCTACTCCAGTGCTGAATGGCAGGCTCTGTCCTCAGCCTCACTGATCACATCCTCAGAGGAAACACTGAGCTCCTAAGCACTTCCAAGCTGTTAATTCCTGAATCTTATTAACAAGAGCCAGTTCAAACATCTAAGAGCAGATCGCAGCAATGCCTCGCTCCTGTCTCCACCAGCAGCCAGCCCATGAGGCCTCCGTGTTCCTCCACGCGGTTTTATATAAACTCGGGCTGCAGAAGCAATGGACAACTTGGATAATCTCTCTCATTCCCTCCTCCCCCTTCACAAATGCTCTTTTCTTGCCTAGAAAACCTCATAATTTCTACAAGTACCTTCCCTCCAACAGTTTCTCGTCAGCCCTCTGTTCTGCACTGCAAGTTGAATAAAAGTTAATGTTTTCCCAGCTGGAAGCGGCCCCTTCTCTGCCTCCCTTATTGTCAGGAGACCTCACAAATGTTTCAGTGCTACCTCCAGGACTGGCCCCTTCTGTTGCTAATTAGGGAGCTAAGAGGTTCCCCCAGGCACTTCCCAGTGAAACCGAGCCCATTAAATGAATGGCAGGCAACATCTCTGGGGGTGGGGAGCGGAGTTACACAACAGCTGTTTGGAAACAGGCGGCTTGTTACGTGTGATGGATTTAGGGACGTGGCATCATTCAAAACAAAGGCAACTTTCAAGTCCCAACCAGTGTATTTAGGTCAGTGACATCCCAGGGATAATCTCAGGGATCCTGGTGATGGGAGGCAGGCAGCAGGCACCGGGAGCTGGGGCTCGGAGCCTGGAAGTGCCAAACGCGATGGTCCCAGCCGGCCATGCAGGGAAAGCCGGGAGTGCAGGTCCCGTCTGAGCCCCGGTACACGGCTCCTGCTGTGCGGCACACACAGTGCTGATCCTGGACTGTGACGTGGGCAGAGCCCCCTTGGGTCTGGACACACTGCTGGCATTTTGGGAAGTGTGGCGGAGGCTCGTGGGCTTGTGCACCAGCTAACCCAGGTGCACAGCAGCCTGGACACAAGCAAGTGCTTATATAGAAGGAAATTCCATCCAAGCAGTAGAGAAACAAATTTAATCCCTGGTCAGTTTTGCCATTTTTATTGTCTTACCGTTTTAGCAGGGCATTATTTATCCCCCGCAACCATTGCTTTAAGCCATGTAAAATTATAATCTTGCAAAGAAAGCAAAAATCATTAAAAACACACAATGCAACCGGTCAAATGCACTCAAGGGAAGGACTAGTCCTAAGATCTGTGCAACAGTAGAGATATAAATGTCGTATGGGAAAGAATACACTGGGTGATTTTTCATTATTGTAGTGACAGAAGTATTGGTGACAGAAACAAAGGCTGTGTCTTCAACAAAGGGTTACGGATAAATCAGTATGTGTAGGGGGTCTGTACTCAAGAATCTATATAATTTACAAAATGAAACCTAAAAAAGCAATTATCATATTTGGCTGAGGCAAAAAAGAAGTAGCAGAGAATGATTCCCATTCTTCTCAATGGGAATTACTGCTGCTGAGGATTCCTTAATTGTAACTATTATCAAAGGCCAGATCCCAAGTTCCTTTTCTCCATCCTGATCTTGGCAAATCCCTGATGTGGCTTTTGGTGAGCATCAGTGGGGTTTGTGGGATGTGAGGGATAGGTGCATGACAGGAGAGATGCAGGTTCTCTGTCCTGTTGCTCTGCCATAACTCTGCAAAGGCAGCTCCCCAAAACTGGCCCTTACAAAGAAGGGCTTCGGAGGGGAAAGGAGAAACCCAGATTTAAGCATGGTCTTGCAGAGGTATCAGCTGGGCTTTAGGCACCCACAGGGCTCCCACAATTGGTTTGAGAGGAAGCCAAGGGGCTGCTGGAACGTGAGCTCTCTTTGCAAGCCTGAGGAAATGCACAAGAGAAGACGAGTGTTTTGAGAAGTGGGTCTCATGATCTGTTCATTTCAATGGAAACTTTGGAGACTCTGCTGCTCCAACTCTGTGCATTATTTCCTCCCCTTTTGGGAACTGCACTAGCTATCTGGAAATGCTTCTGTGGTCTCCTTTCTGTGTAATTATTTATTCTCTCTATGGTAGCCCTGCTGTCCATTATTAGTTGTTATGCCTACATTGTATAACAACAACAACAACAGTAATACGAAGAAGCTCTTCAGGTCCAGAGGCATTAAGAAAATGAAGACTGAATCAGCTGAACTTCTAACATAAGGATATGATTTTCCTTTTTTTTAAAAAACAGCTAGTCTGGAAAACCAGGCATGTTTGAGTATAATGTAATGACTGCACTGCAGACATGTCACCTAAAGAAAATAGCACTATGGACCCTGAGGCCTATATGAGGACCCAAAATACAGCTGGGAAAATAGGTAGGGAATGTTTTTTAACATATCTGTCTGAATACGGTAAAAAAGACTATCAACAAGTCTGTAAACATATTTTTTCCCTTCATCTTTTTAGCATTCTTGCAAAGATACAGCAAAGTCAAATCCCAGCATACATATCTGACTGGCCCTTCCAAGAAGGTACTAGGATAAAGCCCTTTGCAAGTGGCTCTTAAGAGAACTTGGCAGCAGCAGCTTGCAGGATGAATCCTTGCCAAAGATTAATAATCAGTTCCACAAGCAGCGGAACTAATGAAGCCTCATTTTCTACATGTATTTGCAAAATGCAGCTACTATTTGCAAACACAAAGACTTTGTATTTTGCAAGTACAAACACAAAAACTTTCTAACTGAGTTGTTCTAAGACTTTGTTCTCTCTAGGTGTGTTTATAAAATTCCCCCTGCACCTCCCAAAACCATCAGTTTTCATGAAACATGTAGAAACACCTTTCAGAACTATTTTTGAAATCTGTGCTTGCTGAAGTTGTTGAAATTGGCAAACACATCAAGACAATACTAGGAGGACACACCTATAGACAGACCACACGATTGTACAAGCATTGGTTCTGTGGGAAGCAAGGAACTAAAAGGAGGTTGTGAAAAAAATTATGGAAGAAAGCATCCATTTCTTAGCACTTAGGCATTGATGGGATTTGCAGGGCAACTCCCATGATCAGGGCTGAGACACAGTAGCCAAGAATTATCCAATTCTTTTGGTTTCAATGGCAAAATCTTCAGTGCCATTAGGGAGATTAGATCTTACTTTTGTGCCACATCCAAGGGATGAAGTGTTCAGTGAGGTGGCTGAATCTATGTAAGATAAGAGTGATTGGTAAAACCTTCCATAAAGGGGCACTTACTGCCTAGTAAATCCCACTCCTTTTAAACCAAGTGAGAGTTATGGCATTTGCATTCAGTGGGAATGAACCAAAAGTTAGATAAGTGAGACAAAGTGATGGCAGGTGGAACTCTCCATGTGCCAGTGCAAGGTAAGGGAAGCTGGAAAAATGTATTTCAGTTACCTAATACTTAAATGAAAAAATTCATGGTTAGAGCTGATCTGTGGGAAAAGCTCGGGGCACCTCTGTGGAGAACAGTGCAATGTGGAGAGAAGAAGCTCAGTGCAGACCAAAATAAAACCTGAACAAATTGTCATCTATTAAACTGGTCAGGAATACATATACAACAAGAATCTCTAAACAAATCAGCTCTGTATCTCTGCCTTGAAATCAGTGATAGGCATGATCATTTCCATAACAGAGGGCAGAGAGAAATGGAAAAGGCTGGGAAAAAACTGGCACCGTAATCAATGAGAGCGGAGGCTGCTACAGGAGAAGGGAATGAGTGAACACCATGGTTTAGCTTTGTGAAGAGCTGAGTCAGAGGAGAGATAGCATGATGAATTTCTAATTAGACATTTAGCAAAGTCTCTTGCCACCTTCTGGCACCTTCCATGACTTTATGTGAATTATAATTTAGAATTAAACAACACCTGGTGTAATAAAGAATGGAAATCTGATATTATGATACACAGAGTTTTGAGACAAAAAGAATCGCTGGAAAGTGTGACAAAGATAAGTACCTGTAGTGATAAAATTAGTATTAATAAAGCTGCTGATAGTGAAAGTGTCTCAATTCTTGTACCTCTTGTCTTAGGATTCCCTTTCAGCTTTGTGTAGCTCCCCAAAGCTGAGTTTCTTCCTGCTGCTCTTTAAGCACAGCAACAACCACATTAGGAAATACACTTAAAATGCAGAGAACTGGATAAGGATCAGAAAATAAATCAGCGTAGTGCTGGTTTCTGTTGCAAAGGCATCACTTGAGAACACGGAGTTACCCTTTCCACAGATCTTGTGCTGTTACAAGTCTGTCTTGAAATATCAAAGGCTTTTTTTAAAGCTACATTTTCTCTTTGGAGTAACCACCTGAGGGCAACATCACACACACAATGGGACATGCAGGGCTCTTATGTCTGGAATATTTCACTTGATGGAATATTGGGCTCGTTTCGAGGAATCCCATTAACAAGAAAAATCATGACGAATGAGAAACAGATCAAAGAAGATGATCAGGAGGCTGGAGATACTACGCAGAAAAACATCCCAAAAGCAAAATCTAGTTTGCCTAAGTTTAGTTTGATAAGGAGCAGAATTCTGGCCTTCAAGTATTTGAAGAGTGATGAGAAATTATTCAGCATAATAAAGGAAGAGAGAACTATGAGTTATTGGTGGAAATGAAGCAAGGAAAATGTGTGTAGTTTTTCTGCTGTATTTGTCCTCCATGTGAGATACTGGGCTGTGCATGGGAGGTATTCATATTCTGTTTCTCTAGTGAAAGATCAAAGCAATGTTAGAGTAAGCATAGTATGGGCCAGGAATAGCAGGAATAGAAAGTCTTGGTCAAGAAGAGCGGCTCATACTATACTTGACTGTCAGGAGGTGACAAGTGGCTAAAGCCAGCCTATGACAAATTTCAGGGGGGTGGTTCTAGAGCAATGCTGATTTCAGTAGGGGCTACTTTTCCACTTTCCCATGCCAGTGTTTGAGCTCTTGGCTGGAGGCAGTCCATGGGACACATCACTATTTGCTCTGATTCTGGAGAATTATTTTACTGCTGGTGAAGAGGGGAGCTGAGTTCCCTTCATGGAGCTGAGTTCCCTTCATGGATTTGGGATTCATTACCGTAAAAAGTGTAGAGATACAAAAACTTCAGGGTCATCTGAGATCACTGGAGAGCCCTGAAAAACCTGTCCAATGTATGGAATGGCATATTATACCATGATTTTGTGGAGGGATCCACAAGATGTTCCTTTTTAAAATGCAGTTGGAGAAGGGCAGACTCATCTAACTGCAAGTAGTCAGGATGTCAACAGCAGTCAAGCTTCAGCAGTGTGGTGTAACAAGCTCATTCAAGCCCCTAACTGGACTTGATGGGCCTCCCCGGATTTCTGTCTTGCTATTACCTCACCCCGGCTAGAGTTTAGATGCAGCTGCTATGCTGTAGTTAAACACTGATGCCCTGTGTGTGACAGAACCTGAAAATATGGGAAGCAAATCAGACTTAAGTAACTAAATTGCTTCCAAACAGAAAGCAATAAAAGACAGCAATGCCTCCTTCCCTTCTTAGATCCTGTATTTAAGAAAGAAATCCTAATTCTTCTAACAGTACCATTGGGCCTGAACTGTATCAATGACGACAGGTCTTATAAAAAAGAAAAAAGAGGGAAAAATCTATTGTCTCCTCTCAGAGAGATTATTTGCAAGCACAGCTAACCAGACACCTTTCCTACAGACCACAGCAATATTTTTTTCCGTGAGATTGAGAAGTCAACACTCAAACACATCAGCCTGTATCTCAGATCCTGGAGGCACTAATGCACTGTCTCCAGTGCAGCATTATCCCCACAGTCCACTGTTTACAGGTTTCTGTTAAAGATTAATAATCAAAGAACAAACAGCTTTTGTTTTGACTCTAATACTGATTCAAGCCTGTATCTCTGTTTAAGCAAAAGCAAACCAAGTGGGGATTCACTTGTTCTGAGAGCCACTGATTCCCAGGAAAGAGGACAAGCTTCTCTTTCTGTCCTTTGGATAGCTGTGTGGGCAGCTCAGTGCCCAAAAGGCTTTCATGCTTCCATGGCACAGGAGCGAGGACCCAGAGCAAGTAAGTCCATGTGACATGTCCCTAACCTGCAAAGTTAGAAGCAATTGTTAGGAAAAAAAAGGCAAAGTGATTTTCCAGTAGAGACTACTAACCCAGGGCCTTTCTGGTAAGTTAAAGCCTCATCTGTTCTTTATCAGCATCCTCTGCAGGTTCCCAAACTGGCTATGTCTCAGTGGAGGATGGGAAGCGGAAAGGAACAACCAGTACTGTAGTGCTCATTGCTCCGTGTTTGTTTTTCCTACTCTTACATTCTTCTCTTGCAAAGCAACATAGAAAGGGTATCTGACATCCAAGTACCTGATCTGTGCAGCGACATGAAGAGGGAGATACAAGTTGTTCTGTTATGGAAGACATGGCAGAGGTTTCCCTAGCTGGAGGGGAAGTCACTGCTAAGAGACTGTTTTGTTTTTCCTGGCAGTTCCTTCCTGGCTTTGTAGGGTCCTTGCCCATATGCTGTTTTCCTGGGAGAAGCAATCAGAGAGGTTATTTTAATGTCATCATATCCTGTTTTCACTAGCTTCTGGAAAACAAAGCTGTCATGAGCATAAAAGAAAAACCAAAGAGTTGAGCCCTTGAACAGCCACACGTGGAACAGCAGTAGCTTCCATAGCTATATGTGCTCACCAGCCATCATAACCTGCCCTGCTGCACAGACCCCAAGGGAGGCGGTGTGAGGAAGTCCAGCATCCTCCTCCAGCACAGAGATGGGAAAAGGTGCCCAAATAGTCACTGGTGCATCTCCAACAGGTCACAGCCACCACTGGCTCCAGCGTCTTAGAGATGTAAGCAGGTGTCATGGTTCAACTTCATGTGAGTGAGAAACCTTGTGGGTTAAGATAAAGGCAGTTCAATAGGGAAAGAACAAGCCACACCCACAAGCAAAGCAAAACAAGGAATTCATTCACTGCTTGCCATGGGCAAGCTGGTGTTCAGCTATCCCCAGGAAAGCTTACTCCATCACAGGTAATGATGCCTTGAGAAGGTAAAACACAGCAACTCCAAATGTCCCCACTTCCTCCTTCTTCCTCAAGCTTTATATACTGAGCAGGATGCTGTATGGTGTGGAATGTCCCTTTGGTCTGTTGGGATCAGCTGTCCTGGCTGTGTCCCCTTCCAAATTCTTGTGTACCCCCAGCCCCAATGCTGGCAGTGGGGGGTTGAGGAGCAGGAAGGACCTTGATGCTGTGAAAGCCCTCAGCAGTAAAGAAAAAATCCTGGTGGTATCAACACTGTTTCCATCACAAATCCAAAACATAGCCCCATACTAGTTACTATGAAGAAAATTAATTCTATCCCTGCCAAAACCATCACAGCAGGGCAAGCAGCTCGGCTTTTCAGGTCTTTTCTTGCTCCCTTTCCCCTTCTGACTTCAAGAGGAGAACACATCCACCCAAGCAGACATACTGGCCTGAGTGATGTTGGTTTGGAAAATTTGGAAGCCAGCAGCTCCCTCTGCTTAGGGCCTCACGCTTTATTCATCATCTCTTGCTCTGAGGTTTGGGACTAGCCAGCTTTGTCTTAGAGCTGGACATGGAAAAGGGGCATTTCACAATCCCTTTGAGCTTCTCTAGGTTCACTACCCTCCAATATCTGTCCCACTGTGTATTCCTTTACCATCTGAACTGCTCTTCCATGGGCGATACTGCAGTCACTACTACTCCTGACCGCAGTGTGCAGTCATGCAGAAGCTTGTGCCTCAATACTTCAGCAAAGTTCAGTGCTGTGTATGTTCCTCTTGCTGGTGATTTCCTGGATGACAAGCATTTGTAAGGATCCCAGCCCTCATGTTTCAAAAGGCTCAGAAGTGGAACGCAATTGATATTATCCTTATGTGCTTCCCAACCTAGAGGAGTTGCAGGCACACCAAGGCAGAAGGAGATTATCTGGAATTTCATACATTGCTTGGAGAGAAAAGAGCCTTCCCTCCTAAATTGTGCCTCAACTCTTTGTTCCACAAGGAGCTGTCACTCTCCAAGCTGCTGCCCTGGATGCAGCTTTGCAAGTTCCTTCAGCATGGGGTTAAATGAGAAATATGTCACAGAGTATCTGTGACCACTTTTCTCATCCAGAAACCATCATTAGCTCCCTTACCAGGGTCCCAGAAAACTTCCTGAAGCAATGGTGGAAGCTGAGAAAGCACAAGCCCTTTGTGGAAGACTGTTAGTACATTATTCCCATTTCCATTTTTCCTAAAGCAATTGAGTGTGTTCAGTGGGATCTGCATGAGGTGAAAAGCATTGGTGGCTCCAATGGAGTGGACCTTGCAGGTGCAGGTGCTCTCCTTGCAGACACTGCATAACAGGGTGTGGGTGAAAGGAAGCCCTGGACATTGTCCTGACTTGGACCTCTTGTAATCAAAACAACTGAAAGCAATGACGTGAAGAGAAACCAACTTTCATAGTTCAGCCTCTGCCCGATGGGGTCTGGTGAGCCCCAGGAATCCTGCCAAGTCCAGCAGGACAGGAGGAGCTGGGCCATCAGAAACACTGTGGAGTCTGTAGCCTGCACCACCTCCTAACACATCCCAGCCTCAGAGTGCCTGCAGCACTGCCTGCCTGGGGAGCCATCATCCAGGACAGTGGCTGGGGATGTGCCAGAGCATGCAACTTATTATGCAGAAAAGCGCTACACCAGAATATAAAGGAACAAGAGATTAAAGGGGAAACAGATGTTGGATGATCTTGTTCACTCTGCTCCTGGGAGTCAGCCCAGTGCAGCTGCTGCTTGCCCCAGGCTCTGCTAGATCAGGGTAGCAGGGCTGGGATCCTTGCAGCCTTGCACTGCTCCTTGAATGACATTAATGAGTGTGGTCCTGCTGGTACCCTTTTCTGGTGTGGCAGCTTGTTTCATATCCTTTTTGTGAAAATTCATTTAAATGATCCCCCACGATCACTGTGGGATGCTGGGCCCCACTGAGGTGAAATGTCAAATCCATACTGGGAAAGGAAATCTGAACCTCTGGGTCATTAGTCCCATACCACGTTAAACCAGCCATGATGCAAAGCGTGGCATTAGAAGAGCCAGAAAATGCTACTGACACTGCCTGGCTCTCTACACAGTTCAGCTCCCAAAACTCCTATTTCTCACTTAGTGCATAAACTACATTATATCCCATTTTTGTATCATTTTTTCTTGTCTTCCTTTCATTATTTATAGCTTTTCTTTCAATACTTGATCTAATGCTGTCTCCCTTGTTCTGCACTCTGCTGTTTCCATTCAGCAGTGAACGTGGCAGTGCTGGGTTAACAGTTGGTCTCAGTAATCTTAGAGGTCTTTTCCAACATAAATGATTCTATGATTTTATATAATGCCTGGACTCCCTGTCCTCATATCCTCCTTGCTGACCCTCTAATTTCCTAAATCCTCAGGGAAATGCTGCCACCAACACTGACATCTCTGCGAGATTGCTGAAGGTGTCTCAGCCAAATCTGGAGAATTTACTATGCCATTCTGTCACTTAAACTGTACAAAAAGGCCCAGTTTTCAGTCATTTAAACTTTTTTCCCTATGGTCCTGATGGAGAAGGATGAAAAAACTAGAAGAATCCCAAATTGAACAGCTTATCCTTTTCAGAATATTCTCTCTCAGTGTCTCTAAGCCTTTTCTACTGTTTACTAATCCCTCCCTTCTGCCAGCCCCCACCACTGGGAGCTATTGTCCACCTAATGCAGAGCAGACCATGCCAATAAGTTCCGGCCAAATTCAAACCATTAGTTGTAATGTGTCTACCACTAAAGTATCTGCAAATAGCTGTGAAATCCTAGAGAATTAAGCTTGAACACTAAACGTCAGAAACTGGCCTCTTGATTTTTGTTTGTATATATGGCTCACTCAAACACATCTGATAACTGAGGAACTGCAGCTGTAACTGTGCAGCAGAGCTCAGCACCTTCCAGCCCCTAACAGCATCTTCCCCACCAGTGTGTCCTGCATCCTGCCTTCCCCATTCCCATCAGAAACAGGAGATGGGTGCACCTGCTGGTGCACCTCTTGGAGTGTCATTTCCTCCCCAGTATTGCACTCATAGGGCTCTGCTGAAAGCCCAGTGAGACAGCTACAGCTCTGTGCCTTCCCCAAGAGAGCACCCTAACAGCTCACCGTATACCCCTGCTCACAGCTGGGCCTTCCCCAGCACCCACCTCCAACAGCACCTTTCCTTTGTCTCTCCTGATACAGCATCAGAAGCTACCTGATCCTTGAAAAAAAGAACATCTCTCTCAGCAGGTGTCCTGAGCCCCCCAGGAAATGTTTGCTCTTCTCTGTTTGCAGATCTCTTCCCATTTATCAGGCCAGCCTGGTCACTCATCACCTCCTGATGTTAATGCTGGAAGATAGGGCCACTGAGTGCAAGAGTGGCAAAGCTGTCATGCTCCAGCTGGGCAAAAGTGGAGCCTCACTCAGTAAATATTGACATGTCTGCAAGCAAACAGAAAGCAGCTTTCAGCAAGCAGCTCTCTGGCTCCCTGAGCTGATGCTGGACCAGAGACGCCTGATGCTTTGTGGTTATGAGCTGCTGTTTACAGAGGGCAGGATACAGGAATGGATCCCCAGCAGCTGTGATGACAGTGGCAAATTGATGGACTCACAGGAGCCACCAGCTGCATGCCCACTGCACACCTGCAACACAACAAGTGGCTGCAACCACTTCAGCTTCTGGAAAAATAAGCTGTCTTTTCCATCCCTCAGCAACTGCCAGATAGGCTTTCATCAAGAGGATATTCAAGACAGTCTTCATTAAAAAATAGGTAGCTCAAAACAGATTTTTGTTTCAAGTCTTTAGTTCCCCCCTTTTTCTGTCCTAAAACACTGACGTCAGTATTTAGGTTATTGCATGTTCTGTAAGTTGTCAGATTTAGGCAAGTCACAGGTGCAAGTGAGTATAATCTGAGTCCTTCTCATGGATCCATGGAATTGAGTAGCCAGTCATTAGCAGCATTAGTTCTTACGCCTTATAAAAGCTACAATTTAACCTACATCCTAAACTGGGAGTTTTATGCTCTCATTCAGACTATTGCCTGGTAGCTATGATCACATTCCCTGCACAGGTGGAGCAGAGTCCTTATTTAAAGAAGAGATGGGATTGCAAGCAAAGGCTAGTGATGGATTGGCTTAATTTCCTGGCCCACCCTCTCTATGACTTTGAGCAAGTTATTTGATCTCTTAATGCTCTAGTTCCCATACATGAAAAGGAAGTGATGATGTTTTCTTCTCTCCAGCTCCTTTTTTTTTTTTAATCTTCTTAGACTGAAAGAAATTTTACTTGTTTTTCTGTACTTCTGCGTTTTCTGTTTGTTTGTATTCCTAGAACAATTAGATTCTGATACACAGCACAAGTTCCCTAGTACTACAGTAAATGCAAATAATTATCTGTTCTCATTTGGAGTCTGTGGACACCATGAACAGCCAATAAACAAAGGGATGACGCAGATCCTTAACTGACGCTGTATGGATCTTAGATAGAGGACTAAGGAGTGGAACAGTAAGTTCAGAAGTAGATTTCAGGAGTCACCATGCATTTAATTCCTTTCAGTTTTTATGAATGTGCAAGTTAACTCTTTACATTACTTTTCCACTCTCTGGTTTGTTCCTACTACCTGCTGCTTGCCTGCAGAGTAAAGACAACTGCTAATGCCCAGCTCCTTTCCCCTGCATGAAATAAACACACCAGGTAACATGTGTGCTCTCGGCAGAGGGCAGATCTCTGCCATGGAGCTCTCCTCTCCCTCTCCTCATACTTAGAATAAGTCAGAAAGTTTTCTGCCAGATAGCTCCTCTGCTGAACCAGGTGTTTAGTGATGACAAGTACCAAAATCATGGAAGAGGTGGTGGAAACCACAGCCTGGGGACAGTGGAAGGGAGACAAATGGCTTGGATGGTGCAGGACTAAATGTCTCACTGCTACAACAGCTACAGCCCAAGCACCAAACAGGATCATAGGGCACCTAAATGCTGTTTCAACAGCACTGCTCTTCTGGTCCAAACCTCAGCTTAGACAAAGAAACTATTTGATGGCAGATCATTTCAGCTGTTCCTCCCCTTTGGTCATCCCTGCTCTGTGGTGCCTCTGCAGAGCTCTCTGTAAGGAAACCCAAAGCTTCAGGCTGAGGTCAGTTCTTTCACCAAGATCACATCACAAAATCACTAGGTTGGAAAAGACCTCCAAGATCATCAACCCGCACCCTAACAGCTCAACTAGACCATGGCACCAAGTGTCACATCCAGCCTTTTTTTAAATACATCCAGGGATGGTGACTCTACCACCGCCCCCCCAGGCAAAGCATTCCAATACTTTATTATCCTTTCCATGAATAACTTTTTCCTAATATCCAACCTGTATTTCCCTTGGCGCAGCCTAATACTGTGTCCTCTGGTTCTGTCAGTTGGTGCCTGGTGAAAGAGATCAACCCCCACTTTACTACAACCACCTCTCAGGAAGTTGTAGAGAGTGATAAGGTCACCTCTGAGTCTCCTTTTCTCCAGCCTAAACAACCCCAGCTCCCTCAGTCATTCAGCAGCCTTGTTGCCCTCCTCTAGATGTGCTCAAGCATCTCAACGTCCTCCCTAAACTAAAGGGCCCAGAACTGGACACAGCACTCAAGGTACGTCATCAAAGCCAGTGCCAAAACTTCTGTGTGCCTCCAGGCCTGGCAAGTCCACCAGTACAAATGAATTGCAAGGAACAAACATTACAAAGCACGTGGGAAGCACAGAGAGAGAAGAGAGAAACACAGCAAAGGGTGAACAGAAAAAGAAAGGGATGTAGCAGACACGAAATGGACCTACGGGTCAATAGAAGCACAAACTGGTGATAGCTTTTGTCAAATATTCGTTGAAGGATGGTTTGCACAATTACAGCCAGAGGCAACATTAACAGCCAGCACTGAAACACTGCTGGAAAGCTGCATTCCTCTTCTAAAAGCCACCCATCCCTACCACTGCAAAAGTATCAGTAGAGCTGCTAGTACATATGATGCAGAAAATTATTCCAGGTAAATTTCCCCTACTAACTCCTTCCATTATACACAGGTAGAGAAAATACACTGTATGTCACCTATGCATTGAAAACAAAACACACAATCCTGTTATTTGGTCACTGGTCTCTCCCCTCAACACTGTAAAAAGTGGGACTGGATTGCACCTTTGCTTTCAGAAGAAGATGAACAGTAAAAAATTTATTTGGAGTTTTTTTTCTGGCACAGACAGATGTGTATAGACACAGAAGGAAAACACTGCTTGTTGAAAGGTCAGCAGATACTGATTATGAGCAAGGGAATGTTCTCACAGGAAACACTGAAGACTGTGCAGAAGTAAACATACCTCCAGTGTGAAGTAGCGTGGTGATCCAGCTGAGTCCCCTCTGGGGACTAGCTTCCCAGGGATGATGCACAAGGCCCTTGGGGTATTTACACAGCCTGTTTTCTAAAGACCAGCTGCCACTCAGCACAGTTTATCTTCTTTTCCTGATTATTCTATCTGTGTTTTCTTTGCTCCTTCTGGCTGCCTCTTCCTCCAGTTCCTGGAACTGTGAGCAGCTGAGGCCTCAGTAACACCTGTGTGTGTGCCAGGCACAGCAGCTGCTGCATCCACTGCAGTCTGTCCACCACACACATTTCCACACCACTGGGCAACAGGCTACTTTCAGATTATTCCCATGCAGATTTGTGTCTAGCTCAGAAACTTTGTGTTTTCCTGGAGTGTGAAAACTCATAGCTCCTGGTATGTCTGAATTTTGCGTTTCTTTCAGTGAGGAGGGCTCTCTGAAAAGACCCATCCTCTTGTTACTACCAAAATGAGGAGAGGAGAGACATTTCCAGTTTGTGATAAGCCTGGCTGAACTCTACTAGAGGCACAGAGAATGTAACAAGTGAGGATCTCATTGGATCCTTGCATTTGGGTCCCTCAAATGCTCCAAACTCCAAGAGCCTTTCAACAGAAAGAGCATTTGAAGCAAATACAGTTCTGGTGCTCCTACAGAGGGTCAGAGCCCCTCTTCTGCTGGCAAAGGCTTGTGTATCCATGTCTGATAGAGCTCCCTGCAGGAACACAAATGTCTAAACTCAGATATTTGTTGCAGTCTGTGCTTTGGCCTGGAGGAGCCCTGACTTGCACAGCATTTTCAGACACACAAAGATTAAGGAGAAGATCAAGCTGAATGGCTGGCATCCCTTCAACATACTTCTTAGCTAGAATTTTGCTTATTTCTTGTAACAAGGTTCAGAGGGATGCAGTCTTCTCAGTGGAACAAAGAGGGCACTGTGTACCAAGCTTTTGCTGTACAAAATCAGTTCAGTGAAATTCCCATTTGCTGTTTGCCTGCTCCTAGGCTGCTCAAAAGGCCTGCTGTCTCCACTACCTCCACAATTTTTTTGATCCAACGACTGTAACAATAAAAGACATCAGCAAGTTGCCCATAGAACACAATTTACATCTGTTTCTGAACACAGTACCTGAGAGAGAGAGAGAATTTTGCATCTACTCCAGGTCTTATCTAGCCATAAGCTTGCAAAGAAAAAACCCCTATACAATATGATTTTAAGAGGAACTTTGA
This sequence comes from Toxostoma redivivum, assembly GCA_013397375.1. Lineage (NCBI taxonomy): Eukaryota > Metazoa > Chordata > Aves > Passeriformes > Mimidae > Toxostoma > Toxostoma redivivum. The sequence goes on along the minus strand of VXBI01005961.1, from coordinate 430,833 downwards.
AAAGCACTTCCTAAACAAACAAAAGTTTTCCTTGCTACCTTCACGTTGTATTACCATTATTTTTTTTGCTTAAAAACAGTGGAGGAGAAGAGAAAAAATTATATTACTTATTATTCGTGAGCTGTTCCAAGTACCCAAGGAGAGATTTCCTTCATTCTGCCTTCTCCCAAACCACTTCCTATAGGGTAGGAATGACTGTTTGATGTTCCTACTACTGAAGGAGCAGGGGGCTGCTCTGGTGGGTGCAAAGCCTGTGAACCAGGTAGGATTTCTACAACTTACAAGGGAGCTCATCATCAGCCAAGGTTACCTCTGACTTAAGCAATCAGTTCAATAGACCTTAGTATTGTTAAATAATTGTAACCATAAGTCCTCTAAGAGCTTGAACTGTGCTGTTGTGCTCTCACAAGTAATTTGTGAGGAATCTCTCCCCTTAGGAGTCTGCTTTAGTCAGTAATGTGAGACAGCTGTGAGTTCTCTTCGGGAGAGAGGAACTCCCAGTGGCCAGAGCCCAGGCTGTGCTCTAATCATCTCCCATGATGTTATCTTACAGCTGCTCTTCAGAACAGGTAGACATCTCAAAACTACTTTTAACTTTCTCATCAAGTTCATACTGTAGGTTTGTAATTTTGTTTCTCCCTGTGAAACATTGACTGCAGCTGCTTTATTGCTGTTTCTGCAACTCCAGATCCATTGACTCTGCATTTGCACTCTCCAGATGAGATCCTGATCCAGCAAAATCAGTGAAAGCTTTGACAATGACTTTTGCTGGACCTAGGCTTCAACCAATAGCCTCTGACTGTTGTTAAACTTGTATTTTAACCTATTCCTGATTTCAGGCTTTTTTTACAGCACTATTCTTCCAACCACTCAGCAATGCACACGTCTAACAGTATACCTGAGTTCCTATTTCTCTTTACATCAAGTAGATGATGTTTAGAAAATGGCTGCAGCATTCACCTTCCCTCAGCCAACTTCATACACCTGTGGCCCATAATTTCTAAGACAAATTATCTCAAGCTGAAAGGGTGTGATTCTGGGTCAAGAGGGGCAAAAATAAAGCTGTGGTCAAGTGAAAAGGGAACTTTAGGCAGTTTTGTATTTTAAAATTGGTTAAGCATTTGCACACAGAAACCCACTGAAGTCCTAGAACAAGGCAGATTGGTCAGTACTGACCCTAACAGCCCTCTCCCAAAACAATTGTACCTTAGCTTATCCCTGCTGGTAATGGTAGCTGTAAAACAAAGAATGCTTGAGGACACCTCGTGGTGATTGTCTGGAAAAGGAAATTTGGCTCAAAAGCACTACCACAGTCCCAGTCTGCATGTCTTAGGTGCTCAGAAGCTGGCAACAGCCCATCCCACAGTGATTCTCCTGTGCCAGGTCAAGTTTTGCAATGTGTTGTTATTAGTCTGAGGTGAACTGTATGAAATTCTGAGGCAGTCTGAACCAGGAGTACACCACATCACACACCCTTGTGCCCTCAATCAGTTTTCTTTCCAATGGAAAGCTGGAAGCATGGTAGGGAGGAGAGAGAAGAGAGGACAGACAATTACACACCCAGGCTGCATCCTGACAAACAAGCAGCATGTGACTGCAGTGCACATCTGGGCCTTCAAGCTGGAAAACAGCCCCAGGCCTCACAGTTCAGATGCACCTCTACACCTCACAAGTTGTTTTAAGCAGGAAATTGCCCTGTGGCTGGCTATGAAGCCCAAATAACTGGCTGTGAGAGACCCACACCATCCTTCATGGGCATACTGCTGTGCTGCTGCATTAACAAACTCACAAGGGGGACTTGGGCATGTGGTTTCCCTTATTGGCAGAAGGAAACTTTCCTTGGCTCAGACCTGCAATGACCTCCAGACCTTGCTGGACAAGGTCACTCTGCTGCAGGAAATTCTGAGGTAGAAGCTGGTAGAAGCAAAGGCAGATGTAACAGTTAGTGCAGAAAAGCAAGCTGGTACTTATTATTATTGAGACACCACTTGTAATCCCATACAGACTAAAGGCCAGACTGGGAGGAGGATTCATTCTGCAAGGTGCCTAACAAGCCCAGAGTGATCCTCCACCCTTGTAGTTGTAAGCTGGGCTCAGGTAAAGAAAAACCTCCAAAGCTGCAGCATTTACTTGTTCACTTTTTGGTTTTTGCTATGAATTGTTTAAAGATTAAAGAACTGAAAAATAGATGAAACCAAGAAAGACGGAAGTCTGAAAAGAATGTGGCTCAGGCCTACAAATTATGATTTTATAGAGTAAATCAGATTTTGACAGGGATGGAGACAATGACAAACAAATCAAGACAAGAAGGAGAGAGGTAGGAAAAAAATTTTAGGGGATTAGGACCTGGATCAATTTATTAAGAAGAGTCTACATGCATACCCATGAAACCAAAGATTGCATTCTCTCTTTAGACCAAATAGAAGCCTCTATGCAGACAAGAAGGAAAAATTACTTCTACCAGAGCTCTGTCAGTAAAGAAATGTCAGTAAAGGTTCAGTTGTTAAAACAATTTCCCAATGCAGAGGACAAAGTACTTTTTACAGGGTGGTCTATTACTTCTTTCAGTGACAACCCTAACCTTGCTGTTACAAATTACTACTTAGCTTTTCAATAATAGCTATGTTGGAAGCACATATCCATTTAATATTTGGAATTCTTCACATATAATTCCCTTATGAATGGGAAATGTGTGTTTAAGATTACTAAATGGAGACAAATTCTGCCCTTTGAAAATTTGATGTAAAGTATCTGCCCTAATATAGGTTTACACTTGTAGCTAAATCAGAGTAAATGAGAACAAACTTCGGCCGCATGATATTTAGCACAGTGATAGGAATGTAACACAAGAAAGGGTTCCTTTCTAACTGCTTGCAGGATTTAAGAAAGATAAATAAATAATAATAAGCCTCTGTTTCTGAAAGGAGATATTCAGTCTACCCAAAGCACCATCCAAGTCATTAAAGGATTCCCAGGTGCCAGCATTTGGAAAGGGTATTATCTATTCAAACATTTTAGGCAGAGGTCTCTGCTGCTCTCTCTCCTGGGTCATCTCAGATTTCCTCAATCTCTGTCCAGAGCTGAGTTGAGGCAGGAAAGAAAAGCTGGAAATTTCAGAGGAGTAGCATTTTCTCCTGAATTAGACAGAATATATTTTTCAGTCTCACAGTGAAAAAAGGAAACCCCTCCTTTGTTAGTGCAGCTGCCTGGGTGAGGGCCACACACTGCATGTGGAGGAGCAGACTCTGCAGCAGATGCTGTGCAAAGAACCATCTTTTCCTCCCATTTTTTAATATAATTTACCTGGCTCATCTCTATTACTGGGAATAGAAACCACATACAAATGTCAGCACAATGCAGCTGGGTTTTTAAAACAAAGTAACTCAGCAGCAGGTGGAAGAGTGAATCCACACAAAGGCAAAAGGCTTGCTGAGGAGATGGCTAAGCTTTGCTGGCAAGAGCCAGTGCCCAAAGATGAGGATGCAAACACCTCTCTGGATGCTTGATGCTTGGAGAGCACAGACAGTTATCTGCAGCTGCACACCCCACCTGAGCTACTCTCTGGCTCCTGCAGATTTTTAAAGGTTAAAAGACCTAAGCAGGTGCCTTAGACTGAATAGAAATTTCATATTGAGAGGTATTTTCCAAGGGGATTCTTCCAAGAAAAAAAAGCTGTTGAAAATGGAAATCACTATGGAAAGTGACACAGAGAAAAGACTAGTGGTCTCTGACTATCTGGCAAAGAGAGACATGCAGATGTCTCCAACAGGAATAAGCTCTGCCTGGATAAAAATCAAGCTTACTACAAGAAGAATATTTTCTGGAAACCTTATCCTTATCTTTAATTAATGAGATCTGCCCTGTCAATTGTTCTGGTCCCAGAGCTCCCTGTATTCACCTCCTTACATTTGCTCTGGGCTCTCAAGTGCTAGGCCAGGAACTCCCACCCCATCATCAGCTTGCCACATGCATCAGGCATCATCCCAGTCTTCGTTGCTTTTTTGCTTAAACACTTTAGAGAGATTCTGCCTGGAGCCACCTGAAAGCTTCAGACTTGTTGAGTTCTCTTCCAAGGACAAATTGAGTAAACCTTGTTACACCAAGACTGTGATTACTGCTGGCTGCTGATTCATTCCACTCTGTGATGTGTAGTCTTGGTCACAGCTCTGAAAAGCCTAAATCATCCAGGTCCCTGCATTATAAGGTATGCTCTTCTACCATTTTGCTGTAGCAACTGCAGTTTGTACGGGTGAGTGTCAGTCCTAAAAATTGAACTTATAAAGACCAGGGACTGTTGTCAGCAAGTTGCTTCCAGGGAATTGCCAAAATAATTTAGCAACCTTTCATGCACTGTCCATCCTTGTAGGATGTCTGAAAAAGCATGTATTAGTTATTTGTGAATATATTAAATCCTAGTGCCAAGACACTAAAATGATGGGCTGGATAACACGTATACTAATGTGGATAACACCCATACCAATGCATTAAATCCTCCTTGAGCCTAACCACAGTCAGTACTACACTGACATAGCAATTTCTCCCTGTGCTGTTTTGTCTTTCCCAGGATTCCAATAGCATTTTCCTCCTCAGGCTGTCAGCATGGTGTGTACAAAGTCACAGTGCTATATCTCACCCCTCTGGGTACCTGAAAAAACCCAAGACAGACATTTGTGTTCAGCTGTCAGCTACAAGTATCACAGCAACTCGAGTGATGCCCAGGCAGGATGATGTAATCAGCACATTGGTATTTCTTACCCCAGTAAACTCTACCTGGCCCCTGTGCCAAGAGCAGTCAGCATGATAGATGCTATTAGGGGAGTGATGAAAAGCATGAAACAAACCTTAAAGACATAGAGAATTTCATGTCACAAAATGACAAAGCTCCTTGGCTCTCGTGCTTGTCTTTTCCTGAGTAAGGCAGGATAACTACTTTTTTTAGGCATATTGCCTGCCCAGGATTATGCGAAAGAGAATCTCCAGGGAAGGCTTGTGACAGTCATCCTGCAGATTTTCTCTGTATCTCAGCACAGCTGTTCCCATCCTGACCTACTAGCCCAATTTCTTGCTGAGTTGTTACTGAGAGTGCTATTGCAGGCATTCCAGAAGTAGAGCAGTCCAGCTCATGGCAAACGTTTCACTTTCACCCCTTCCTCTCTGTGCCTCCCCATGACTGCACACAGATAGCTCAGGTCCTGCTAATGGAGAAAATGGCATTGGTCCTGGACAAGCCAAAAGACCCACACCCTTTTCCTTTGAACAGTGTGCAGTCAAGGTATTTCCAGTGTTTTGCCATATTTAGTACAATCTCCAACACAGAGGAAAGAGTCTGTACTACATCAGGTAGGGACACTCCTGATCCCTTCTATTGCTGTTAAACCATCACTTGGCTCTAGTTCCTTACTTTTTAAGCTCAGCATACCTCAAGGCTTCACTTTGCAGTTCTTGAAGTTTGTTCAGCTGTTCGTGATCCACAGTCTCCTCCCCTTCTGACAAGAAGCCATCTATCTTTACTTCCTTATTGAGAAAACCCCTGTACTTTCCTCTCTTGCTTACTATCTTTTACTATCCTTAGCAGTAATGACTTACAAGCAGGAAAATGATTCAAGGATGCAATGTTTATGAAGTCAGAGACAGTCTAAACATTTGAGATTACTTGAAGGAAAACCAGATTTTATATTCAACACACCTAGGAGGAATAACCCTTATCCATTTTTTGCTGCATCAGAACCAAGTGCAGCTTTGTCCCCACCACACAAAAAAGCAGGCGATGGATAGCGCTATAACCTGTGATCAGTGTCAGCCCAATGGATGCCCAGGACAGTGCAATAGTTGTTCTGCAAGAGTATTTTGAGCCTTATTAATTTGTACCAGCAGAAACAGAAGTGACATGGAATGATAGCTGTTTTTCTTTCTTTGGAGATGAAGTATACTAAAGAACATGTAGGAAGAAGAGTTCATTTCACTACATCACTAAAAGTGTTTTCAAATGTTTTATGAAGATGTGCACCGTTTATGAGCCACTGTGCACACAGCAGCAACTCACATGTATTTCAAGATGCTCAGTTCTGCAGGCTTTGCAACCTTGCTTGAGACAAGTGGAAGGGAGCCTGAGACTGATTTCTCCTCCAAAACGATGCCAGCTCTAAAGCTGGGAGAAGCTGAAGCTGTTTGGCATGCAGGTATGTGTGTATTCTGTGCAAAGGCAGGAGAACTCAGTCCTCTGATGGGAGCTGCTGGACTGAGGCACCTTCCCTTGCTGAAGCAGGTGTCTCAGAAATGCCACCTAGCCACCTGCCAACTGAATGACGCCTGGTGCCTCTCTTCCCTCCTGTCTGCCCACTGCTGAGCAGCTCCTTGTTTGAGCCTGGGATTGCAAGGAATGGGAGAAACTGCTTTCGAACTGTTTAATAACAGTGATGGTAACCTTTGACCTTACTGAATAGCAGCGCTTTTGACCTTTCATTTGTTAAATAATGCAACCACTTACTTCCCGATCCTTATCAGTGTCTAGTAATTGGGGTCAAGACAAAGGGGAGCAGAGTTATCCACCAGACTTTACTGCATCAGGAAGAATTTCCTTAAGCTATAGATATTCTTTTTGATAATCTTCAGTCAGGGCAGGCAAAGACTAGAGACTAGGTGGCTTAGAAGATCCATAACAGGCTAAAGAGCCTCTCAGCTGTTAGCATCTGGTTTGAATCCAGCTGTGGTTGACAGTGGCAGAAATTCATTGTGATCCTGGGTTGCCTCTCTGACTCATGGGAAATGAGTTTGACTTGCAGATCTGCTGTTTACTGGTCCATCATAGCCCCAACATAAAATGCTAACACACACTTCTAGAGAAATCAGTGATTAAATTAGTCTATAAAGCCTGAAAATTCCTATTTCATTGAGCAAATCAGGCACAGGTAGGTGGCAGCGGTCTGCGGTCCCTCCTGTGTGTCCTGCCTGATTCGTGCCAAAGAGAAGGTGGTTAATCTTCAGGAATCTGAGCTGCCTTTTGTGCAGGGTAAGTAAAGCTAATGGGTCAGCTTGTGTGCTGTACAGCCCATTAAACATCTCACTTGACAAAAAATCAGGTGACAACTGTTACAGGCAGCAGTCCCAGGATCAGTGTTTTCCTTAGAAGTGAACAGGAAACGGATGAAAAAGAAAGAATTTATGACTTTACAATGGATTTAAAAGTAAGTGCATGCGTGTATTTATTTATATAATGCACACATATAAAAGCTTAAATTTCCTGAAGACGTCAAATAGAAATTCTATTTGTCTAAGCAGCTGCACAATCTCATTACTTATTTATTGTATTTTGTGTTAAGTCAGACGGCAAGATTTTTAGGGTAGGAGCTGTTTCCTGGATGTCTGTGATTCAGCAAAATGAGCTGCCAAAGAGCAATCCAAATGCTGTAATTTATAAATAAGCCATTTATTTATAGAGGTACACAAGTTAGATAAGATCACAGTATCATGGAATGCTAAGGGATTGGAATGGACCTCAAAGATCATCTACTCCCAACACCTCCCACTAGATCACGTTGCTCAAGGCCTTACCCAACCTGGCTTTGAACACTGCCAGGGTTGGGGCTTCCACAGCCTCACCATGCTCATGGTAAAGAATTCCTTCCTAATATCTAACTTAAATTTCCTCTCTTTCAATTTGTACCCATCACTCCTTGTCCTATCACTAGGTTCTGGATAAGAGTCCCTCTCTGGCTTCCCTGTTGGTAGTGGAAGGTTGCTATGAGGTCTCCATAAAACGTTCTCCAAGCTGGAGAGTCCCAACTTTCTCAGCCTGTGAGCCTCACTTTCTCAGAAGTCCCCCCTTCTTCATCGGGGAGGTGCTTCAGTCCTCTCATCAATTTCATGGCCCTCCTCAGGATCTGTAAGAGTGTCATTGTAAGCAGTGAGCTTACAG